>JAHDVF020001241.1:2400000-3000000 GCA_022606425.2 Lepidostoma basale
AACTCAAAGAGGTGTACACGTTGCAAACAAAGTTCATAGAATGCATAATCCGCGCTGTTATGATTTGCAACAAAGTAAGAGCGCATGCAAATGATGTTTTCATAACAAACTTATCGCACAATAACAATCCGGCCGTGTTTAACGAGAACGTTCTCGGACAATGTTCAAGTACTCATGTTTAAACGATTCATTGACGTGTTGCCTTGGAGCACACTTTGAAAGAAGGTCCAATAATTTATTTGTTGGTGGGGAGAATTTATAATATGAGATAATAGAAATATGTATGAAGAGTTTTCATTGGTTAGATTTATTTACCTCTTTTATATATTTTAACTGCCTTTCAACGTTTATCAGTCTGCAAAAATCTAATAATATAAATACAATAAAATTCGATAAGAAGTATCTATTAAGTAACTAAATCAAATAAACTATCAATTATTTTATAATATTGTAGATCACCATTTGATGAAACCTTATTACATCAACAGAGAAGCAACAAGATGAATAACCAAAATTGATATCATGATTTGTTTTCTACTTAAAATATAATTAATAAGGAAACACAACGTTAACTAACTAACTAACCAACCATCACGCCGTCTCCCCGAAAGGGTAGGCAGAAAGAATGGACTGTCACACATTTACTGATGCGGCACTCCATCCTGCTCTTTTCGCCATATAATTCTAAATATATATAATTCTTTATACAACAAGCTATATAATTCAAAATATATATAATTCTTTATACTTTAATTGCCACAACGTTATATAATTCTAAATATAGCTGTTGAAGTAATTAAATAGTTGTATTAACAAAGATCATTCAATATTTGACCTATATACGATGAAGCCTTGTGTGTTAAGTAGGTATACCTACTTAATCTCCGAAAATCTAATTTCTTCTCTAAAGAATAACCGTTTAGATATTCATGATAAAAAAAATTGGCAATTTGACTCCTTTAAAACAGATTCTAGGTACAAGAAACTCATTTTTGTTTTTTATTTAATTGGTAAGTATAGCAGGTAAGAAATTCTTATATATTCTAAAACTTACATTTCTTTCCAAGAAATTTTATAAAATAAAATGTCTATTCCTTACCTTATTAATACTATATTAATAAAGAAATATTCTTACTTATTCTCACACAAAATAGTGGGGCGTTTACATTGCTTGCAATATAACTTCTGCCAGGAAAGCATAAAACGAAAGAGTAACATCAGTAAACATCGATACTGAGCTTGAAGCGAACAAATTCATAACCACGCGTCAGTGCACTATTGTGCTCGGAGCAGAGTGGACCCTGTACTTCGGTTATGTTTCTTTGGAAAAAATCAGAATCTTTAGCTCGCAAGCCCATATTCTACCAGGAGAGCAGAAAATCTAAGATAACAGTGACTGTTTGTTATACGGCTGAATACCCAGAACAATTCGCTAACATAACAATCAAACAATTTCAACATAATTTTTAACTTGATATTAATTATTTCAATATCTACAGAAATATAATAGTATTATTTTAAGTATGTTTTTTTTTCAATTATAAAACTTCAAAATTCGCATTAATAAATTTGAGGAACAATACATAGTGAATGGTTTAGAAAGTGTTATGACCAAAACAATGAAAGGGGATACATGAAAAGAATAATAATAAAATAGTATACTTTAACGATATAATTATGATGGTTCCGATACATGGAAAAAATGATAAAAGAAGCATGAATTAAAGATTTAACAAGAAATAGAGAAAGATCAAGGAAAACTTAGCATGATAAAATCAATTCGACGTCGACGATCTTGGTGGCAGAGTGGTAAGAGCTCTGACTGTTATATCGAAGTTCCCGGATTCGATTCCGGGCAACGGCAGTATTATTGTTACACTGTCATTGGTCTGGTGTAGAATTTACGTGACAATAAAATGACGATAGATTAGCTACCTATCACATATCACGAGAATCAATTGTTTACAGAAATTCGGTTCAAACTACCTGTTGTTTACAATAAAAAAAATTATAATAATTATGTATAAAATGTCGGCCACGTAATGAATCGGAAAAATCGACGAGCGTGCGTGACTCGATGTAAGAATGTTGAGGAAGCGAGAGAAGTATGTCGGAAAAAACAATTCTTTCCCGACATATTTTTCTCGCTTCCTATGTAATTACGTCGAGAAAAAACTATTTTGCGGTCCATTACTTCTCCCCACCCTTTTTTTATTCGTTATTTGGTTCGTTTTTTTATCGATTAACTCGACAGTTTAATAAATATTTATTTTATTAAAATTGTTATTGTGTAACATTTTGACGACACCTACTCGTAGATATCGCTCTTCAGAAATGACTCATTGCGTTGCAAATAATTATTAAACGACTGCATGACAACAACAGAAATTCTCTCCCAGGGTTACATGATCTGTAAGAGCATTGGAATCGAGTCGGAATAAATGCAACTATCTGCGAGCAAATTGCTGAAGTCACGGAATCATTCCAGGGCAGCGCAAGCAATATAAGACATAAAAGCATGTCAAGTTTGCTGTTCAAAACGACATATAAAAACGCCAGCAATTAATAATATATTCGCTTAAATATACAAATATCACACATTTTCACTAAATCATGTCGTAGAACTATTAATTTGTTTTGTATTTTTAAACACAATTATTGAAATCCGTTGTATTTATTCTTTTAATATTTAATATTTCTCTATTTCAAACACGAGCTCAATGAACACGTATTGGTAGAAACAAAGAAAATTTAAATATAATACTTAGTGTATAAAGTACGAAATATTCCAAGTATTTCATAAACTCACACCTCATATGATATACTCGTATAATAACATATTTAACTTTTTTTTTACGTATTTTCCCTTGTTTTTTCAACGAGACTGGTAATTGTCAATACACCTTTTTTTTAACTCTGCATTAAAATAATTTGATGTTGAGTATTTATTGTTTTTTAAACAATAATGAAAACTCCATATTCAATAATATTGTAAATACAAATAAAATCGTCTGTTTTCTAGAAGTTTCGCCTGTCTAAGGCATATATTTATATACATTTGTTAAAGCATTAGGCAGGCAAAACATGTCAATCCCACAAATTATAATGAAACTTCTAGAAATCAGACATATTTATTCCTTTTAGTGAAGTAAAATATTTTAAAATCTTTAAAAATACATTAATATTATTTAGTTTAATATTATTTTCCTTTGAGTTTTATATAACAATAACAAATCAATTCGAATGACTCAAAATCTTGTTATGATTATTAATTTTCAGATTTTATTATCGAGCATATCATTTTTATGACGTTTAACATTTTCTTTTTATTCAATTTGAATTTAGAAATTTACGGTTACAAAAGTGCTAAAATCACGGAGGATACCAGGAGCACACGGAGTATACCGGTGCCCGATGAGAATAATGAAGCGTTCAATGAGCAGTGGGCGTACGGTCTGGACTGGAAGCTGAAGTCACGGATATCTACCCGGATCACACAAACCGAAGGAGTAATTGGTCGCGATATTCAATTCTCGTTACTGAGGGCTATCTCTCTAACCATCGAGTTCTACGTGAAATGGTAGTTTGATAAATTGTATAATAAAATTCAAAATATTTTGATCACACAAATGAAAAATTATTAATTCTAAAGAGTAAAAATTATACAGTCATTGATTGACATTTATATATTTTTTAAACTTTCAATCGTAGGGATTGGTTTGCATCAAATTGTAACATTTTTGCTATTTCTTGGGAAATCACTTGAGCTTTCAATGTTGTAGTTTTCGGTAAAATTTCCACTTTGTAACTATATTTAAGTATATCAATATTTCAGGTTCTTCAAATCTCTTTGTTGTATATCCTAAATCTAACGTTTCCCACAATAAATCGAAATGTTCTCATTTCTGAGGTCCTGAAGAGATATTTCGATAGATATTTTCTAGTGCAAAGTAAGTGTAATAAATATATGACAATATACACATTTTGTCAGCGTGACAGTCGCGATAGGAATGAACTCTCACGTCACTCATTACTCTGTATCCATTACCAAGCGGCGCGGCGAATTTGAATTTATTAATTCGCACAAAATTTAAAGCAATGGCGTGCCATTTCTTAGTATGTGAAAAGTTATTTCTTATCGTCGATCAATAGCCATCCTCACCTTGTATAAGAAGCACGACATTGAGTAAAAATATTTAAGAGTTCGTTAGTACGACACCAATTTCGTATTTCAGCAAGCTTTATTATTTTGTACGAATGTTCCGCCTAAATATACCTCTTCTCACTCCAGTCACCGGGAGCAGTCTGCAAGAGGGGGAGCGCACTTGTAGTGCAAGTACATACCATGGCGGGAAATCCGGCATTTCAGTAAAATACCTGGTACACTATCTGATACCCTGATGAAAATCCGGGCACCTGCAGTCTCCATGACCTGAAAGTACGTACAGTAGAGCTCGCTGCATGTCAGCGCATGCACTCCTACTTGCACATGCAAGTGCAACATTACACATAGCATAAATTGGTGAGAGACGTCGAAATACAATCCTTTGCAATTGTATGCTATATGCTATAATATCCAGGGACCTCGAGCTGAGCTGGCTGCAGGTAGACGCATGCGTCAATATCTGTGCTTGTATTGATGCAACACTCAATATTCAACATACAACCAACCAATTGAAAGGAATAATCTTTGTTCTCGTGTGATCTCCTGGTAATTGTGAAGAGCAAAAGACTTTACATTCCTAAACTGCACAGCAGAGCTCAAAGCACAATATGTTATATATTATATAACATATAAGCCTTTCTGTATTTTTGTATAAATTATAGAGATAACATATATAGTATATTACAAAACCCTGCAGGACGAGGTAAAGGCAGCAGGCCTCACTTGGGATGATGTTAGGCATCAGCCATAGAGTCGGGTGGAGAAGGTTTCTTGAGGCCCTATGCACCACGGAGGTATGATAGGACAAAAAGAAGAAGAATAAGATATTATATTTCAAAAGCTTATAATACAATTTAAAGAATATATTTTTTATTCAGAGAAAACTTTTTTTCAAATGTGAATATTACACGAATGGCATAAATCAGTCATCATATTTATTTTAATTAGCATTGGGTCATCCCAATAAGAACCTAATACAGTCCTCAACGCATTTTTATATAATTAAATTTACACATCCAGTGATTACCTGGAATTAATAATTGCTATTTCGACTTATTTTTTTTTAATTTGATGTTTCATATGTTTGTTAAAAACGACCTTTTTTATAGAAGCATGAATATTTGTTATTAGAATGATTAGTTTCGCCTCAAAGGTGTATTGTAAAATTTGGTAACCTCTAGCAAAGCAAAACATTAAAATCTCTATTATATAGATGATTTCAGTAGTAATTATAACAGTATAAACAATTAATTGTGTCAAAAAATATGTATATTTTGTGTCATATTGGTTTGTATTTCATCTGGAGCGCTACCGCCCCCTTTGGAAATCTTCAGGATCCACTGGGGGGTGGAACCGCCCCAATTGAGAACGTACGAGTATGTCATAGAACTATAAAAGACAAACAACCTATCTTGATGCTTATTTGTTTAATGCTGCTTATTAAAAGAAAATTATGTTCAATTTCCTTTGTTTGTTTAGTTAGTAGTTGACGACGTAGTACGGGAGTCACGTGGCATTATATGGAGAAGCGGGAGTATGCAAGGAGCGCATCTAAGCCGAGAAGTTAAATTCACGTTCATTTGATCCACTGAATAAAAACAAAATGTATGTTTAAAAATGTTTTGTGTAGTCAGTTTTGTGTATGCAATTATTTAATAAATAATTTGGTATTGATATTTATTTTGAACGTGAATTTATTTATCAATAATAACTCCAATTATTTCGAAACCATTGTGTTAATTCAATGATTTAGAATCTGCAACTATTAAAGTTCACTAACTTATGCAGGTTTCACCAGTAAGCTATCGGTTAACTTGTAACATTAGGCCACAGATTATTTTTTATATAAGACGTGGTGAATATTTTTATAACAATATAATATTGTAATATATTAACATAATAATAATATAATTTAATAATAATAATTCAGTAATATTCCGTTTATTTCATTTTAACAAGTAAGAGAGTTTGGTCAAACGGAGCATCGCGACGGCGACAAACGGTGGCGGGAGCTACCAGGAAATCACGTTCACTGATAGTTGGTAACGATAGTTTTACTAGTGCACGGCATGTCTCTTACGTAAATCATATCAGTATTTTAATTATCTGATCACATTCTTTTAAAGAATTAAATTTAAATATAAATAATACGCGTCAGATATCATATTGTAACATTTATGGGGAAAAAATATGTGTATACAGAAATAAAATGTTTATTTGCTTTATGATCAAAAATTTCTCGAGCGAAACATTCAAAAACATACATCAAAATTGTTTTAAACTTATGTAAATTATTAAGTTATCGGCTAACATAAGAAATGAAAAAGCAATTGTATGTTGAGATGCGATTCATCTACTAAATTTATGCAGAAGTTTGTTTTATGTTTGGAGTTCTTCTTTATAAATTTCCATAACAATATACCCTGTTTAAATTGTAATCAACCAGAATTTTTTTTTTTTAGTAATATCTCTTCCCGGAATTCTTCAAAGTTATTGTTATTTAAACTTTTTATTGTATCTCAAATAAGAATAAAAAATATTTTCGTTCCAGAAATTTTATTTTATTTTATATAACGAGGTGAAATATGTCATTAGCATAACAGAAAACAAAACTTCTAGAAAACACATTTTCGTTTGTATTAAATATACTATAGTATTAATAAAAAAATCTACATAAATTTGATTAGATATTTGTATTTTTTAAGTGAATAAAAGAAAACATATTCAAGCGATCACACTATTTTGTATTTTTAAGCATACCATATAGTTTATTTGTTTATAGTCAGTCCATTCGTATGTTAAACGCCATTTACCATGAATTTTTTTACAACCCCTCTACGCTCTACTATCGCTGCATATAAAATAAGCGTTCTATAATAGTTTTAGTGTACCAGGATCGCATGAGAGAAATGGGATCAAATATGCCATTTCATAGTGCGCAGGTCAGGCGAGGCGATCGTTAAATTGCACAAGCGAACCCGTGCATTCTACGCATACATACAAACACCGGGACCGACTCCACCTGTTGAATGCGAACACGTGGCATGTATATTGAAAACGCAATAAATTAAAGATTTAAAAACGAAAAATCTCAGTTTATTTAACATGTTGTGATGTTTCATCACACAAACTAATAATATATTGATATTTTCTTCATATTGGCATTTAAAAAATAGTTTTGATTATGTATATAAGACATGAAATTTGCATTTGAAATTTACTTTATCTATTTAAAAATACAATAGAGTACAAAATCACTTAAAAATTTATAGTATTACAAACCTTGTATAATAAACTTTAAAATTGATTTAGTTTATTCTATCAACTAAGCGCTTTTCATTAATAATTTTGTATTTTAGAAACAGTATTTTCATGCGGCGAATTCTATCGTCCTCGTAACGGGTCCCGGGTACCAGGAGCGCAGAACAGCGAGGAGGTGCGGTCGCGCCTCGAAACACAATTTCGCCCCAACAGGCGCTCCATTGCGCAGGACGTATTTTCTGATAGACATGCAATGTGGTAACTGGAAAGTTGAATCGTACCGAGGGCGGCAATTTACAAATTCAAACCTCGGGGATTTGAAAAATAATTATTTATTTTGGTGTTATTAAGATAATGAATTGTGTTATTTTTATGAATCGTATTATTAACAAAATAATGGAATATGTTTGATTAATCAATTTTAATTAAAGTCTTATAGTTATAAAATAAAAAAATACATCGTATTTAACCACCGTATGGTTATTACAATCGATACCAAGTAGTTTTTAAGACCCGGGGCAATATAATAACTAAACAAACTAATAATAAAATACTTTCAAAACTGATCATAATTGTAAACAATTTTATAATATTTTAAATATCTTTATAATATTACTGAGAAAGGACCGGGTTATCCGAAACATGTCTGATATTAAAGTTTTTTTTTTGTTTTAAAGTAAGTGTTGTATATACAAAGTATATAAAAAAAGAAAAAGACAAATAATAAAATATACATTTACAGATAAACGGTGGTGAAGTCAGAGGGGGGTGAGACAGGGAAAGGGACAAGCGAGAAAATGTTTACCTTTAATTAAGCTAATTTAAATATCCCGCAAACATAAATTAATGTAATTAGGTTTGTTAGGTACAAATAAATACTAATGCGAAGTCATAGGGAGGGCGGGGTGTTAGAGAAGAAATGGGGAAGCGAAAAATGTTTTCTAGGATAAGCAAAGTAATGTAATTAAGTATGTTAGGTAAAAGTTAATACTAATGCAAACAATCACATAAAATGGAAGAGAATATACCCTTATCAAGAATTACCTAACTTCGCCGGAAACAAATTTAAAGTAGGGCTGAACAATAAATAAACTTAATTATTGATAATATTTCAATAGCTTTTTATTGCTTTCTTAACCACTAGAGCTTCTAAATTATAAAATTTAATGCCTATACCATTTTTATGAAATAGTGCCAGAATTTAACATATGATCGGACTCTATATTCTCAAAATTAAAAAATTACATTGTATTTTGAGTAGAAAACAAGGGTTTTTTCCCATAAATGTTAACGATGAAAATCGAGTACGGAGTCGAGAAAGACCGAGGAAAACGTGACATGACCAAATTAATCAAATTTAAATGTCGACTATATTAGTAGTAGGAAGAACCGACGTGCGTGTATGACTCGCTGTATGAATGTAGTTGATTCTGTAGATGCTTAACAGAATCGAGCAGTGTGGAGGTCCATTCTTTCGGTTTGTTGTTTGTTCAGAAATTCTATTGACCTAAATGTATTCCTTGTTGCCATGACCTCTCCTCGGGACTTCCGATTTGCTGGCAAAATCTGTACACGGCATATGGAGCAACAACAACAACAACAACAAACCATCACGCCGTTTCACCGCAGGGGTAGGCAGAGAGAATGGACCGCCACACTACTCTATCCTGACATACCTCTCTAGATTCCTCCACATTCATACATCGAGTCATACACGCACTTCGATTCTTCCGGCTTCTGACATGACCAACCTTTAATATTTGATTAATTTGGTCATGCCATGTTTTCCTCGGTCTACCTTGACTCCGTACTCCATTTAAATTGTGAACGTATACTTTTTTAACCATTATTTCTTCACCCATACGCTCCATATGTCCGAACCAACGCAGCGATCCTTTCATAATTTTGTTCATAATACCTTCTTTCGCTCTACATTCCTTCCTAATATCAGCATTTGAGATTCTGTCGTACATCGTTCTACCACACATACGTCTTAGTGACCTCATCTCTACCGCATTTATTTTGCTGTCATATTTCTTCTGCCAGTTCCATGCTTCGCTTCCATACATAAGGGTTGGGACCAGAACTCCATATGGAGCATTCTGTGGTTATTATTATAAAAATAAGATTAATAGCGATAGAAGAGTAATAATCTGAGAGAAAGAAAGTACTTACAAGTGAGTTTTTAATTTCGTACAAAATTCCGTCGAATTTTTGATACGTAGTTTTACTGAAAACACAATGTAAAATTACGGTCTCAAATTTTACATTAAGACCAGATTTTGGCTCCAAGCTAAATTCTCAATGCAGAATAGAATATTGATAATATTGTCTATCGCCATATATACATTAACCTTTAATACAAAGTGTCTCAAAAGAAAGTTTACATTAAGTTGAACGATTCAAAAAAAAGTAAGCCATTTACCATATCGATAAAATGTTTATTAATAATTAAATTACACAATTCAGGAATTTATATCTTCGTAGATGAAGGTCCTAAGATCAATTACTGGAAAAACTCTCCAAGATCGTGTCCGCAACGTAAACATAAGAAAAACTTGCGAAATAGAGGATATCGTTCAGTGGAGTAGATCCAGAAGAAGATACTGGAGGGACCATGTCGCCCGAATGGATGGTGACAGACTTGCATATACAGCCACTTATGAAATCTCCTCCGGACACCGCCCACCGGGAAGACCGCCTAAGAGATGAAGGGACAGCTGGATCTCATCATCCGACGAGATATGATGTCTGTGTCACAGATCGTCAGATCTATCAAAAGAAGAAGAAGAAGAAGATTTCTTAAAAAAAATATCATCCAAAGTTAAACTCTCGCGTTCGCGGTACTCATTTAGTTAAACAGTAAAATTTCTTATGACGGCTCGGCAGGTGGACTCCCTGATGGCTGCCATTTCATGATGAATTAATATTTTCTTTCTAATGCGCCAGGGAAGACAGTTGATTTTAGATTTCAGATAAAACCACAGGAAAAAGTTCAAATGGGTAAATCAAAACTGCGTGGAGGCCTATTTATGTCACCTCTTCTGGAGATCAATCTGCCAAGGAAAATTTCACAAACTCGTGGCAGAGACATATTGGACGTATGTGACGTTGCTCTGTCCTGCTGGAACCATTTTATTTGGTTATAGCCAAGAAAGTTTTGAACTGAACTACACCGGGGAGTCAGACAAGGGGAAGTGATATCTCCGAAGCTGTGCTTTGGAAGATAAATTTAAAACTCTTGACTGGTTTGAACGTGGCTTCAACATAAATGGCGAGTACATTTCCCACCTTCGCTTTGCAGATGACATTGTCATTCTGGTGGAATCTGTGGAGGAACTCGAAGGCATGCTTAATGAACTGAACACTGCATTGAGACGAGTGGGTCTCGGGATGAATTCGGACAAGACGAAAGTCATGTATAATGAACATATTGTCCCGAAATCAGTAACTGTCGATGGGTCGGCTCTCGAAGTGGTACAAGAATACACATATCTTGGCCAAATCATTCAATTAGGTAGAAACAATTTCGAGAAAGAAGCCGAATGAAGAATTCTGTTGGTTTGGGCGGCCTTTGGAAAATTAAGTCATGTTCTCACCTCTAAAATACCACAATGCCTCAAGACTAAAGTCTTCAACCAGTGCCTCTTGCCAGTCATGATGTACGGAGCCGAGACGTGGACACTGACAAAAGGTCTAGTCTACAGATTTAAGGATGCCCAGATTTGAGGATGAAGACGGCCGATGGGGGAGACGGGTTCTGGAGTGGAGAGCGCGTACAGGATTTCGCAGAGTTGGACGTCCCCCTGCCCGATGGACCGACGATCTGAAGAGGATTGCTGGACATAGATGGATGGGAGCGGCAATTGATAGAAGGCGGTGGCTTTGGGAGAGGCCATCATTCAGCAGTGGATGACAGACGGCTGATGATGAAGAAAATTTTGCAATTCAGCCATCAAGAAGTCGTCTAACATCTCCACATAACGTTATAAACTTTGATTTAAGATACCTTGTATAAGCTGATGTAATTAAATTCAATGATTCAAAGATTATATTAGATAGCATTTCAGTTTTTGGTTGTTTGAAGGTAATGAATATTGCCAATTTCAATTATGTCTTTGCCCGCTACGTTGTCAGATTTTTAAGTTGTGCGAATCAGGAACTTGAGTGTGTTTATTAATTCATTGGTATTCAAGAAAGATACTGATATAACCAGTTATTTTTAAAATGATTTTGTTTGTAAGAACGTATCGTTTTAAAAGTAACAATTTAATTTGAATGTGTAGGCAAAGAATTTGTCTAGCTACGATGAAAGATAGCGCAACGTTTGCTGACCTTTCTAAGGGTTATGTATAATATATTTCCGCTTCATCGAAAACTTACCAGAACTTAATTAGTAAAACTTAAACAAATACTGATGCAATAGTTCAACCATCATACAATCATAATAAAAAGGGGATGTCATAAACAGCAAGTAAAATTTTAGATATCGAAAGTGAAAGAAACCGTTGCGAACTGTTTAATTTAATTGCATTTTTGTTGCGTTTGATATTCAAATTATCAAATGCACATTCTTCATTATTAAAAAAATAATAATGTATCATTTGTGGTGATCCATTTTTACCATCAGAAATTAATAACGGTAAAAGATAATTATTGATGTGAAAGAGATACCTTCCGAGCGCTATTCAAATACTTGTTTCTGATTTTGAACTCGATTCAGGCTAAATATCAGTTTTAATCTTATGGTCATTCGCAAAAAAGTTCATCTTGCAATGACTCTTTTAGTTAAAATGCACTTACCCGTCAACTGCGTGCCAACTTTCCCACTTATACATATTCTTGAACCCCGGTAGTATTCTGAAAACAATGATCAATCAAATAATTAAGATTCCTTTAAATGTTGGTTGAGTGCGAAAAGAGTGTACATATCAATAATTTTATGGGAATCTTCCACACTCAATACGTGCCACTTTACTTTCGGTGAAACATCATAGTTGATGTTTATGATGACTTAAATTTTACTTTAATAGTTTGAGCACATAAGCAAGTTGTAATAAGACAAGGAGACAGTTTGAGTCCATTCCTTTTCAACCTCATTATGTATTAAATAATAGGAGATGTCACATCACTTGGTTTGGGATACTGCATAGGAAAGGATATAATGAGCGTCATATGCTACACGGACAATGCTGCACTGATAGCAGAGTGGGAAGACGAACTGTAAAGACTTTTAAATATTAGATTTCAGACATCGGTCGCCAACTTCAATATGATGATCTCAGTTGAGAAAACAAAAACTATGACATTCTCAAAAGAACCCTTAGGATGCAGGTTATCCTTAAATGATAGAATGCTGGAACAGGTTGCTAAGTTTAGATATCTGGGAGTGGATCTGCTCAGTCAAAATGATCTTGTCAGTGAAATAACAGGACAAGTCAACAAGGCTTCGGCGGTATCAGGTTGTCTCAAGGATAAAATATGGAAAAACAAGTATATGCAAACTGACAGTAAGGATATATAAAAGAATATATAAAACCTGCTTAAGACCTATTCTGACATATACCATTGAGACCAGAGCGGATACCACAAGAACGAAGGCTAAAGTACGGGTAGCAGAGATGAGGACGCTGAGGATGATAGCAGATGATAGGGTGAGGAACACGGTGGAAGATGTCGTGAGATGGGGCAGACAACGCAGAAGATACAGGAAAGCGCACGTGCAGATGATGGATCCCACCAGATTCCTGCCGGCTGCTGTCCCCCCTGACGACCGCCGAAGAGATGGAGAGATAGTCGGGATTCAACCTCCCAAGAGAGGCCAGCTTGATTTTAGAAACAGACCAGAGGTCTATAAGGAGAAGAAGAAGAAGAAGAAGCTAGTTACAATAAAATAAAATTAAATGACGAATAAATTCTTTTAAATCTGGATAGTGGTATCATTTTTATTTTGGGTAGTAAATATAGTTAAATATAAATGTCAGTAAAACCAAATGGATGATATTCGGACGGCTTGAATGCAGTGGGTCAGTATTGTATTTGAAAGGGTGGAGAAATTTAAATGTCTCGGCAGCATACTAACACAATCTCTCGACCCAGAAGAAGAGATAAAATGCATAATTGAGGCAGCAAGAGCTACATTTAATAAAAATAAATCACTCTTCTCCAATGATTTGAAACTCGCCAGAGATTGATCAAATGCTATGTGTGGAATGTTTTATTGTGTGGATGTGAAATGTGGACCTTAAAAGCCAACTCAATGAATAAACTGGAAGCATTTGAAATGTGTCTCTATCGCCGAATGCTCAGAATTCCCTGGACAGACATGGTTACCAATACCGAAGTCCGGAAGCGAGCAAAAGTTGGCAAGGAGATGTTGTTCTATCAAGGTTCGGAAGATTTCACATCTGGGTCATATACTGCGTGGGGAAAAATATCACCTTCTCCAACTGATATTGAAGGGAAAAATTGAGGGACGCCGAGGGCCCGGTAGGAGACATATGTCCTGGCTGCGAAACTTGAGGGAGTGGACCGGCATCCGAGTGTAGAGGAACTGTTCCGAGCGGCGCAGGACAGTTCGCCGAGGTGATCACCAACGTTGGAGGGACCCGACAGGGCACTTGAAGAAGAAGTCAATATAGTTGACAAAAAACGATATGTGGTTTTAATTACTTCGAAAATAATTATCTAATAAACAATGTATTCAAACGGCAAAATATAATAAAAATAATCAATTGATTTTATATAAAACGGTGTTTTTATTAATTAATCACCCCCAGGGCGCAATTGATTAAGTAAAAATATATATTAATTAAATGCAACAATATTAGTAGTATCTACATCATTCGTGTAATCTTTAAGAATGTGAACATAAACATATTTAAATGTATTTAAATATTTCGTTCGAGCATTAAAAAAATAAATCCCTAGATGAAACTCTATGAAATATGTGAATATCAAAAATATCAAAAAACCGGACCACCAACGACATCTTTTAGATTTTAAGGGTAGTTAGCGAAGACTCAAACCGCAATAGGGATGAAAACTTTCCCTAGATGGTGATCAATGAAACGAAAATTCTTTAAATATTTGGGCAAGCTTTTTGCGATTTGCTAGTTTTTATTTAAATAAACATTATGCTTTTTTATAAAAGCTATACGATAAACGATTAAATGAAAATGATTTACTCATATATTATTATTATTGTCAAAATGTAATAATAATAAACTTTTCTAAATTAATATTAAAATCAAGATAGATTTTTTTTACATAATTTATATGAAATAGTAATAATAATAGTTTTCTAACGTTAATGTTTAAACTTAAATAGTAAAATTTTATGCTATTTATAATAATAATGTGATGAACTGACATATGTTATAACGGCTACAGTATAATTACCAACAGTATTTCATTTGAAATTATAAAATATTAACTATTGTATTATATAATTATATTATATGTAAAAAAATATTAATAACGCGTCAATGAAGACATTTAACCAAAAACGATATTTTTCACGAACTACGAGTACCATATTAAGGGCGCATTTATCCGTCTTACATTCCATTCTTACATCATCATTATATATTCTATATAAAAATATTTATTCTTACATTATTATTAATGACCTCATTTCTGTCAACTCCAAGCTTCACTTCAATACACAAGGGTTGGTCACTAAAACTCCATTGTGCACTGCCATCTTTGCTTCAGTCAATATCGACTTTGAGTGCATCAATAATTTTTTTCCAGCTCCAATCGTTCTTTCGATATCTTTCACCATTTTTCATTTATCGCCTCTTGTAAACATGCTCCCCAGATAATGCGAAGCTAGAAATTAATAAAAGAAGGATGAAAGTAAAATAAATGCAGTAAATATGAGACGTCTTAGACCAATGATCCCCATGGGTCGATTTTGACTAGCAAGGGGTCCACGCGATTGACAAAAAAATTGGGGGTGCCTGAAATTTCAATTGGGGTCCACGATAGTGGATCTCATTTAGGCAGGCCGCCAGCAAAATATTCGCCTCCCGAAAATCTAATAATCCACCTCCCCAATAGAACCCATATAGGTATTAAACGAATACTTTCTTATTACATACATAAATTTCTTAATAATATGTAACTAATTAACTAACCATCACGCCGTCTCCCCGAAGGGGTAGGCAGAAAAAATGGACTGCCACACTTTTCTTTCCTGACATATTTCACTCGATTTATCAACATTCATACATCGTGTCATGCACGCGCGTCGATTTCTCTGACTGCTCACATGACCGACATTCAATATTTGATTATTTGATCGTGCAAAGTTTTCCTCGGTCTTCCTCTCTTTCTGGTTCCATTTACATCGTTAACATATAATTTTTGTACCATTCTTTCTTCATTCATTCTTTCCATATGTCCAAACCATCTTAATGATCCTTTCCTTATTTTGTTCATAACGCCATCATTCGCACCGCATTCACTTCTTATATTTTCATTCGACACTATCATACACAAAGTATCTACACATTCGTCTAAGAGATCTCATTTCTATTGCATTTATTCTACTTTCATCCTTCTTTTGCCAGTTCCATGCTTCGCTTCCATACATAAGGGTCGATATGCATATTTTATAAAATTGTGAACACAAGTAATGTAAAGCTTTGTGTTCGCAGAACATGTACAATAACCTTTAAAAAATTGTGTCAGCTTCAAAAACAAATTTTAAAGTGAATAATTTGAAAAAAAAACATAATTCTAAAACAGGGGATTAACACAAAACGGAAAAAAAATCGGCAAGCGGTACACTTGACAATAAAGTTTTAGAACCTATGTTTTAGACTAATGTACGAGTATGTTAAATCAGTTTATAATAGATTGTCAAATGCAAATATAAGAAGTGCATGTAAAAAAATTATAATTAAATTAATTTAAAATATTAAGTTATTTGAAATACATGATGATGTCAAAATCAGTTTGGCGAAACAGCTCTCGTGAAATTCTCAAAAAGTGTATAATAAAAATTGTGATATTATAACAAAGTTGTAAATTTAACAGTTAAAAATAAAAAAAAGTATCATAGTGTTTTTGCCAAAACAATGGACTATTAAATAATATCACTATTTCCTTATTTTGATTTTGTTGTATGTATGATTCGAAAATATATCAATCTTTCATCATTAGGATAACTATATAAACGTTATTAATGTTTTTAAAAAAATATATGTAACTCTTAAAAATAACGTATCTATCAAATAAAAAATTTAAAAAATGGGAGAATTTGTTCTTCTACAACTTACGTAAATAGAAAACGAACCATCATGTCGTTTTCTCGGAGGGGTAGTCAGAGAGAATGGACCGCCACACTGCTCTATCCTGACACACCTCTCTAGATTCATTTACATTCATACATCGGTACCTGCACGCCATTAGATTTTTCCAATTTCGAATGTTTCGCCTTTCAGTATTTGATTAATTTGGTCATCCATTATTTCCTTGGTCTTCCATAGCTTCTCTTTCCACTCACAGTGCTTGTATTAAACGTTTTTCTTTCGTCATTCGTTCCACATATTAAAACTATCTCTTAACATAAATAGACATCTACCAAACCAACATAAATAAACATCTACTTAATCACTTTCTCCAATGATATCATTGAACTTTTGTGTATTAAATAAATGTAAGTATTTTTTCGTTTGGTCCAAAGTATAAAAGATTTATCAACACAGCTCCAAGCTTCCATTTCACTTCTGTCCAGTACAGATAAAGTAGATATACCTTTAACGATCGCCTGCGGCACTCCGTTGGGGTTGGCAAGGAACTAAGGAAGCAGACTACGAGATACATGCGTGTGCTATATTGAAGGCAGCCTGAATATGTAGATTCACGACAATTTCGAGGAATATTGATTTTATTCGCAAACGGCAAAATATTTATGAAAGTTCTACGCTTGGCGATAAAATAAACATAAAAATGTTATAACCTAAAGTCGACAAAAATTCTGGGCCAAAAAGTCTTGAAATAATTTTATAAAATTATATCCATTACAAATAAATGTTTATTTCTTTGTAAACGACCCTCTATTGAAAATTAAAAATAAATTAAAACAAACGTGTTTCGTACTGAGAAGCCCTTCATCGGTGTAGTTAACTATTGTATATACAAAATAAATTTTCGTGAAAATGGTCAATTTTACAGATATTAAAATAAAAAAGATACATCAAATTTCAAGTATTATTTTGCTTTGCAAGTAGTGCCCTCATATACATATAATTTATATATGTCATTAACACGCTATAAGAGTGGTTATGGAATTGTATAAACGAGTATATAATAGTTTAAAGACATATTATATTTATATCATTTATTTTTATTTGTTATTTTATTTTATTTTATATCATTGTATTTTATATAATTTCTTTTAGATATATTTTGTAGATGTTGGACGATCGAAGTATGTGCGGGAGATGCCTATTGGTGGCGATGAGGTTCGCAACCCATCACACCGCGTCTCTCGGGGGGGCGAAAAGAGAAGGATGGAGTGCCACATCGATTAAAGTGTGGCAGTCTATTCTTTCTGTCTACCCTCTCGGGGAGACGGCGTGATGGTTAGTTAGTTTAAAATAAATAACTAAATTTTGCAATCGGCTTCAGTATGCTTGTAGATAGTGGATTTTAATTTTAATTTTAAGCATAACTTAACAATTAACTAACTAACTAACTAACCATCACGCCATTTCCCCGGGAGGGTAGGCAGAGAGGATGGATCGCCACAATGCCTGTCCTGGCATACCTCTAGGGCTTCCTCTATATTCATACATCGTACCATGCACGCACGTCGATTATTCCGACTTCGAATGTGGTCGCCTTTCAGTAATTGATTAATTTGGTCATGCCATGTTTTCCTCGGTCGTCCTCGGCTTATTTTTCCACTCACGATGCTTGTGTACAACTTTTTAACCATTCTTCTCTCATCCATTAGTTCCATAAGTCCAAACCATCTCAGGGATCATTTTTTTAATTTTATCCATGATGCAGTCATCTGCCTTATATTTCTCTCTTATTTAATCGTTCGGTATTCTATCATACAATGTTTTCCTGCACATTCTTCTCAGTGAACTAATTTCTACGGCGTTTATCATGCTTTCATCCTTCTTTTGCCAGCTCCAAGCTTCACTTCCATACATGAGGGCTGGCACTAGAACTCCATTGTGTACTGCCATCTTTGCTTCTGTGGATATATTTATATTTGCAGTAATGACTTTGAGTACGCCATTTCTTTTATTCCCAGCACCAACCCTTCTTTCGATGTCTTTCTCCTTTTTTCCGTCTCTTGTAAACATGCTTCCCAGATACATAAATTCGGTAATTTGCTCCAATTTCTCGCCCATCGCATTTATATCACAAATCGTCATACATTATTCTTTCTAGAAAACCATCACTTTAGATTTAGACACGTTCATCACCAGTTCACTATTTTTGCATGCTTCATACATACTTAACAAGTATTTGGAAATTATTATATATTATGAATATAATATAACTTAATTACGAAACAGTTATATGTGGTATAAGCAGATCATCTGTTTAATTATAAACTGGATTAATTAAATATTAAAGATAACATGAAAAATATAGAACTAATTTCTTAGTGTGATTGTATTATGGCCACATCCACGCACGTAACGAGAAATTTTAAAATTCAAACGCATCAAAACGTGTAAGTTACAAGGAAAACATACTACTAAAGAGACCATGTTTAAGGTCATTCCAGATTCAAATGTGCATATATACAAAGATTAACTCATACACTAGAAGCAATTACGTGTTAACATTTGCTAAATCATTAATGTATTAATACTAGTACGATTAATAATATACAATACTTACATTGTATATAACACTTCTTTAGAGGAGTGACAAATATCACACACTTCCATAAAGCCGTCTCTCCGGAGAGGTAGGCAGCAAGAATATCTTGCCACGTTTTTCTTTCCTGACATACTTCTCTCGTTTCCTGAAAATTCATACCTCGTGTCACGCACGCACATAGCCGACATCCAATATTTGATTTATTTAACCGTGCTACGTTTGCCTCGGTCTAAACCTAAGTAATAATGTTGTGGCGTACTTAAACATGATTCTCCTATTACTTATGTTTTCCTGGTAGTCTCAGAAAATCAGCACGGCAACAGAATATTTATTTTGCATTGTTTTCAATAATTAGATAAACAAATAAATAGTTCGTATTTATCTGCACACAGCTTAGGAATCACGTTTTGCTGCGTAAGATTTAATGAAAATGTGCTCTCTTGACGACATTTGAAAATACATTTCTCCCCGAAGTGGCAGACAAAAACAATGAATTGCCACACAGTTCTTTCATAACTCATATCTCTCGATTCCTCAACATTAATACAACGTGTCATGCACGCAATGAAGAGCCGAAGAGACCAGAGCAATCAAAACCCGTACGCGTCTCGACCGACTGGAGTAAGACCTCTAGGAAGGCCTAGACAGCGCCTAATGGACAATGTTCTGGCTGACCTGGCTAGGTTGGGCGAATCGGACTGCTGGGAGCAAAAAGCGCAGAATCGAGGAGCTTGGTGAAAAATCATCAAGGAGGCTAAAACTCCTCAAGAGTTGTATGGCCATAGGTAGTAAGTAGTAAGTCATGCACGCACACGATGTATGAATGTTGAGAAAGTGAGAGAAGTTCCATTTGTCGGGAAAGAAAAGTGTGGCTGTCCATTTTTTCTGCCTACCCCTTCGGGAGACGGCGTAATGGTTAGTTAGTTATTTTTTTAGTATCTCTAACAAGAAAAATTTCTGTTGTAACATTTATTTAATGTAACTTTATAGCTTTGTTTCTTGTTTTACGATTATAAAAAGTCTCAGTGCTTTTATCATCTTCATAACTCGTTGCTTTAGAAATTGAATATGGAAGAAAAATAATTTATGCGTTTATTTGTATTAAAAGTAACGATTTCTTTTGACTGTTTGGTATTTTATTATGTGACCATCCCTCGACTTCGCCTTCAATTACAATCTTTTCAGTTTGTTCCAATGGCTCAAGTTCCCCCTGCAATATTTGCAAAATGCAAGTCTTACACTGTCATGAATTATTTCGCAAAAACCAGTTATAATTAAATAAGCATTGCGATTTAAAACGTTTACACTTTAAAATGCATCACTTGGCTGACGATGTCTTCGTGTATTGGTGATTTAAAAAGGGTCATCTTTACGGCGTGTTTGGGTTAGGGAATAATTATAGGGTCGACCCTTTGAACTCCTTTCCTTTCGACACTGAAGGGACCCCACCTTTGCCTTGACCCCGAACAAAAGGGATTTTTGCAGCGTGTTTAATTTTTCGCATATCCCAACAATAAAAATAACAAACCGTTACAGTCAAATGGTCATTGTGGATCGGACATAAAATGAGATTCGTTATCTTTACTTGATATATGTAAGGCGGTTATAATACTATCCCTTTGAATAAAATATATGGAACATATTATACATTAAACGAGCACTCAAATACTTTATTACAAAATTCGAACGGCTATACAATTTAAATATGTACATGTAAATAATTTTCAATATATCAATTATTAATAAAAAAAAGTATATTGTGTATAATCTATAATATATTTAGATGAGGAGTCTGAGAAATTGGCGTACGTGCATGATACGATGTATGAATGATGAGGAAGTGAGAGAAGTGTCCCAGGAAATAAAAGTGAGGCAGTCCATTATTTCTGCCTACCCCTTCGGGGTGACGGCGTGATGGTTAGATTAGTCAGTTTTTTAGATAAGGTTAAGTCTTATGATGAATGTAAAAAAACTAATTAACCATCACGCCGTCTCTCCGAATAGATAAACAGAAAGAATTAACTGTCACGCTACTCTTACCTTATATACTTTTAAACATTCATATATTGTGTTATGCACCCTAATAATAACCCTTTCATTCGCACTTCACTTCTTATAATTGCAATTGACAATTTATCAAATACTGATAACAACGCCTTCGTCTAAGAGATTTCATTTTTCCATATTTATTTTACTTTCATCCTTATTTTGCCAGCTCCATGCTTCACTTCCATACATAAGAGTCGGTACAAAAACACCAGTTTGCACTGCCATTTTACATGTACGATAAATGAATATATTTTTAAATAAAAATTTAAAGATTCACACATTGTATTCATATATGTAAACTTGCTATTATTTTATATGCGTGTATAATATTTTCTTTCCTAAAAAGTCGCTTCGTTAAATTGAAAAAGCGAGCACTCCTCTTCTCGGAAAACGTTTTTGTTTTATTCCCTTTTCGAACATGAAAATCGCTTCAATGGAAATGAAACGGTCAATTTATCTTGTCTTCACGATGATCAAAGTAAGTTTAGTAAGGAATATTGCGACACAAGTAATATAGCGGGCAGTGTTTCTAAGTGAGTCAACTGTTACAACAAGTACCCAACCCCTGGACACACATACACTCAGTACACAGTTTCTACCCTTACATACAATTATTAGATTCATATATGAAGCTCTTTACTACAGGGAAACTCAGAATTACTTGCAAAAGTGAAACTTTAGAAATTATTTAATATAACCGCATCTCTTTGGATGTGGACATCTTCCACGATAGTGAGGCTACCCTCAAAAAACATCTATCTCTTAAATAGTGTGTTGTTCTTCTTAATGTTTCTAATTACTTATTTGGTCTTATTTTTTAAATTATCTCGTGTTTTTGTAAATTTCATAATTTTATTTACTGTTTAAAATAGATTTTTGTTGTTTTTGTATCCTACCTATATAGTCATAAGCGCTTTGGTTATATACTGTAATGTTTACAATTTAAAAAATAAATAAATTGAAATTGAATTGAAATTTAGATAGGATTTTTTTTTATTGTGCACAAAGATATATAAGTGGTGAAATAATTTATTTAAACTAGAAGTTCATCTTGTTTATGGAGCGTAGTAGGCGCAATAACAATTTATATTAAAAAATTCACTTACTTTATATTTAACGTTCGTTCCCAAGTGTTCACTTCCATTCACAGATCACGTTAGCAAGTTAATTTTGCACATTGCCCTTCTTCACTTATTCATGAGGCGGCTATCGGCGGATCGAAGGAGAAAACTTGTAAAATTTTAATCTTCCGCATTATTTGTTTGAGGCAATAAAATGTTCCGATGGCCGGTAGGTATCGTAAAACCGGGGGGAGGTTAGCAGGGCGGATGGGGGCGGGCGCGGAGGACTAGGGGTTGAACTCCCCCGGACATCGCACGCATCTCGTGGTTTGCAGGGATGTCAACACTACCCTCAAATAATAGTTTATACAAAAAGAATACATGTATTACTTCAAAGAAAGGTAATAATAAAGATTTTTAAGGCATTCTTGCAAATCATAAAATATATTGCATAGACCAGAAAATCACAGCAAACTACCGAAACCGGTCGAATCCATAAACATAAGTGGAATTTAACTAAATATATGTTTTTTAATTTGTAATCAAATATTGAATGTCAGCCGCGTGAGGAGTCAGAGAAATCGACGCGCGTGCATGACACGATGTATGAATGTTGAAGAAGCGAGAGAAATATGTCAGGGGAAAAGGGATGGCAGTCCATTCTTTCTGCCTACCACTTCGGGGAGACGGCGTGATGGTTAGTTAGTTAGTTCGTAAAGGTTAGAAAAATCAAGAAAATTTTATTTTAACAGTTGATAGATTATTGTAACACCTGATGATGTCAACATAGTTTGACGAAACAGGTGTCACGTAAAATAAAATGAAATATTAATTGTAATACATAAACAAAAAAATTAAATTTAACAGGTTATATTGTTGAAGTATCATTATAGTGCGGGCATATAAAACGGAGACCGCCAGACCACACAGTAAATAGAACTTTGTCTGTGAACCTTCCTCGTTAACCATCCAGAGGAAGACCTAGGAACACGTGGTTGATTCAGTAAAATAGCGTCTTTCAGAGGAATATCTTGAGTAAAGGCGATACTTTGAACCGTAACAAGTACAGCCTGAGATCGAGAAGAACCGACCCCAACGGTCAACACAAGACAATGAGTTGGGATAGGGCCAGGAAGAAGAAGAAGAATGTTGAAGTATCACAGTGTTTCGTCCAAAACAATGGACTAGAAAAATAACGCTCTGATAGAAAATGTTTTAAATCTATTTTTATTACATTAAACCCGAAATTCTTTAAATAGTCCATTGTTTTGGCCGAAACACTATGATACTTTAACATTTTATAACTGTTAATGAAAAAACTTTGTTTTTACATCACAGTTGTATTTATTTTACGACAGCTGTTTCATCAACTGATGATGTCAACATTGATTGATGAAACAGCTGTCGTAAAATAAATACAATTGTAAATAAAAATAAAGTTTTTTCATTAACAGTTACGAAATTCTTTATGTTAAAAAAAAGTCCTACATTGATTATACTCGTACATATTAAGTGAATTTGACTGCTTGTGAAGGTATAATTTATGCATTCTCTCACCCCTGGCATGGGAGTGTGGTGGCGGGTGGCGTTGAGGGGGGTGGGGATTTCGGGCAAATTGTGCCGGACACTGTCTTATCTCCGCACACTAGGCGGAATATTGATGATTTCAATACACAGTGCACAAGTACGCATGCACAGTCCGTCCCCACCGGGGGGCTCGGACGCTGCGCGCTATTTCCATATCTGAGAAAAGCGAGTCGGGCGAGTAGCGGCCCGGAAATTCCAGGCCGCTAGTAAAAACGAAACTTTCTTAGCACGGTTTAAAATTTAAATTTTTAAAATTTTTATTAAATTCAAACTTTACAGATTTTTTTAAAATCAGTATCTTTTTTAACCGTTTCAGTATATCTTATTCTTCACTCCCTCACGTTTCGCAGCCAGGACATTTGTCTTCTTCCGGGCCCTCGACGTCCCTCAATTTTTCCCTCCAATATCAGTTGGAGAAGGTGGTACTTTTCCACACGCAGTATATGACCCAGATGTGAAATTTCTCGAATCTTATTAGTTGATAACAATTCCCTGTCAACTCTGGCTCGCCTCAGGACTTCGGTATTAGTAACCATGTCTGTCCAGGTAACTCTGAGCATTCGGCGATGGAGCCATATTTCAAATGCTTCCAGTCTGTTCATTGAGTTAACTTTTAGGGTCCAAGTTTTACACCCGTACAATAAAACAGACCACACATAGCATTTGATCATTCTCTCTCGGAGTTTCAAGTTTACGTTATCATTGCAGAAGAGTGATTTAATTTTATTAAACGTAGCTCTTGCTGCCTCAATTCTGCATTTTATCTCTACATCTGGGTCAAGAGATAGAGACACTAAAGGGATTAAACAATCCAAAGAATTTTCAAATTCACTGTTAATGTTTTTTATTATCCCGTTCAGTTTTGTGTATACGTCATTCATGCACTGTTTTAATTCTAACGAGTCTAAAGGACAGGACTACAATATGTTATACTGTCCTTTAAATGTCTTAACAATTTTATATTGCTTATACAATAGAAAAAAAGTAGTATTGAAACGGTTAATTCGTAAATATAAGTCAAACTCAAAATAATACATTTTAAAAATAATCATGTACGAAGTCTACTATTTTTATATTCTCTTTTCTTATGCCGACCCCGGAACTGACAAAAGAAGAATGTGAATGAAATAAATGAAGAAAAATGAAAGGGCTATGAAAAAAATAGGGTTTGGACACATGGAAAGAATGATAAAACAAGTACATTTAACCGACGTAGACGGAACAAGAAATAGAAACCGAAAGGAAGACTGAGGAAAATGTGACACGATCAAATCAATCAAATATTAAATGTCGGCCACATGAAGAGTCAGAGAAATTGACGTACGTGCACGACACGATGCGTGAATGTTGAAGAATCAAAATTATTTTGTCAGAAAATAACAATTAAGCGGTGTATTATTATAGCCTACCCCTTCGGGGAGACGGCGTGATGGTAAGTTTGTTAGTGTGAGTTTTAAATCTTACATAAAATGTTGGCCGTTTACAATGTTTGCAACGTTATTGCTACCAGGAAAGTATAAAACCAAAAAGAAAGTTTATATCAGAGGACTCGGATACTGAACTTGTAGATAACAAATTAATAACCGCGCGTTAGTGCACTATTGTGCTCGGAACAGAGTGGACCCTGTACTTTGCTTGTGTTGTCTTTCAGAATTTGTCGCTCGCTAGCTCATGTTCTACTACCAGGAAAGCATAAAAACGAAGATATCGGTGATTGACAGTACTTTAATAATTGTATAATGAAATATTCTATGTTTGGAATACTTATTTTCACTTCATTATTTTGATATTGGGGGAATTAATTCCATTGCAATTTTATTGGTACAGATAGCAGATAACAGAGTAACAGTAAAAAACTATGCTAAAGACAAGTTAAGGTGATATTAAAGTTAAGACTATTTAGATCATAAAAGAAGGAATAATTAATTTTTAAAAAATGATGAGTAATATAAACACGACTAACAATTAGCGAGCAACGATTTTATTATATTGTGGTAGGGTTACAAGATACAAGTTGTGACAGCAAATAGTATAAATTTGAGCTGGTTTGCAGGAATTATGGGTATTGTTGAGGTCAATACTTTTTATGTTTAGACAGAAAAGGATTTAGATTTAACACTGCGCACTTTTAAGCATAGGGCATAATAATATTATTAATATGACCTAGCTGAAGAGACCAGAGCAATCACGACCCTATACGCGTCTAGACCGACTGGAGTAAGACCTCTAGGAAGGCCTAGACAGCGCATAATGGACAATGCTCAGGCTGGTCTGGCTAGGTTGGGCGAATCTGACTGCTGGGAGCAAAAGGCGGAGGGTCGAGGAGCTTGGTGAAAAATCATCAAGGAAGCTAAAACTCTTCAAGAGTTGTATGGCACAATAGGACAATAAGTAAACTAACTAACTAACTAACCATCACGCCATCTCCCTGAAAGGGTAGGCAGAAAGAATGGACTGTCACACTTTTACTGATGCGGCACTCCATCCTTCTCTTTTCGCTCCGCGGGAGACGCGGTGTGATGGGTTGCGAACCTCATCGCCACCAATAGGCATCTCCCGCGCACACTCTGATCGTGCAACACCCACAAAATAAATCTAAAATAAATAATATAAAATACAATGATATAAAATAAAATAACAAAATAAAAATAATTTAACACAAAATGTTCTTTTTAGATGGTGCACATATTTTCTATATAATTTATGTTCCACGAATCCACCGTTTTTTTAATTTAGCACATAATGTAATAACTCATAATGTTTTTTTCGATGTTGCACATGTTGACATGGACGATCCGGACTTTTGATTATATTTCATTTATGTTACACGTATTGATTGCATAAAGAAGAAAAATTATGTAGAGAACTTATTTCTTAATCTCAATAAAAATGTGAATAAATAACCGAAGCCCCATAACACTGCGCACTTTTAAGCATATGGCATAATAATATTGATTGTATAAAGAAGGAAATAAGATGTCGGGAACTTATTATACCCGGCCGGGATGCTGGCGGGCAGGCGAGCCGCGCCGGGCAAGGGCGGGGTGGCGGGCGGGGGAGTGGACACTGTCCGAGATGTCGCCTCCACTAGAAGGGCGATAGGGAAATTCGATATTTTCGCCCGTTTGCAGCATGCTTAAAAACGGGGGAGAAATGTTTTAAACTAAGTGACCGAATCGAATATTCCAGTAAGAAATCTTGCGCTGAATATGCGCAGAAAACAGCCGAATAAACGGACCTTTACTCTTGTATTATTATTATTATTATTATATTGTTGAATCGCTCAATTACAGCACGAGCCAAATCGATGTAAAGGATATAGCTATCATATTGATTCTCATGACATTTTATCATCTATCGCCATTTTATTGTAACGTGAATTCTGCACCAGACAAAAGGCAGTGTGACATCACACCGCCACCGCCGGGAATTGAACCCGGAACCTTTGGGGTGACAGTCAAGCCCTTACCACTCGGCCACGAAGGTCAACAAGTTATTGTATGAACCAATTGGTCTGTATACTTTCGTAAGAAATATTATACGAAAAATTTGTGGTTGTGGCATTGTTATAAAAATAATATTAAAACGCTTATACTAGTTTTAAAATCACTTTATTTTTGTACACCCTTATGTATGTATAAAGCAAAGCATGGAACTCGCAAAAAAAGGATGAAAATAGAATAACTACAAGAGAAATGAGATCTCTTAGACGAATGTGTGATAGATTGTCGAATGAAAATATAAGAAGTGGAAGGTTTAGACATATGGAAAGAATGATTGAAGAAAGAATGGTAAAAAAAAATTATATGTTAATGATGTAAATGGAACTAGAAATAGAGGATGACAGAGGAAATCGTGGCACGATCAAATTAATCAAATATTGAAGGTCGGCCACGTGGGGAGTCAGAGAAATCGACGCGCGTGCATGACACGATGTATGAATGTTGAGGAAGCGAGAAAAATATGTCAGGAAAGAAGGCAGTCCATTATTTCTGCTTACCCCTTCGGGGAGACGGCGTGATGGTAAGTTAGTTTTGGTAAGTTTTTTTATTATTAAAATCGGAATCGAAGCAAGAGCACACTGTCAGAACCAAACATCTCTTAAGAGTAGCAAAAATGAGAACATTGCGACCTATTGTAGGGAGAACCCTTAGAGATAGGATACCTAATGAAAAAATTCTCAAATCCTGCAAAATTGAAGACATAGTGAGATGGAATAGGCAGAGAAGACGATTCTGGAGGGACCACATCGAGAGAATGAATCCAGCGATAATTCCTAATATCGTGATGCACGAGACTCCAGAGGGCCGTCGACAACCAGGACGACCACCAATAGTGATGGAGAGTAGGCTGGTCGTCTTCATCACATTAAGAAATTTGATATCCTGCATAAACAGATCGCAAAATCTACAATTAGAAGAAGAAGAAGAAGAAATTATTATACTACTACATACTTTTAAGTTATGATTATGTCAAAGTTTTCGTTTTACAACGAACGAGTTTTGAACATACACGATATTATGACGAGTAAAACTTTTTTATAATAAATATATATTTTTAAATATAATAGTTGAACTGCTAGTTAGTTTTTTTAGTTTTTTCAACTGTTATCTTATATTTTTTCTTCGAAGAGCGTTATACATTGCGATGATAGTATGGTTTAGTTTTGATTTCTCGTGCTCTTGCACTAAGAGAATCTGTTATCCATTATCTCGCCATAATAGCTAGCTTTCTCAATATCCAGGGTACATTATATTTTAATAGGCGGTGTTTCTGGTTGCCTAAATTACCGACGCAATGTGCCGAGAGTAGCCGCGACCGCGGGAGAGAAAGGCATCGGAAATAGGTTGAATAGATCGCTCATACCAAACGTGATCAATAATTCCAGTTACCTGACTTAAATGTGTTATGTTCACGTCTCAAATACATGCTAAATTATTCCCTCCGGATACGTACAAGGAACACTACTGACACAAGCTTGACAGCTGGCGCGAATTCCACAACTAAAATAATTTAAAAAATTAGACAATCCCTCATCTAGAGAAAAATACGTTTTATATAACTTACTAACTAACTAACCATCACGCCATTTCTCCGGAGGGGTAGGCAGAGAGGATGCATCGCCACAATGCTCTGTCCTGGCATACCTCTCGGGCTTCCTCTACATTCATACATCGTACCATGCACGCACATCTAAGTTTTCCACCTTCCTGTTTATCGCACAAATTACGCTCTGAGCGCGGCACTGTATCGAATCTGTGATATCTACAACAAACATTTTGGAGACATTGACGTCTTTCATTTGAGCGAGCGAAATTTTAAAAAAGTGATCGGAGCAACATTTCGGCGCGGATGTGACCACGATGTAACATGATATTATAATACTTGTATATTACTTTTTATTTTATTTTATCTTAATTTAATTTTTATTTCCAGTACTATAAGTATTTTAACTCTTAAATATTATGTATACCTTATTTTGTCTTAGTTTAACTTCAATGTTTCTCACTATCATTTGTTGATTGTTAACTATTATTTTTAATCTGTGGTAGCATGTAATTGGCCTTATTTTAATTATTCTGAATGTTTCTTTTATATATATATATGTTATTGATATCGCTGTATGTTACCCTAAATAAATAAATAAATAAATAAATCTATTATTCCGACTTCGAATGTGACCGCCTTTTACTAATTGATTAATTTGGTCATGCTATGTTTTCCTCGGTCGTCCTCGGCTTTTTTTTTCCACTCACGCTGCTTGTGTACAACTTTTTTACCATTCTACTCTCATCCATTCGTTCCATATGTCCAAACCATCTCAGGGATCCTTAAATTATAATAGGAAATATTTTCGGTGACGTTACGGTGACTGTCCAGTGTAAATGGACCTCGTCTTTCTCGACCCACGGTTTCAGCGATCGTCGCAGTCTCCATATTATATTAGTTACAACTACCCTGAAGATGGATACTGCAACGATCTCCGAAACGTCGATCGAGAAAGACGAGTTATACGGATTTTTAAAGTTGTGAAGAAATTTAAACTACCCAACTAACCATCATACCATTTATCTGAAGGGGCAGGGAAAAATAATGCCTTTATTGCTACATTATTATTTCCCGATATATTTCTCTCGATTCCTCAACATTCATGTATCGTACCATGCATGAACATCGTTTTCTGCGACTTCTCTTACCAATTAACCACCATGTCATCTTCCCGAAGTGGTAGGTAAGAAGAATAGACCTCCACACTCAATATTCAAACATCGTGTTATGCAAGTACGTGGATTTCTTCCGCACGTAGCTGACATTTAAATTTTGACTGATTTTATCGTGTCACGTTTTCCTCGGTCTTCATCTATTTGTAGATTCGTTTACGTCGTTTACTACTTCGTCTTAATTTTTTCCTTCCATGTGTCGAAGCCATCTTAATTGTTTTATTATTGTATTCTTAACACAATCATTATCTTCTTATATTTGCATTTGAATCCTGCTCTATCCAGCAGATGTACCACGCATTCGTCTAAAAGATCGCATTTTATTATACTTTCATCCTTATTCAGCCAGTTGAATGCTTTTGATAAGATTCAAGTTTTTGGATTGAATTGATAACCTTCTTTGTACAGTTTGAATTGGTTTAATTATAACTTTTGAGTTTAATATAAGAAATATTTTAAATAGGACGTTTACCTCGGGTGAGTTTACAACTTTAATTGGGGTGGTTTTAATCAATTTAAAAAGTAGTAAATCATAGAAGAGGGTGGTTTAATGAGAAGGGGCTGCCCGGTACATCTTGTAATTTAGATTCGGGTTGGCAAATAGGTCAAACAACCTCCAGCGGCCAGCGGCAAGCTGCCTTATTCGATTAGCGCGGTGGCGGTGTAGCATCGCTCGGATTCGCTCGTCTCTCCGTTCTACAAGTCGATATTCAAAACCGGCTAGGGGTGGGCGAGGGGGCAAGTTCCCCGATAGTGGTCCGAGAGGGGGATCGATCGAAGGACATGCGTGTGGGGACTGGGGTGGACAAGTGGGGGGTTCCATTTTCCATTTTCGAAAATTCGCGCTGCCCTATTTTGAAGTGGAAAACACAGAGGGTGCGTCTTCAGATGGAACGAGAGATAAAGTCATCCACTGGCCAGTTTCGATTTTCAAGGGTTTAAGAATTGTATGCTCGTATTGAAATCAAAAACTCAATTAAATTTAAGGGTACTTGATTAAAAGAAAGAATCGCGACTATGATAGAAGTAATAAACTGAATCTTAAATAAAAATAGAATCTATAATAAATAAGTAATTTGAATAAAAATATCATCTTAATACGTACAAAAATTTGTCATATGAGAGTAAACATTATATTTTATTGTTGTAAACAATACATTTAATTGAAAACCTCAAATGGACTCAAATGTTTTTCATTGATGCTAATTTTTGGATTTCACATATTTTTACGCCATTCAATGTTATTATTTTATATCTTGATTTAACGACCTATTACTTTTACCCTATAATTTACATATTATATAATATATTATAGGAACTGTTGCCGATGTAATTTGCATTTATGTAGACAAAGACAATGTTGATGCCTATTGGCAATAGATTCAAATTAATATATTATATTTAAAACAATGAATACATCAAAATTATGTAGGAAGTATAATATTTTCTAGATGACAAAATATTAAGCGCTTGATTATTTAAGAAATCATAGGCATAAAAGAAGCCAATAATGACCCATTAATTCAGTCAATATATGAAGTAGACAAATAAACTGTATAATAAAATTTAACTAGACTCATTTTTTTGGGTAAGCATACATTTAAGATTATTTAAACACTAATCGCATATAACTCACTTATAATAACAGTTAAATTATATTTAACACAAGCGTGTTACATCTACATACTTCTAGTGTACCAACATTCAATACGATTATTTTTATTATCTAAAAAAATAACTAGTTATTCATAGTAAATAAGATACACCTCTCAAAATACACTAAACATCGTACGTTTATAAAATAGTTATTGGTATCGAAGGGTTATATTATACACGAAATTATTTCAGAACAGATTATTTTATCCATGCCATACTTGCAGAAAGGGCTATCGGAAACTGAAGCAAATTACTAAGAACATTGTTTAGAAGTTAGTTTGTTATTTTCCTTGATTGGTTTATTTCTTATTTATCTTGTATTATTGTCTTATTTTACTTGATTTTAACAGGTCGGAATATACAAGAACAGCGTAAGGCGATTGAGACCAGAGCGGATACCACAAGAGCAGACGCTGAGGACAATAGCCGGAAAGACTCATCGAGATATGGTGAGGAACAGAGTTATCCGCGAAATTGCAAAGTGGGAGAGATATCATAAGATGGCAGACAACGCAGAAGACACTGGAATGCACACGTCCAGAGGAAGGATCCCTCCAGAATCCCACAAGTTAGGGCGCATCAGATTCCTGTTGGCTACCTTCTCTGGAAGACTCCTTAAGAGATGGAGGGATAGTTAGGAGTCAAGAGAGCCATCCTAAATACAGGAACAAACCAAAGGTCTAAAATAAGGAGAAGAAGTTTCAGTGATGCTGGTGGATAACAATTGCACTGCCTGTATTATGAACTTTTTTTTTTTTATGTACACAACAGGTCGTTTCGACCCAATTACTGTATAAATTTTTTTATATTTTAGCTTTTATATTGATTCTTGTGACATGTGATAGGTAGCCAATCTATCGCCATTTTATTGTCACGTGAATTCTACACCAGACCAAAGACAGTGTGACAATCACACTGCCATCGCCGGGAATCGAACCCAGGACCTTCGGCATGGAAGTCAGAGATCGTAACCACTCTGCCACGAAGGTCGTCGATGAAACATCTAATTGAAGTATCTAATCTGATTGAAAACTTTTTTTTTAATTAATACTATTATATATTAGATGTTCTGTTTGTGTTTTAACAAAAACAAAATATAAAATAAAAACATTTATAACATTGTATTACATATAACGATGTTCATAAATTAGTATTGATTATTTCATAAAATACAATAAAAATAGGCTAAGAACTAGAGAAATAATGGTAGAAATATTCAATAGACAAGATATTTCATATGAATTTAAGACTCGATAAAACAGAACACGATACTGATGATACAAACTAAATTAAGAAAGATTGAATCTAGGACTACATAACCAACCTTTCTTGGTGATACAAGCATTAAGAGTACAGACATTTTTAATGTCACCAGGGCAGTATTCGACCGTCAAAATTAAAATTGCTTTCTCTATGATGTTTTCAATTTCGGAATAATTTCTGTGAACATGTGTAAATATTCATTATTCTGCAAATATACTTACATGTAAATATATATAATAAAAAACTATATGATATGTTAAAATAATCTAATAACATTTCTTTGATATTTATTGAAGAATTTTCGTGATAAATAAAGTATTTGTAAATAAAAAAATAAGTTAAGTTTAAGTAAAACGACGACATATATTACTATGTTTTTGTATTTTTTTTTAATTATTTTTTAATATTTTATTTATTACGTAATCCAAAAATATAGTACGAAAAATATTTTTAAGTGTATTAAATTTAAGAAACTTCACTAAATAGCTCTGCCATGTAATTTAAAAAAATACGATAAATATAAATATGATAGTTTTATGAGCTTAACTTCATAAAAATGAATAACTTTTAATGAAAATAAAAATGTTATCATAAAAATTAGTGAACTTACTTACTAACCATCGTAAATCATTGTAAGCACGAATCGAAAGCTTTTCGATTGAACAACATGTTATTCGGGAAAGAAAATTTTGGCGCGTTCCCCGTCAACACTGTCATTGACCGCTGTAAGCCAAACTATTCCGTGAAATAATTTAAATTCCGCGAGCCCCTTAAATTGGATCCATGCCTACCCCTCCGCCCAGCCACCTCCCGCCAGCCCCCACCGCCCCACCCTCGGGGGTTGACCGCTGGCTGGTTCCTCTCCAGGGACAGCAGGGACAAGGGGGTGATGCTATCTGAGGGAGAACCCCCTTCCCGTGGATGTGCACACCTACAGTCACCTACGTGTTTACGTATTCATATTCGCTGGTAGGAACCAGCTCGCCCCATTTTCCTCTTAGCATCTCTCTCCCTCTTCTTCAGTAGCACTCAACCTTTTCTTTATAGAGAACAGAAAATAATATTGTTTTTTGTTGAGTAATTATTATTAACTGTTTAATTAAAACATTGTTATACATATAATATTACAATTGATATAATTTCGCTAACCAATATAAGTATCATCAGGTGTTATAATCAACTGATTGATGTTGATTGTAGAACCAGTTGATGCTAACATTAATTAGCGAAATTTTATAATAAATTAAATCAACTGTGATATTATATTATATTACGGTGTTTTAATTAAAACAGTTAATAATGTTGAAATGTCAAAGTATTTCCGCCAAAACAATGGATTATCTAAGTTATTATTAAATAAACTTCACATTTTTAATCAAATCCTGAATAGTCAAAAACATCTTGATGAACCCAATGAATGAAAGAAGAATGGTAAACGAAGTATATGTAGACGACGTCAACGAAACTAGAAATAGAGGAATACCGAGAAAAACGTGCCTCAAATATTAAATATCGGCCATACGAGTAGTCGGAGAAATCGACGTACGTGGATTACACGATGTATGAATATCAAGGAATCAAGATTATGGCAATAATTCTACCTGTCCCTTCGGAGAGACTACTTGAATATAAGTTATTTAGTTACTTAAGAGTCCATACCTTTTTATTTATTTTTTTAATCTTTTTTGTTTTTATATAAATTGTTTCGATATTCAAATATTCTTCTTCTGCTTTCTTTATATAAACCTATGTGGTCTGTTTTCCAGAACGTTGTTTCTCCTGTGAGGTGGTTTCCCAGCTGTTCTTTCATCTTTTAGAAGGTCTTTAATGCGGACGAGTCCCGTTCAAATGATTTTAATAATTAAAATCTATCTATAATATTATTGTAAAACAATACTTTCTGATAATAAAACCCTTTGCATTATAGTTATATGGTATAAGCAAACATTATTAACAAACAACTTGTATAATTATAAACAAGAACATTTTCAATAATCTCATCTTGTTTTAAATAAATGGTATTTTTCAATAAGGTAGCAGATAATATGAGTATACAACACTCAAAAGGTCTCGTGAGTTAGTAGCGAGCAAGAGATTTTAATTATATAGTATTATTTATGTTGAATGAATATTGTTAATGATCAAACATTATTAATGTAAACAAAATTATTATTTACTATTAACAAATTTACTATAGCACCACCAGGGAATCATGACAAGAAGGAGCTTGTTTTAAAGCAATGGATATCAATCAGTTCATTCATAAATAATCTTCCATTTAGATTAGTTTAACAAAATACTATAAGCAAACACAATGTCAGTCTTCATAATTAACTATTTTACTACAGCCGCACCAGGAAAACATGAGACCAAGGAGTAAGTTGCATGGGAAGAGATTGAAATCAGTTATCGGTTAGTTCATAAATGTTCATAATAATGATTTAATAAAATAATGTATTTACTATTGACCACTTTACTACAGCAACAAAAGGAAAACATAATGGTCGATAATAAATGTATGCGAAAAGATTTAAAACAATTTTAACACTTATTATTATTTGTTTGTAATTTTCAAAATATGATAAATAAACAAAAAAAATACTATGTTCTTTATACTACGGCACCATCAGGAACACATTATATGGAAGAGCAAGTAGTAAAGTAAAAGATTTTGTTCAATATAATGTTGAATATTTAACTTAATACTATTTATGTGGAAAAAACAACAGAATCGTTATTAACTGTATACCACCAGGGTCGCATAAGAAATAGAGGTATACGCACAGTTACTTACATTGAATCTCGTTTCATAGAATGAATGTTGAATCAAATAAGCATAATTCATATTTACAAATAAGTATAAATGTAAACAATGTCTTGAGTCTTCTTTCCTTTGATACTACACATTCACCAGGAAAACATAACACACAGGAGAACGTTGTGAGCGCGATTATGAAAACAGTTCTCATAGAAATATTAATGAATTTCTCCTATATTCGCCATAAATTTATGTTGGGGATTCATTGAACAATTTTTATTCTTTTAATTTTGTGCGCAGTGATTTGCGTTAATGAATTCAACCTTGACCTCGACCGTGACCTTTATTTCTTTAGTGTCAACAGAGACCCATTGAAGGCAGGAGAGGTGTGTAAAAAGAAGCCAAATCAATTCAAGCTTACTTAACTTTTTTGTTAACAAAACATTATTTTATCAAAGAGTAAAGAAACCAGTTAAAATTTAGCTGGGGTACCAGAGAAACATGCAAGGCTACTTTTATTTTGTAAGTTTTGCATTGATTTCTGTAATAATAAATTATAAAACATTTTTATTTACTAAATTGTGTTAAGTAGTTCATTTATGTTAAGCATTACCGGCATGTGTTATGTTAAGCATCTTCTTCTTCTTCAGCCTATTCCTATCCACTCCTGGACAAAGGCCTCCTCCATTCGCTTCCACGCCACTCTGTCTAGGGCATACAGCATCCAGGTTATTCCGACACATCTGTTCTGGTCATCCTTCCACTATAGTTGCGGTTACCTGCACTTCTCTTTGCGTCACGGCTTCCAAGTCAGTAGTCTTCACGTCCACTTTTCATCCGAGCTTCTGGTTACGTGACCAGCCCATTGCCACTTTAGAGTCGCTACCAGGTGGATGATGTCAGTTGCCTTATTTTTTTTTCTCACCATATTGTTTCTGACTCTGTCCATAGCTCTTTACGTCACTCGTAGTTTCTCGGCACTTTGTTTGGACAATGTAACAGTTTCAATAGAATAAACACGTAGTCCATCTGCACTTTTGGATTAAAAAAAATAAGAATTGTATATTGATTGATTTCATCATGTCCCGATTTTCTGGGTCGATCTTTCAATCTATTCAAGATATTTTAGCCCCAAACAGTGTCAAATGCTGAACCCTACAGGACGAGGTTAAAGCAAGAGGCCTCACTTGGGATGATGTTAGGCATCAGGCGTGCGATAGACTCAGGTGTAGAAGGTTCATTAAAGCCCTATGCACCAGAAGGTGTAACAGGACAAGAAAAAGAAGAAAAATATAATAAGATACAATATCTAGCATTATATTTTTACTTATTGCTTCCATGTATCCAATCTATCGTAATGAATCTTTATTATTTTGTTCGTTATACTTTCACAGAAAATCAGTCAAATATGAAATGTCCAACACGTGGAGAAATCGACGTGCGTGCATGACACCATGTATGATATTCAGGAATCGAGATAACAGTGTAGCGGTCCATTCTTTCTTCGGGGATGTTAATGGTTAGTTAGTTAAAATTGTATTTTTTCAAATGTTGTCAAGAGAGTACATTTTCAATAAACTTTACACAGCAAAACGTGATTCGTAAGTTGTTTGCCGATGAATACGACATATATTTGTTTATCTATATTTGTAGTATTGAAAACAATGCGAAATAAATATTCTGTTGCCAAGCTGAAGTTCCGAGACTACCAGGAAAACATAAGTAAGAGGAGAATAATGTTAGTGTTAGACTGCGGAGTGGAATTGCAACACATAGATTGCTGATTATTTATATTTAAATTAACAGCATATTTTGTATACAGTGTGGATAGTTCGCTGTTGTCGTGCCGACTATCTGAGAATATTCACTCGTATATGATACATTGTAAGTTATAATATTTTTTCAGATTGTATATGTGGGTCGTATAAGTTGGTTAATTTGCTTAAATACGTAACATTGTTTGTACCGTTATTCATTTGGTTTTAAACTAACTAACTAACTAACTAACCATCACGCCATTTCCCCGGAGGGGTAGGCAGAGAGGATGGATCGCCACACTGGCCTGTCCAGGCACACCTCTCGGGCTTTCTCCACATTCATACATCGCACCATGCACGCACATCTATTATTCCGACTTCGAATGTGGCCGCCTTTTAGTAATTGGTTAATTTGGTCATGCCATGTTTTCCTCGGTCGTCCTCGGCTTCTTTTCCCACTCACACTGCTTGTGTACAACTTTTTAACCATTCTACTCTCATCCATTCGTTCCATAAGTCCGAACCATCTCAGGGATCCTTTCTTAATTTTATTCATGATGCAGTCATCTGCCTTACATTTCTTTCTTATTTCATCGTTCGGTATTCTATCATACAACGTTTTCCCGCACATTCTTCTTAGTGATCTCATTTCTACGGCGTTTATCCTGCTTTCATCCTTCTTTTGCCAGCTCCAAGCTTCACTTCCATACATGAGGGTTGGCACTAGAACTCCATTGTGTACTGCCATCTTTGCTTCTGTGGATATATTTCTATTTGCAGTAATGACTTTGAGTGCGCCATTTATTTTATTCCCAGGACCAACCCTCCTTTCGATGTCTTTCTCCATTTTTCCGTCTCTTGTAAACATGCTTCCCAGATACGTAAATTCAGTAACTTGCTCTAATTTCTCGCCCAACCCATTTATATCACATATCGTCATACATTCTTCTTTCTCGAAAACCATCACTTTAGATTTAGACACATTCATCACCAAGTCACTCTTTTTGCATGCCGCATACATCCTTGCCACTAAGACTTGCAAATTGTCTTTACTGTCAGCGATTAACACAGCTTCGTCTGCATATAACAAACAGCTGACTGACAAACAATTCATCTTAGCACCAGCGTCTATGCCTTCAAGTTCTTTCATACACTTGTCCAAGTATAGATTGAACAATCACGGGGACATCACACAACCCTATTTAACACCTTTGGTGATGTCAAACCAAGATGTGACAGCCCCATTAACCCTGACACAAGCGGTGCTTTCCTCATAGAGGGATGCGACCGCGCGTATCAGTTTTGTGCCCACTCCATACTCGGCCAAGACCTTCCAAAGTTTTTTCCTATCAACTCGGTCATACGCTTTCTGCAGATCCACAAACGCACAGAAAAGTTTTCGGTCCTTGGCCAAAACCTTCTCTGTTAGACTGCGGAGTGCGAAAATCTGGTCCATGCATCCACGTCCACTCATGAAGGCTCCTTGTACATCCCAAATCTTTCCAGATGTCACTTTCCTCACTCTTTCTATCAGTATCCTGCCGTATAGTTTGCCAACGGAGCTCAGCAGACTGATGGCCCTGTGACTCCCACAGTCTACACGGGCTCCCTTACCCTTGTAAAGAGGCATGATAACTGCTCTTCTCCAGACCAGCGGAGTATACCCCTCCTCCAAACATTGGTTAAGGAGTCCGCAAAGCCATGAAAGAACCACCTGGCCACCACTCTTGACAAACTCTATTGCAACGCAATCATATCCAACTGCTTTTCCACCTTTCATCATTTTCAATGCATTCTTCATCTCATTCATGCTTATCTCTTCTGTACTACTTACTTCATTTGTGTTCACAGCACTTACATTTTCTCTGGCATCCATATCAGCTGCTACGTTACTGCCATACATTTCTTTAAAATAGTTCATCCATCTTTCTTGTACACTCTTATCATCTGTCAGCATTCTTCCGTCTTCTCCCAGAATTGCTTTCACACATCCGCTTTCCGAGGAGTTCCGAGATTTTTTAACCTCCTTCCAGAACATTTTTATATTCTCCTGGAAGTGGTGGGTGATTTTTTCTCCCTCTTCTATTTTCATCTTTTCTTTGCACTCTTTTACTCTCACTTTCACATTATTCTTACAAACCTTATATATTTCTTTCGCTCTCATATATTTTTCACTATCGCCCCTATCCACTGCAAGCAAATTCTTCCACGCATCCTTTTTTTCTTTAACGCTGTTTTTTACGTCCTCGTTCCACCAAGCGTCACCATTCATTCTTCCTGTCTTACACGTCCCGCATACTTCTTGTGCTCCTTCATATAAACTTTCTTTCAGATGGTTCCACTTTTCATCTACACTTAAATCATCCATCTCATATTTGCTCATTCTCGTATTAACTGTATTAACATACTTCTCTTTCACTTCGTTATTTTGCAGTTTTTCGGTTTTGACTCTAGACAGGGCAGACACTGTTTTGCGGGTCTTGGATCGCCATCCTCGAAACAAGATCACTCTAGCAACCACCAAGAAATAAATGAGGCAATAATAATAATAATGAAGTTAGAAACGTTAGGCAGAGATTAATGATCAAGGTGATACGTATATTGCAGTACCAAATCAGTTATTGTATTATTGACTAAAATTATACCATTAACTTGTATTATATCACCTACTTATAATACATTAGAACATTAGAACTACATACATTAGAACAGAACTTGTTAGAAATTCTTCTTGCCCTATTTACATCTGCCTCCTATGTTTTTCTGTTCCGTAGTAATTAAATTGTTTATTATTAATAATAATATTGTTGAAACGGCAAGACAGAAAGTAGTATAACGTAGATATTAAAACGCGTACAATTATCGCTTTTAGAAAAATGATATAGAACTGCATATTGAATAATTAATACGAATTAAAACGTATGTTTTCAAGAAACTTTACTATATTTTAGTAAAGCTACATTTAATAATATCTTGGCAATCGAAACATATTATTCCCATAAAAAATAATAAAATGCGACTTTGGTCTTAAATGTAGTAATTTTCCGTTGCTTTTATATTGTTTGCAGCAGTTTATATGAACAAAATTACTGCATCCATTAATATGTGATAGGTAGCTAATCTATCGCCATTTTATTGTCCCGTGAATTTTACACCAGAGCAAAAACAGTATGACAATTAAACACGGGACCTTTGGTGTGACTGGTATAACAAATGCCACTCTGTTACAATGTTCAAAGTGGATTATAAAACATTGATTATTATTAGTATAATAGCTTTTAAATGAGTCAAATATAAAATACTTCTTGTATAAACTAAAATACTTATTTTTGTGGTACGAGATCTATTCGAAATTTAATTGTAAATTGATTTAGATTGTTAAATTATCCAAATTCATTGCTACAGTTATAAATTACGTGGATTGATGGATTGAGGAGGCAAAAGCGAAAGCCGAAATGGAAAGCTGGGGTTGTGGATGGCTGGCGCACACGACCTGCTCCCCCTCTCCCAACGCCACCCCTTCCCCCTGAGCTTCACACGTCCTCTCGGAGCACAGAAAGGGGAATGCTGTATGTAAAATTAGCTCACTAGGAAGAGGACCGAAGAGGAGTGACTGAAACTTTAACGCGCAGTTAGAGAACAAAAAGACACCTGAGAATGTTTTGCGTCAATACTTCTATACACACTTCAATACACTTGTTAACATCAAGTAAATACTTAAAATCGAATATGCTTAACACAACAATGCACTAAATAATAAATAAAAATTCAAAATTTGTTTCTTTTCAACTATACCACCGCCATACTGTTCAATCCTGACGTACTTCTCTCACATTATTTACATCCATACATCGTGTCATACACGTATGTCGATTTCTCCGACCCCTCACATGGCCAACATTCAATATTTCATTGACTTGATCGTGCCACGTTTTTTATTTATTTTATTTATTTATTTTACATGTTATAAAAATAATTTGCCAAAAAAAGTTTATGGACTGTAGTTGTCACACTAGGCATGGCCTGTATCGTGGCAACTACATAAAATAGGATGTTAGTAGAATTGTTAGTAAAATGGCGGTTTGTTAGTAAAATGGCGGTTTGTTAGTAAAATGGCGGTTGTTACTATGCTAACATTGGTAATCGCAATATGATACAATTCAAATTACTAAAATTTGCTCAGTCTTCCTCTATTTCTTGTTCCGCAGGTATACGAGTACACCGTTAATATATTCTTTCTTTACCATTCTTTTTTCGTTCATTTTTTCTATGTGTCCGAACAATCTTAATTACCCTTTCATTATTTTGTTCATAACACTATCATTTGCACTTTTCATATTTTTTTATCTCATTTTTAGTTGTATTATTTGTTTGTAGCATAAAATATTGTTGTCTGACATTTGGGTGCTTCATTCAAAATACAAGATTATTTTTAACAATTTATTATATTTGATACATTTAGCGTTTTAAGTTATGTTTGCACTTAGAATTTATTTTATATTCGATATCATTTTGCGGTGTTGGTTCACATTTGAACAACTTTTAAAAAAACACACTATATTATACAATAGTTTTTTGCACTTATCAAAAACATGTTTCGGACTGCAGATGTCTTTCTTCGGTGTAAAAATAAATAAATAAAGTACACTGAGGAAGGACATTTACACATAGGGTATAACAATATGGCAAAAATCCCTTATTACACATAATCATCATTTTTCTAAGGGGTTATTCTTACTCAAATATATAATTACCTATTCACAACAACAACAACAATAATATTCTTTCATTATTTTATTCATAATGGTTTCTTCCGGTCTACATTTCATCCATATGTCAGCATTTGAAATTCTCTTGTACATCGTTTCACCACTCTTAGGTCTTAGGGATTATCAAATGTTTATTTGATAATGCCATAGAAGGGCGAAACATGTCATTACATAATATAACTCCTAGAAGAAAGATTTTTTCATTTATATTTATCATTTAATATGAAGTTTTACATCATTGTACAAAAAACAAAAAATATGTTTGTTATATTTATGACATTCTCACATGCTCCCACTGCTTCTCACTTATAAATTCACAAGATGGATTTCCTAAGTATGGTTTGGTTGAAGGAATTTCCATGTTCCTATCAAGAGATTATTTTCTAAAAACTTTGATTTGTGTTTTTTCTCTCCTAATGAAAATCTGTTTCCTACAAAGAAAAAAACAATTAGTAATTACGAATGAAAACGTCAGTTTTCTAAAAGTTTTATTATATTTATGTGAACAACATGTTTCGTCTGTCTTAGGTATTATCAAATGTAACTACATTTGATAATGCCTTAGATAGGCGAAATATTTCATTCACATAAATTATAATAAAACTTCTAGAAAACATACGTTTTCATTCGTATTAATTATTAAATGAAGAGTTTTTATTTTCAACAATTAATTTCTGATCTAACAATTGGGTTCAACGATCAATCAAATCAAATCAAATCAGTTTATTTTCTCAAAAAATATTACAAACAATTTTTATAGTTTAAGACATCTATTGAGAACAGGTAAAATATAATAAATATAAAGAGAGCAAACAGAAAGATACGCATGAGAGATGGTTCGACATTAGGAATACAAGATACTCTCCAAAGTCAAGAGTATTTGTCTTCTGAACGTACTTTCACGAATATGAAAGACATCGAACTCCGAAGCGATCATGTTCAGCAGTTTAATTGCTCTCCCCACCGGCATCACCAGAGGCAGGTTGGTTCTGCATGTTGGGAGATAAAACAGTCTGTGCTGACGCTGTCGAAGGTAACCGTCCAGAACATAAAGATGGATAGCCTCCAAGATGACGGAATTCTCAAAGAATCCCCTGATAAGTCTGAAGAAATGGGTAAGTATGCACCCATCCCTTTTTATCTGTAAACTATTGGTCCCCAGCTTGCCCAAGAGGAATGCAGTGGAATAAAGCCACGGATAGCTACCAAACTCCCTCATGTAGAGATATCTGAGAAATCTTTTTTGAACCCTCTCTAACATAATCGAGTATCTCGCCTCGTGAGGACTCCATATCACCGAGCCACACTCGATCCGGCTCCGGACCAATGAGTTATACAAAATTCGCAAAACATAGGGATTCTTGAAAACTCTACAGTTCGGAGAATAAATCCCAACATTTTCAGTGCAACTCCACATATTCTCTCAATGTGAGTATGGAAAGTCAGCCTACTTTCATAAACAATACCAAGATCCTTTATCGTTGAAACACGCTTAAGTTGCTGGTTATCCATTGTGTATCTGTACTGTAACGATGTACCCTTGAACTAAATAAAGTACTTATAAATAGGTTAATGAGCTTTTTTTAATTATAGTAGAATAAACGCAGTAAAAATTATATCTCTTAGATGAATGTGTAGAAAATCTATATAGTGTCAAATGCAAATATAAAATGTAAATGCAGTGCGAGTGATAGTGTTGAGAAAAATATAATAAAATGATTAAGTTGGTTTGGATACATGGAACGAAAGGATGATAAATAAAGTATTCTTCTTCTTCTTTTAATAGATCTGACGATCTGTGACACAGAAATCATATCTCGTCGGATGATGAGATCCAGCTGTCCCTCCATCTCTTAGGCGGTCTTCCAGGTGGGCGGTGTCCGGAGGGGATTTCATAAGCGGCTGTATATGCGAGTCTGTCACCATCCATTCGGGCTACATGGTCCCTCCAGTATCTTCTTCTGGATCTACTCCACTGAACGATATCCTCTATTTCGCAGGTTTTTCTTATGTCTACGTTGCGGACACGATCTCGGAGGGTTTTTCCAGTAATTGATCTTAGGACCTTCATCTCCGATGTTCTTAGTAGTCCCTTGGTTCGCACAGTGTCAGCCCGCGTCTCTACAGCGTACGTCATGATAGGTCGCACGCATGTTTTATAGATTCTGATCTTGCTGTCGATACGCATGTGCTTGTTCTTCCAGACCAGATTCTTCAGGCATCCTGACACGGCAGAGGCTTTACTGACTTGTTCAAGTACTTCGCGGTATAAAGGTCAAAAAAAAAATAAGTATTATTTATGTTAATGGTGTAAACAGAATTAGAAATAGAAGTAGATGGTGTAAAACGTTTCATGATCAAATCAATCCAATATTAAATATCGGCCACGTGAGGAGTCATTAAAATAGACGTGCGTGCATGACGCGATGTATGAATGTTAAGGAAGCATAACAGAAGTGTGTCAGGAAAGAACAGTGTGGCGGCCTATTCATTCTGCCTACCCCTTCGAACAGACGGCGTGATGGTTAGTTAGTAAGTTACTTTAGAGTTTTTTTGTAAAAATGTATTTGCGATAATCTGGTTTACAAATTTTAGTGGAAAGATAAAATTCAATACTAAACTAAACCAAAGTTTTGTAATATAAAAGAAAATATATATATTATATATATGTTTTAAATGCTAACATGGTAACTTCCTATTACAAGTAGTTTGAACGTGCATGTGTTTGTCAGTGAAGTGTACTGCCCACACAAACTCGTCAGATGTCTTTCTAACAAAAACCCGCGCAAAAAGGTGAGATTTCCTTAACACTTAATTTAAACGAAGGAGCAAAGAGATTCGTTCTTTTTACTCGTTTGCGAAACTAAAACACCCTCTTGTCAACGCTGGTCTCGGATTTAAAGGAGGTGTCTCCTGTGCGTAGATTGAATTTCAGAACCAAAGGGTGGGTGGAGATTATAAAGGCTCAAATGGAATTATTCAATTGAACGTATGAGTACGCCGCTAAATACAGGCCACATAGTAAAAATTTACTGATCCCAAGTTTCTTACTCACGAATTAAATAAAAACCTTTTGAATATGAACCCGGGCTAGAACATTTTACTTACGACGCAAAACCTCATATAAGGACATTTTTAATTACGGTTTTTATCGATTACAGTTATACAGATAAAACACACTTTGCATAAAATTCTCTTATCCGGCAAAAGTTAATCTGTTCTTATATTTAATTAATGTGATAAAATACATTACACTTAAAAGGTAACCCTTTGATTTAAATACACGTAGTTTTATTTACTGTATATCACATGTATGTATTTGCGTAAAGTAATGAAATCTTCGATTTGGAAATATCATATTTTCACTCGAATGAAATGAAAAGGACGTTAAAAAGGGTTTCGAGAAAGATTTATATAATTTCGTAGACCGAATGGTCAGCTAGTACTAGTACATGAACATTGATTTGTACTATTTATATGCATTGCTGAATATTATTTTAAAATAGATAGCAAGAAATATGATTTAAAATAGTTACTTACATGTTTATCTTTTCTAAACAATGAAATATACTTATTGAAAGTTAAGGTTCTGTTTAATTCCATAGTAATATACTTTGGGAATTAAAACACCATTGTTTAAACCACTTTTTAATAAAAAAAATATTAAAATACACGACATGTTTCGGAAGATACTTCCATCTTCAGGTGTAAAAATATAACAAAAACTAAACAACGAAAGACTTGTTAAAAACGCATTTTAAATTCGATACAATAATTCAAAATTAAAAATGCCCAGGTTAATTTTTAAATTTGAAATATTGTATCTTATATGTTAAAATTATATAAGTTTTTTTTTTATATATATTAAGAATTTAGACAGATGTAAAAATAAATATTTCATTTGTTCCAATGACAATTTGAATAATTTTTTCAATAATATTTTAATGTTCTTGCTGGTGTTGGATTGTTTTAAGTACATAATTAAAGTTAATTTAAAAAAAAACGTGGGATATAAATTGAATAAACACAAATGTCCGGATCGTCCAGCCGATAACAATTGCACCATCTAAAAGAACATTACGCCTTAAATTTATTTTTGTTATTTTATTTTATATCAAGCACAGTGACAATTTATTGATGTATTGATACCTTCACTAACGGGAGAATGAGAAAAACTACTACAATATATGGTACTTGTATACGTTACTATGTACAACATAAATTACGTATTTCGTATTTCATACCCAACTTAAAACTTGTTTATTTTGTTCTATTATACTTTCTAACCGATCGCGAATATCAGATGCAGTGTTCACATCTAAATTTTTAGATTTAAAACACGTCCTTAATGCGCCCTTAAGGTGATTGCATACAAAAACGGCGCTTTAAAAATTAACATAATAATAATATTATTATTATTATTATTATTACAATAATTATTATTATTATTATTATTACAATAATAATTATTATTATTATTATTACAATAATTATTATTATTATTTTTATTTTTATTTTTATTATTTTTATTATTATTTTTATTATTATTATTATTATTATTATTATCATTATTATTATTATTATTATTATTATTATAAAGAATAGTCTTGTAAGCTGCAATGGTTGGCTATTTAAGAAAAAGAACAGATCGAATCAATTCAATAAAAGAGAGCTCTTTTTTAAAAGAGTTATTTTCTTATGAATATTTCTCAAAATTAGGGTTCATAAAAATACCTTATATTCAGAGTTTCATTTGAGAATGAAACACAATTTTAATACGTTTACATACATTTCATTTGTGACATTTTACATACGTTTCCTCGTGCACAAAAAGATGTGTTCACACAGCAAGTTTAATAATCGTATGTAGTAATTTGCCCCTCAATTTCGAGACAAAACTATTAGGCGGGAAAATGAACGTAATTCATTAAGAAACTTGTGTCCGCTATGAGGGCCTAACGAGGCGGAATGGGCCGATAGAAGTGCTTAATGACAGTTCATTACAGAGCTGAATATCAGTCCTAATCTAAACCAACTTTCATTGTCAAATTCTTAAGCATTCTTGAATAGTTAGAGAATTTGGTAAACCCTAACAAACACAACAAGATATGCTCTAATTTATACACATTGTACTGTTGTGTCCCGGGACATAAAATTTATATTATTTTACGTTATACGAGTACATATTTATTGAATTGTAATTGACGAAATTCTAAAAAAAAAAAATAGTCATAATGTCTAACTTATTATACTAATCAACTAATCATCATGCCTTCAGAATGGGTTGCCACATTTTTCTTTCCTGACATACTTCTCAACATTCATACATCGTGTCAATGCACGAACGTCGATTTCTCCGACTCCTCACGTTTGCGTTATGCCACTTTTCTTCGGTATTCCTTTTTAATCTTCCATTTACATCGTCTATTAATAATATTAATATTTATTTATAAACAAACAAACTATCTAACCATCACACCGTCTTTCCGAAGTGGTACGCTAAAGTAATGGACCGCCACACTGTTCTTTCCTGACACACTACGCAAAATCAATATCTTTTCACATTACAGGAGCAGACGAGGAGAACACACAGATTGAATCTACGTAACGTAGAAAGGCATTATGTTGTACTTATAATTATGCTTCTTTTTCTTTCGGTGCCATGTCAGGTCTCCCCAACGTTGGCGATCACTGCAACAAAGGCATCTCTATCCTGTGCCACTTGGAACAGGTTCTGAACTCTTGTTATTCCTGTCCACTTTTTGATGTTCCGCAACCAGGACAGGTACCTTCTACCAACTCTTCGACGTCCCTCCACTTTACCCCTTTATATCAGTCAAACGAGGTGGTATATTTCTGCCCTTAGCACATGACCCAAATATGAGACCTTTCTAATTTTCATACTCCATAACAGTCGGCATTACTGACCCTATTGGTCCACGGTATACGGAGCATTCTGGAGTATATCCACGTCTCGAACGCTTCCAACCGGTTCATTATATTCACTTTCAGAGTCCAGGTTTCTTAGCCATATAGTAGAACAGACCATATATAATATTTAATCATTCTTTTAATCAAGTTAAGATTATCGTTGCAAAAGAAAGTTCTCATTATATTAAATGCAGCTCGTGCAACTTCAATTCTGCATTGTATTTATAATTAGAATTAGCATCTTAGAACTTTAATTGTATTTGTTTAATATATATTGGATCTATTTATATACTCGAATATAGCAATAGCGAAGCGTTACTGGATCATCTAGTTAATTATATAAAATCTTCGTTATCGAGATCGTCAATTTCTGTATCGTCACTCTTATGATGATACAATTCTATTTCGGTGGAAATTTTTAATATTATACAAATATAGGTATAATTTCTGCCAATGGAATAGTGTTTAATTTACTAAATGTCTTGGTCCGTGGTGATTGTTTAATAAAACATATATTTTGAAGATATGCTTTAAGCATAGCAAATTAAGGATATGTATAATGAATTCGTATAGATGGGTTAATATGTCTGTTTTCGGGAATAACTTTGGGCTACCACCATTATATTTGAATACAAAGAAAGTCAGCATTCTGGGTATGTAAAGAGAATCCTGACATGGCGAGATACATTTTGTAGACAAGCGTGAAATGTTAAGATTTGAGATGAATGTACATTTTAACGGTCCAATTTCATTGTAAAATCAATAGAAACCAGGACCAATATACGTAGGCTCCACAGTAGCTACACAGGTCCATTCTGCAAACTACATAATATATATAATACATACATACATGCATACATACATAGGATACTGATCCATTAAACTAGAACAGTTCAGTTTGAAGTGAAGGGGGCTGTGGGTGGTAGCGGGGCCGGTGGGGTGGAGAGTGACAGAGCGGGGGCGGCTAGGGGGGGCGGAGGCCCTCGGCCCCGGAGTGGGCATCGGGGTGTTCTCAAAGGCCCCCAGTTATTTTGGCCGAGTCCAGCAGTCAAAGGAAAATCCCTTAACGATGTGTGCAAGGATTTTTGCATAATTTTATAACAAACGTTGATTTTATTAACAATGGACCATTCGCATTCATTATGTTAATCCAGTTCGAGATTATTTCGTTTCATACGATGATACGAATTATTTATTTTTAAATCATTATAATACCCTATACGTAGGTTGCTACTTAAGTTTTGAGATAGACAAGTAAAAACAAATATTTATAACCGAAAATGGCTTTATTGTGTTTCAAAATATTCTCATTGAAGATCAATTCACTTTTGCATGCGTTTGAACCAATTTTCAAAGCACTTCTTCTAGTCCGATTGAAGTACCTCCAAAACATGTGATTTGAACGTATCAACCGCTTCTTCAGGCGTCGAAAAACGTTGACCTCGCAATTTATTTTTGATATGCGGTAATAATAAAAAATCATAAAGCCTATCCAAAAAAGCTAAGATGGCAGTGCACAATGATGTTCTTGTGCCGACCCTTATGTATGGAAGGGAAGCATGGAACTGGCAAAAGAAGGATAAAAGTAGAATAAATGCAGTAGAAATGAGATCTCTAAGACAAATGTGTGGCAAATCTGTATATGATAGAGTGACAAATGCAAGTATAAGAAGTGAATTTGGTGCGGATGAAAGTGTTATGAACAAAATAAGGAAAGGGTCATTAAGATGGTTTGGACACATGGAAAGATTGAGTGAAGACAGAATGGTAAAGAAGGTATATGTAAACGGCATGAACGGAACTAGAAATAGAGGAAGGCCGAGGAAAACGTGGCACGATCAAATCAATCAAATATTGAATGTCGGTCACGTGTTATTTGGATTAAATTTTTTAATATAATTTACCAACTTTGTGAAATATTGGGTAAATACGTATACAATCTAAGACCTCATGTTATAACAAACATCTCTATAATCAAAATCTAAAAATTGTTTATTGATATTGCTCGGTAAAAGTTCAATAAAAATAATGAAAATTATCCAACAGTCAAAATTAATAAAGGAGTGTCAAAATTAATAAACGAAACTAAAAACATGTTATAAAATAATGTTTATAATCATGATCTCTACAATCGATCATTTTCATAAGAATAAATATCTCATTTGCTATAACTCATTTGCTATATATCATATGAAAATTATCCAACAGTCAAAATTAATAAAGGAGTGTCAAAATTAATAAACGAAACTAAAAACATGTTATAAAATAATGTTTATAATCATGATCTCTACAATCGATCATTTTCATAAGAATAAATATCTCATTTGCTATAACTCATTTGCTATATATCATATGAAAATTATCCAACAGTCAAAATTAATAAAGGAGTGTCAAAATTAATAAACGAAACTAAAAACATGTTATAAAATAATGTTTATAATCATGATCTCTACAATCGATCATTTTCATAAGAATAAATATCTCATTTGCTATAACTATGGAAAACTTAATTTTTAAAACATTATTTACATAAACATTCTATCATGTAAACCGATTGAATTTTTCGCTTCTAGTATAGTATTATATTTAGTTTCAATTTACATTTTAATATATTATAACATAAATTAATGGCTTTAAAATCTCATGTGGATTGAATATATACAGCATTTAAAAGCGAATATTTGACACTATGATCACAAAAGTATCAAAATTATAATGTTCTATGGTAGAATATTATTGACATACATTTTTTGCACTGATGTTTACAATCATATTTGCTTTGTTATTAAAAACAAAGCCTAAACTTGTTATAAGTCTTCGTCATCTATTTATTCTACGCCGTTTATTTTGCAATAGGGAACTCCAGACACCAGGGCATCATAAAACTATAAAGTGAATTATCGTTCGTAGGGTGCCAAGCACTGCAGATGAAATAAACGGTGCACTCGGCCCCTCTTCGTATCGCGATCTCTTTCTTACACTGGCATACGAGTATACGTTGAAACGAGATAGAACTTAAATGGCTAATGCCGGCAAAACATCTTATTTGTGATGTTCTCCTGGTACAGTTGACGTCATCATCGTACGTGCAGCATTAATACGGATGTTATCATTTTATTCGTCCGGTCGCTTAGTAGATAAATTGCAAGAAATTGCAACTATGTCGCATCGAGAAGTCCCCGACTGACACGATAGATAGACTGTATTATTTTTGTTATCTAGTTCAAATATTTACATTTTCACTATATATTTACTAATATTTTATCGCACAACTGAGTCATTACAAGTAGAGAATATCTAAGCTACTCATTTAGATACTGTTAAGATAATTAAATTACATCTTTATATTACAGAAAGAAACAACTATTACAAAAAAATACGTTGATTTAAAGCGCGATTTCAAATAATTATAGTTATTTTAGCGTAAGTTATTTTAACGTAACACATATTTTACATAATAAATTATTCATAAGTCTGTTAATCTATTTCAACATTACTGCAGTCTAAGCTATACAATCGAACTCGTCAACTAGATGTTAATATTTTTAATTATTTTTAAATCGTACATAAATTCTGTTGCTTTCTCAAGCATAGATACGGCAATGGCAATGGACAAGAATAAAATGGCAATGGGCAGGTCACGTAGCCAGAAGCTCAGATGGAATGTGAACAAGAAGACTGCTGACTTGGAGACGGTGGACGGCAAAGAGAAGTGCAGGGCGACCGCAACTACGGTGGAAGGATGATCTGAACAGACACGTCGGTGTGACCTGGATGCAGTCTGCATAGTACAGAGTGATATGGAAGCAAATGGAGGTGGCCTTTGTCCAGGAGTGGATGGGAATAGACTGAGGAAGAAGAAAAAGAAGAAGAAGAAGATAATTTATAATAGAAGAGTGTCACATTAATGTAGCAAATTGCAATAGGATTGCAAAAATTATTAGTTCGAAAGAGTTTGTATTCTTACAAAACAAAAAGTAAACAATTAGTTAATTGATACGAATGAAAACGTCAGTTTTCTAAAAGTTTTATTATATTTTATGAGAATGACATGTTTCGCCCTTAAAGACATTTGATAATGCCTTAGAAGAGCGAAACATGCCATTCCCATAAAATAAAATAAAACTTCTAGAAAGCTGACGTTTTATTTTTCGAGTTTTACATAATTGTTCAAAAAACAATAAATAAACAATCAGGGCTTAGCTTTTTGAATAATGTTCATTGAGAAGGGTCACATTAAGTACGGACGGTTAAAATTATAAATAATATCTTATTGAAATGAAATGTGTTTAATTTTAGATAAACTTAAGGCATAAACCCTGTGGTATTCCATAAAGACGATTTTTTCATGAATTAAAACACCGTTTTTTCCACTTTACTTAAAAACAGTGTTGTGATTCATAAAAAAACGTGAAAATGTTTCAAAAATGTATTTTTGAATGTAATGTAATTTACTAAAAGAGATATTTTAAAGAAGTGTATTTTAATAACTTCGTTGATTTATATTGTACTATTCATTCTAAAACAGTCGATGTGATGTTTAGAACTGCACAAGATAGAAACATGCACTATAGTCGACGTCGGACCGGCCCGGCATGACAGATAAAGAAGAAGAAGGAGAACTCATAATGTACTCAATGATTTGTTTTTTAAATCTTTGGTTTTAATATGAGTAGAAATTAACTTCATTATGGTTTCTGAGGTTTCATGATCAACCATCTATTGAATTAAAAATATTGGGTATTACAACAGTAAACGCAACGCTTTCAAGATATTTCAATTATAATTATTATTTAATAAATCTTACCAATAGCAAAAATAAAATTGAGAACTGATAATTACAATGCGCCAAGTATCAAAAAAATGAAAATGAGTTTTTGATCCGAATTGGTATTAAAAATAAAGACCAAAAGTTCTTATGCAGTGATTGAACAATATATGTCTTTTCAATTTCAATTTATTATAAAAATATCGTATACATTACAGACGTTTATGATTTCAATTTATTAAATATTAATAAAAAAGGACCAATAGAGTAAAAACATAAGATAATTCAAACAATTAAGAACAATTAAAAAAAAGAAGAAATATAACGAAACAATGTAGTACAATTATAAAAACAAGACAAGCAAATACCATTTTAACATATAAGAGATGCTTTCTGAGGGTAGCCTCACTAATGTAAAAAATTTCCATATCCGAAGAGATAGGGATTAGAAGGATTATTGCCCTGCCTCCGGGCAAATTGGTCCAGGTAGATTGGTTCAAACTAAAGATGCCACCCGTGCTACATGACACATATTGTAATAAAAAGTTTTTTTTATTGTCACGTGAATTCTTCACAAGACCAAAGACAGTGTGACAATCACACTGCCATCGCTAAAAATCTATAGGGATTTTCTGTTTGGCAGTCATAGCTTTTGCCACTCTGCCACTAAGGTAGCCGTGAAGGTTAATTATTTTTGCGCAACATTCAAAAACGACATAATTTAAATAAAATTATTAAATGATATAAAAGATAATTTAAAGAGAAATATCGTAAACAATAGAAAATCATATTATTGAAACTAAGTTTTGCTAGATTTTTTGACATCTTAACTTTTATATAAAAGTTCATGCCATACAAACCCTCGTTAAATTACGACAATAAAAGATTAGTAAAAAATATACAAGGCCTACTATAATTTATGACTCTGCTTAAAACATTTAGGATTCAACTATTACAGGGGCCGTCTTTCTTGAAAAATTTAAAAGGAGATTTATCGAACGAAGGTGGAGCACTTTTCGGTAGCATTATACTATATTCCTGGAGCGTCCGAGTCCCCCCAAGCGGCCTCCCGCTCACCCCGCCCTCCGCCCCCACTGGTAGTGACTTAACTCACATGGACATAAGATGAAGGGCTGCGTAAAGGGAACCAGTTTAATTAATTTATATTTTAATATTAAAAGATAACCGAGAAAAACGTGGCTCGATCAAATCAATCAAATTGACGACCTTCATGGCAGAGTGGTAAGAAGTACGATTGCTATACCGTAGGTTCCAGGTTCGATTTCCGACGATAGCAGTGTGATTCTTATACTATCTACTTAAGAATTCACGTGACAATAAAATTGCGATAGATGGGTACCCATCACATGTCATAATAATCAATATAATAGCTTATAGATGGGTACCCATTACATTTCATAATAATCAATATTAATTGGGTTCAAACGTAGTATTAATTGGGTTCAAACGACTTGTTGTATTCGCCTACGTGCATGACACGATGTATGAATATCTAGGAAATGAAGAAAAGAATGTCAGAAAAGTACAGCGTGACGGTCCATTATTTCTGCCAACCCTTTCGTTGAGACGGCATGATGGTTAGTTAGTTAGTAATATAAACCTTTAAACTCGTTTATTGTTTTTTAAACAATGATGTAAAATTTCATAATAATAAATTAATACGAATGAAAACGTATGTTCTAAAAGGTTTATTATATTTTATGTGTCACCTTACAAAGGCATTATCAAATGTTGCTACTAAAACTCAATTACTATATACAATTTTTATCTATAAATTCTCATGACATGTATTTTTATTCTTACGTAAATTATACCAGACCAAAGATCGCGATTTTTATCTCACTGTCGTCGCCGGAATCGGAATCAGTCGGTGTGGCAGCAAGCTTTTGCCACTATGCCACGAAGGCTGTTGTATAACTTTGTAATAATACAAGACTTTAAACTTATTTGTTGTTTCTGTAACAATGATAAGTACCAACATTTCATTATATTAATCAAGGGATATTTCGAGAATTCGGCCGTACTAGAGGGTGTTGGTATTTTTGTTCCAGATCGATCTCCGAAAGCGCTAGCATAGATTGTTTTATCTACCGACCGTCAGAACTAATCTGCCTCTGAAACTGGTGGGAAGAGCAATCAATGTGCTGAACATGGTCTCCTCGGAGATCGTCGTCTTACATATTAGTGAAAGTACGTTCAGAAGACGAATACTTTTGACTTTAGAGAGTATCTTGTATTCTAAAGTCGAACTATCGCTTTTGCGTTCCTGGTAGTTTAACTGTTCTCAAATAGATGCATTAAACTTTAAATATCCTTTGAGAAAATAAACTGATTTGATTTGATTATGAATCATTGTACTATAATACTGTGTTAGTCAATTTTCTATCGAAAGCTATCCACATTCAGTATTAGGTACACAATTAATAAAGATTATTATATTAAAAATAGGAGCGGTGATTTTAAAGTGTGCCACAGCCCTGTGGCATGTCATGTTAATAAAGCAAATATGCATATATGCTCTAAATCTCCCTACAAGCACCCCTCACCCACACCAACAAGGAACTCACAGTGGCCACGTCTGTGTAAACTGTGCTGTGAACGCGTACATACACACTCTCACAACCACACAAACGTGTGACAATGTATTATACATTATGTAATATAATACATACGTACGAGCGTATCTATGTGTAATGTGCGCATGTAAGTCTGCGAAACGGTTGACCATTCAGAAATTATGCTCTCCTAATATCTTCAGCGTCCCTCGTGCCGCTGTATTGATTTATGTGAAAACAGAAAAGTGACTGGGAAATTCTTTCGACATTATTAGCATAACTCTCCCGCATCTTATGATCTCCGGTCGGTTTGAGTAATATTACTCTTATAATTAATAATACATTTACTTCAAGTACTCAGATATTACTGTATATAATAAATATATTATTATTTACAGTACAAGATAAAATCTGTGAAACTATGCACGGAAGAAACATTTACCAGGAGAGCATTAATCTTCAGGATAAATGACACTAATAATATTGAAATCACCGCTCCAGTATTAGAGGACGACTCCATACAGAAATGTTTATCTATGATACATAACAACATTATGAAATAGACGTACATCTAATGTACTGAAATTAAATGAAGCAACTATGTTTGCATGATATCTGGATTACCATTTTACTTATATAAATCTCATGTATGTGTTTATATTGTGTATTTTAAAATCAAATCTGTTATAAAAATATAAAATATGTTATTACATATTTAGAAAGAATGTCTTAATCGTTGAGAAGATGCAGAACTTGGCTAGTAATCAAGATGACGTGAGTACAATCCTGGAAACGACCAATATATTTTTCATACTTACAAGTTATTATTTCACATTATTCAAAAAATTTACGTATAATTTAATATTTAAATGTTTTTATCCTGTTTCTACACTGTAACCATAGTCTCTTTAGATTACCTATAACCTGTAACCTCACTTATTATTCAGATTTACATAATTATATATCACATAAACAGACGATCTTCGTGGCAGAGTGGTAGAACCTCTGACTGGATACCGAAGATCCTGGGTTTGATTCCCAGCGATGGTAGTGTGAATGTCACAATGTCTGATCTGGTGTAGAATCACGTGACAGTAAATCGGCTATAGATTTCACATGTCATGATAATCAACACAATAGCTCAAAACATAATTGCATACAGTCATTGGGTACAAACTACCTGTTGTATTAAAAAAAATTATAGTAAATAAAAAGATATAATTTCTTCTTTATTCGCCATACTTTGTGTTTTAATTTCTGTATTTCTCCTTTTCTTTTTTTATAGACTTTGTTTATACAACACTTACATTCAAATAATTAAAATTACCTAAACATATTTCGGACAACCAGTCCTTCTTCAGTGATACATATTGTAAAGATACATACAGATTTAAAATATTATAAAATGGTTTACATGATCTGACAGATGTTATAAACATTTTATCTTTATAATCTTTAGAAATCTTTATAACATTTGTCAGATCATGTAAACAATTTTTTAAATATTTTAAATCTGTATGTATCTTTATAATATGTATCATTAAAGAAGGACTGATTTTCTGAAACGTGTCTATGTATTTTTTTTTTAATATAAGTGTTGTATAAACAAAGTGTTCAAAAAAAAGAAAAAGAGAAATAATAGATATTCTCACCAACCATGCAATATGATTTTAAGATTTTTTTATATTGAGATATGAGCAGTGTTTTATAATAATATTAAACAGTTTAAAACAATCTTTGATCACTCATAAACGGTTTTAACAATGTTAATATAACAATGATTTTATATTTAATGTAACATGAAATAAGAAATGGCTGTCATAAATCATTAACCATTAATAACTTGCATTTGATCAAATACTTGTATTGATAAGAAATACGTCATATTGTTGCCATTATACAAACTGGAAATTAGAAAAACGTAAACTAAATCATATCAGTTCATAGGCTCAAGGTGAATAGGGTAACAGATTGCAAAACTAGTTAAAGGCGTTGCAAGTAAAAGGGTATTGCAAAAGGGGAAGGGTCGAGACAATAAGTAACAAAGTGTATCGCAAAAAAATATATATCGAAAGGGGCCAAGAGTAAGGCGAAAACGAGTCCACGTACTTAAACGAAGACTGTCTTTGTACAGGTATTGTAAAGAGTGATCCCTTTATAAATTAACGAATGCCAGAAGGGTTACTAAACTGTAACGGACGAATATGGACTTTATCACTATATTTTATACAAGGCACAAAATACGTTTCTCTAGATTTTAGTTAATCAATTATTCATTATTTATTATTACATTTTATGAGTAAAAATAATATTTTTAATAAAAATAATATTATAAGCATAGAACTGGTATAAAAATATGAGATCCCTTAGACGTATGTGGTACGAAAAAAATATTTAATGCTGATATCAGGAAGGAATGCAGAGCGGAAGAAAAAGTTTTATGAACAACTTATAAAAGGATCTTAGCGTTGGTTTGTACATATGGAACGCATGTATGAAGTAATTATGGTTAAGAATCTATATATCGCACCGTGAGTGTAAAACCGAGATAACTGCAAATATAAATTTTGGAGATATGGGAGTTTAAAGACTTCATATTGCTTGGAAAAACTGTTTTTTTTTTAATAAACCAATGATTTTCGGCTTATAGGTATATTACTATTAACCGAAAATCATTGATTTATTAAAAAAAAACAGCTTTTCCAAGCAATATGAAGTCTTTAAATTCACATATCTTCAAATTTTATATTTGCACTTATCTCGGCTTTTCACTCACGGTGCGATATTAACGATCAGAATGGATAATGGAAGCGAGAAAAACGGAGGAAAATATGGTATGACAAAATTTATCTAATTTTAAAGGTCAGACATGTTAGAACTTCTAAGACGATAGAATCAAGGTACGCGTATGACTCGCTGTATTAATGTGGAACAAGCTAGAGATTTATGTTAGGATAGAGATGTGTGGTGGTCCCATCCAATAACATATCAAATCTAATCATTTTTTCAAAAGATATTACAAACAACAATTATTTTAAGGCATCAATTGAGGTAAGGAACATGTAAAATATAATACCTGTTTATTTTTTCTTGGACAGTGATGTAAAACTTCATACTAAATAATTGATACGAATTAAAACGTCAGTTTTCTAAAAGTTTTATTATATTTTATGGGAATGACATGTTTCGCCCTTCTAAGGCGAGAATGTCGAGAAGGGCGAAACATGTCATTCCTATAAAATATAATAAAACTTATAGAAAACTGAAGTTATCATTCGTATTAATTATATAATACCTGTATAATACCGCATGAGAGATGGTTTGTCTTAAGGAATACAAGATACTCTCCAAAGTTGTATTTGGCTTCTGAACGTACTTTCACTAATATGAAAGACGTCGACCTCCGAAGCGATAATGTTCATCATTTTGATTGCTCTCCCCACCGGCAACACCAGAGGCAGGTTGGTTCTGCATGTTGGGTTATAAAACAGTCTGTGCTGATGCTGTCGAAGGTAACCACCGGAACATAAAGATGGATGAATTATAAAGGTCACGATATACGTGACAATGAATCAAATTAAATATACTTAAAGTAATTAACTAACTAACTAACCATCACTTCGTCTCCCCGAAGGGGTAGGCAGAAATAATGGACTGCCACACTTTTCTTTCCTGACATATTTTTCTCGATTCCTCAACATGCATACATCGCGTCATGCACGCGCGTCGATTTCGCTGACTCTTCACGTGGCCGACATTCAATATTTGATTTATTTTATCGTGCCACGATTTCCTCGGTCTTCTTCTATTTCTGGTTCCATTTACATCGTTAACAAATAATTTTTTTACCATTCTTTCATTCATACATTCTTTCCATGTGTCTAAACCATATGAATGATCCTTTCATTATTTTGTTCATAACACCATGATTCGCACCGCATTCACTTCCTATATTTTCATTCGACACTCTATCATACACAGAGTATCTACACATTCGTCTAAGAGATCTCATTTCTATTGCATTTATTATACTTTCATCCTTATTTTTCCAGTTCCATACTTCTTTTGCACTGCCATTCTAGCTTTTTTTTTTCATTCTAGCCTTAATAAAAGTGTGATAAACAAAATACAAGTATAACATAAGAATAACCCTTTTTAATGTATAAATGTTCGATAAAGTATTTATATAATTGTAAATCTAACGAAAATATTATATATTCCGTCTTTTAGAAAGTCGTTAAAACTATTCACAGTAACATGTAATCTCCGGTGTCTTTTGGCTGCTAAAGAAACACTAATTTATAGGGCTATTGAATGAAGGGCCGAGGGGTTCGAATGAAGAACGACCCAGACAATATATAAAAAGTTAACCGATACATCCGGTGCTTCCGGCCATATTATCCGCAATAATTATTCAACAGATTTATCGCGTCAGGCCGGTTGGGCCACCGTTCGCGAGCAGGTATAGAAATCATTAATTGTACAATACATCGCTCGTAACCCCTGTCGTGTGTGAGAGATCCGGCGTGGTGAACCCCGGGTCACACTTGACCTCAGCGGTCATTCATAATCTATTTGATTATAAGCGCGGAAATCATAATGAAGTTAAATTATTAAATATACTTTCTTCTATATACGCCATACTTTGTGTTGTTAACTAACTAACTAACTAACCATCACGCCGTCTCCCCGAAAGGGTAGGCAGAAAGAATGGACTGTCACACTTTAACCGATGCGGCATTCCATCCTTCTCTTTTCGCCCCGCGGGAGACGCGGTGTGATGGCTTGCGAACCTCATCGCCACCAATAGGCATCTCCCGCGCACACTTCGATCGTCCAACATTCACATTCACATTCATTTTTTGAAATTATTTAGTTACTTAATTCAGTGTTTTGATGATTCATGTAATTGAACGATTTTCTACCTTCTTCTAGTGTAATGTTGATTTCTCTGTAATCTTAAAACCGACGTTTAGTTTAAATACCTCATTTGATAGCTACAAATATGTGGATATTTTTCAAATAATCTGCACGAAAACTTTATAGGTAATTATTTTTTTAAATCGCCTTTCTATTAGAATTTGTAAATAAAAATTATTAAAATATTTGATATTTCCCTCTGGTATTTCCTAATGTGGACAGATAGATCTAGTTTTTGTATTAATAATAAATGCCTGTGGTGTTCACTAATTAATAATAATAATAAATATTTGATTATAACTAACAGTTATGATGGTTTAATTCTATTTTTCTTTTTATATATTTTTATATATATATGGATATACTAACAGTTATGTGTTGTTATGATGGTTTAATTCTATTTCTCTTTTAACACACAATTGTCATTGGAACAAATGAAAATTTTATTTTTACACCCGTCCATAATTCTTTATATAAACGAAAAAACTTTATATAAACAGTAAAAACGTATTTCGTGTCACAACCAACTATTATAAAGTGCGGCTACAATCAAATTGACCAAAACAATTCACTTATACACGAAATATCTCCAAATTTACGGGAGCACCACATGAACCAAATTAAATATCAAAAATATTCACTTGAATTTATTATTACATAAATCAGTGGAATTCTACAGCAATACCATGATGAAGTGAGGAAAAAATGTAAGGCGGATGAATGCGTCCTATATAAAATTAAGAAAGGGTCACTAAGATGGATTGGAAATATGGAACGAATAGATGAGGGAAGTAGGTTAGGTTAGGTTAGTTAAGGTTAGGTTAGGTTACTTTAAGTATAAGAAGTGAATGCAGTGCGAATGAAAGTGGTATGAACAAAAGAATGATAGGGTCGTTAAGATGGTTTGGACAAATGGAAAGAATGAGTGGAGGCAGAATGGTGAAGAAGGTATGTGTAAACGACGTGAACGGAGCTAGAAATAGAGGAATCCCGAGGAAAACGTGGCACGATCAAATCAGTCAAATATTTAATGTCGGTCACGTGAGGAGTCGGAGAAATTGACGTGCATGCATGACAAGATGAATGAATGTAGAGGAATGAGAGAAGTATCTCCGGACAGAACAGTGTGGCGTTCCATTCATTCTGCCTACCCCTCCCGGGAGACGGCGTGATGATTAGTTAGTTAGTTAGTATTTACAACACTGATATTAAAAAAATAAAATTATATAGACATGTTTCGGACAAAGAGTCCTTCTTCAGTAAAGATCCATATTTATAAAAATATTATTAATTTGTTGTCGTTTACATGATCTGACAGATGTTATAAAGATTTATTTTGGAACGTTTATGCTTTCGTTATAACAAATATTATGATTCAATTTAAAATAATAATTTAAAGACCTACAACAAAGGAAATATATCGCAGATTGGACTTAACGTTAAATTTATTTAATTATTTTTAATATTTCATTTTTTTTAATATTAATTTTTTTTTTAATTTCTAAAGTTTCGAGATTGCTCAATCTATGCGAGACTGACGTTAAATTATTAACTATTTATAATTGCAAGTAGAACTAAGACATGTTCTCAATCAATTTTAGAGATTATAGTTAAACACTGGGCAATATCTTCTTGTGTTATAATTGATTATATTAACCATAAGATAAATTTAAGTAATATTAGGCTATTTTTTAATTTATTTTATTGATAAATGTGGTATTTATTATAAATGTATAGACCTGGTATATCAATGAAATTTTGCAATTTTGTATTAATGTCATTTAATACGAATGGTTTTGCTTATACGAGTATTACACATTTCAATAATTTAAAGAGATTCATCTATAATTATTAGTTCTACGATTATATTAACCATAAGATAAATTTAAGTAATATTAGGCTATTTTTTAATTTATTTTATTGATAAATGTGGTATTTATTATAAATGTATAGACCTGGTATATCAATGAAATTTTGCAATTTTGTATTAATGTCATTTAATACGAATGGTTTTGCTTATACGAGTATTACACATTTCAATAATTTAAAGAGATTCATCTTTGATATTAAACAAACCTTTGTAAATGTACAACAGCATGAAACTGGCAAAATAAGGAAGAAAGAAGAATAAATTGAGTAAAAATAAGATCTCTTATAATAATGTGTGAAAAATCCGTGTAAGATAGAGTGTCGAATGAAAACTTAAGAATTGAATGGTGCGGATGAAAGTGTTATGAACAAAATAATGAATGAAATATTAAGATGGTCTAGACACTTGAAAAGAACGAATGAGGAAATAATGGTAAAAAAGTATACTCGTATGTTAACGATTTAAAGACCAAGGAAAATGTGGCACGATCAAGGAAACGAGAGAAGTATGTCAGGAAAGAAAAGTGTTTAATCCAATATTTATATGCCTACCCCTTCGGGGATACGTGATGGTTTTAATCCATAATATTAGGTGTTTCAGAAAGTTTACTCCGTTTTACTACAGGCTGCTTCAAGCCTTCAAATCTGGTGACCATTTTTTTTTTTAGTAAACCTAAGCAACAATTTAGTTAGGTTCACACATGTTTGTCATTCTCACAATAGCATTTGTCTTATCGTGATCGCCCCACCGGATGAATCAGGCAGAGAATAGTATAGACACTTCAAATCTGGTGATTTTAACGTTGACTGACATTAAAATATAAATATAAAATAGTGGTTTTTTTTTTATTATAAAGTAATTCTACAATGTCCTATTTTTACATTTTTTAATATTACAGATTTTTTACAATATTTGATTACATGCGATGTGTAGTGTGTAATGTGTAGCGATGTTCAATATATTAAATTTAGATTTATATAATAAATCATAAGATTTAGAAAATTCAGCTCTAAAAAGAAACCATATAAGTTATTTATTTAAGAAGTTTTATTTTAAATTACCCTTTTGTATGTTGAGAAATAATATTTAAATAAAAATAGACAGTTTCTCTTTTAGAGTTTTAGAGTAGAAAACGGCACCGATGGCGACATCTATGGAGGGGTTTTGAAAGTTAAAATCTTCCCCAACAAGGGAATGTTATGTTTGATTTCATAGAAGTATCAAATTCTTGCATCTGACCTAATTCAATGTCGATGATAAAAATATTCGGAAAAAAGCGCCTACTTTCTCTATGCTACGATTTATGTATTTTCTATTCTAAATTATTTATGACGAATTTTTTATGAATTAAAATACTGGATTTTCCACTTTTGAGTTTATTTTTCTCGGCATGTTTCGAAGGCTTACACCTTCATCATCGGGAGAACCTGCACTATTATAATACCAAAATTTCTATATCATTGCCCGTCACAAATTAAAATTTATGTTTGTAACTGCTTTGTCCTATTACTATGTATCGAGGCACAAAGTTAATGTGTTACATTTTAAATGCTTTATTTCATTTCTTTCCGTACAATCATAAAAAACGTGAGACGGATCTTTTGTTTAAAAATTCCATTGTGTAAAAGTAATTTTTCATCTTGTGTATAAATGTCCATTTGTTTTGTCTTAAAATATGAACTGTCCCTTTAATAAATCAATAGCTTTAGAGCAATAAAACATCCTCAATTCAAAACTTCCATCCTAAAAATCCTTTTCAAAATTTAACCCATTGATATATATTGCTGTGTCCCTGGTTCTTTAAAACATGTAATATAACATATGTTTCTAGGTTCTTGCACAATATTGGTTAGTTTATTTCATTTATTTATTTTAAACATATTTAAAGCATTACAAAAAAAATTACAATACACTAAAGATACAAGTTAGAAATACACAATAATAAGTAATACATAATAGATTAATAAAAAGAGCGAGAAACATAAGATGCATGACAAATTAATAAAATAAATATACCATACAATTATAATAAAGATAGTACTTCCCTCAGATGAGCCAAACTATAACAAAATATGTCAAACTCCGAGGTGATACGATTAAGCAAAGATATTGCTCTACCTACCAGTATAACCATTGGCAGGTTGGTTCTGCATCGTGGGAGATGAAACAATCTATAGCCCCTTTGTCGAAGATAATTATCAGGGACGAACAGACCTACATCATTCGAATTTCTGAGTTGTGCGTACAACTGTTTAGTTTATATTTATATTAGTTTATATCGTTCTCCGGATGATCAAGCCTTCGAAACATGTCGAGAAAAATAAAGTCAAATGTAGAAAAATAGCGTTTTAATTTTAAAAAAAACGTCATTATAGAATTTCACAGTGTTAACGCTATACATTTATCTAAAATTAAACTATTCATGTTTCGCTTTTTCTGTCTCGTGATACCTGATAGTAAACATTTTGAGTATAAATATTATATGTAGTTTTCGTTTAGAGTTAATCTGATTTATTTAATATAATCGATTAATAATTAAAATTTTGTTGTACTGCTTTTAGGACTAACTATTTTAAGAATTTACTTAGAAAATTGAAAAACTTTGTTTAATCCACTATTTATTAAAATATATTAAAAAAACACGACATGTTTCGGAGGATACCTCCATCTTCAGGTGTAAAAATATAATAAAAACTAAACTATGAAAGACTAATAAAAAACGCATTTAAAATTTATCATCATGTATTATTATTATTTATTAATTTTTACTGTTAAAAATTAATTGTTAGTACCTACTTAAAACAAAAAGCCCAGGTTAATTTTTAAATTTGAATTATTCTATCGAATTTTAAATTCGTTTTATATTAGTCTTTCATTGTTTAGTTTTTATTATATTTTTACACCAGAAGATGGAGGTATCCTCCGAAACATGTCGTGTTTTTTTTAATATTTTTTAATAAATAGTGGTTAAACAAAGTTTTTCAATTTCCTAAGTATATAACTATGGAATTCCACAGTGTTAATGCCTTAGCGTTCAATAAGTTGATTTTAAGAATGAATCGTAATTTGTTAAATGTTGAAAGTTTACTGACGCTTTCGTCATTATAAATTCAATGACTTTACTAGTTTACTATCGTAATTCGTGCAAGTTATATTTTTAAAAAACTTTGTTATTTAAAGTTTTCATTTAAATTTATTATCTAGGACTTGATACGCAGTAATTAATATAATGAAATGTTATAGCGTAATACAAAATACAAATAATGAAAAATAACTTTAAATAAATATTCCTGTACCAGGAGCACATATTTTTTTTTTAATTTTAAATTTTAAATGTGGATAACTTTTTTAAAATGAAAAAACTGTAATTTTTCATTAAAAATCTAATTTCATTTGTTTTACAAAATATTTTTATGGCCAGTTTTGGCAACTCGTATAAAATTTAATGAAGACAATATGTGAATAAGCATTTTATTGCAATAAATTATTTTTTTACAAAAACACATTTTCTGAAATTTAAAATAATATTTTTAAAGTGTGACATATTTTGCCTTTCTGCAGTATTAATCAATATTTAATTATTATAATAATAAACGCGAATGTTTAATGGTCTTACTTGATTTAATTCATATAATTACTTATATGAATAGCAGTTACAAATTTGTTTCGCCTTGCGAGGGCATTTTCAAACTGAACCTACAGATTGAAAAAAATTTGTTCAGTTTGAAAATGCCCTCACAAGGCGAAACAAATTTGTTATTGCTATTTATATAAGTAATTATATGAATCAAATCAAGTAAAACCATTAAACATTCGCGTTTATTATTATAATACTTATAATGGAGTTTTACAAAACAAAAACCTCAACAATCGAAATTTTATTATTTAGAAGTGATAATTAACTTTTTTTTAAATGTAGTTTTTACATCCAGTGTGTTACAGTTCGTGTGTGTGCGTGTGTGTGTGTTAGTGTGTCTTTCAAAAATTACTTTAAATCGTTATCTTATTCGATCAAATACTTTCAGCGACAGTTGAAGACATTTAGCAATACATGTAAACATCGTTCTGTTGGGATTCAATTATTCTATTTAGAAAACACACGCGTTCGTTATACTCGTATATCTGACCCTGATCTTTGTTGTTCCACAAACATAAGGGAACAAGGTCACGTGTTGAACAATGCACTACGTCTGGCTTATCACTTGTAGTATTACATGAGTTGTGCTTATGAACCCATACATTGAATACATTGGTGTGACGTTGGTTGAAACGAGTACGTGTATCAATTGATCAAATGCAAACAAGACCTCTGCTCTCCTGGTCATGCTGGAGAAGTATGTGCGTGGATGCGTGCACTTCTGAGCTGCGCCCCTTGCTCACATTCTCGGGGGTAATAATTCTACCAGGAGAGCATACTAAACAGAACCAATCATTTTCACATAGTTAGTCATTAGTGGATACAATGACAAATTATTACACTACACAAAAAGGATATGCTCATTCCTCTTTGGACACTAAATGATTACTCTTTTTTGAATTCGCTATCCGATAATTAGTACAATGTTTATTTGTATTCACTGAGTTCGCTGATTACTGCAACGTTGATGAATTACTTATTTATTATTCCTTGAATAATGATGTAAAACTTTACAAATAATATGAATAATAACGTCAGTTTTCAATGATTTTTATTGTTTTATCAAAAACACGCCATTTCCATAAAACACAACACTTCTAGAAAACAAATGTTTTCATCAATATTAAATAATTATGACATACTCCATTTCACGTCAAATATAATTATTTTTGGGTATTTAAGAAAATTTTACCCTAAAATGTGTTGCACTAATAAAATACTGAAATCTTGATATTTTTAAGCTCATAGTAAATAGAAGATTTATTGTTATATCTATACTATTTTTCTTCATTTTATCTTTATATTTAACACAACAACTCAATGTAAAATTCCTTCAGATACGAGTAATTTATTTTGCATCGAAATGAAGAACCATTAAGGTTTCTTTCTACTGAATATAAATATGTATGATTTGAAATACCTTATTATTTTCTACAATTTTTATTATATTTTTGGGATAACTTTTGAATAAGACAATGATATTAATAAATAAACGCGTTGGTTCGGAGCAGACTCGAAAGTGGTTCTGTGATATGGAGTCCTCACGAGGCGAGATATTCCGTTACGCTGGAGAGGGTTCAGAAAAAAAATTCTGAGGTGTCTCTATATGAAGGAGTATGGTAGTTATCCGTAGCTCTATCCTACGGCATTTTTTTTTGGGAATGCTCGGAACCAATTATCTACAGCTTAGAAGAGATGGGCATCTAATAACCCATTTCTGTAGATTAATAAGAAGATATTTCGAGAACTCGGCCGTGCTGGAGGATGTTGGCTTTTTTGTCCCCGATAGATATCTCCGACAGCGACAGTACAGATTGTTTTACCTACCGACCGCCAGAACCAATCTGCCTCTGGTGACACCGGTGGGAAGAGCAATTAGTCTGCTGAACGCGGTCTCCTCGGAGATCGACGTCTTTCATATTAGTGAATGTACGTTCAAAGGACAAATACTCTCAACTTTAGAAAGCATCTTGTCTTCCTAATGTCGAACCATCTCTAATGCGTTCCTGGTATTATGTTGAATGTATATAATATTTTACCTGTACTCAATAGATGCCTTAAACATTTATGCTGTTTGTAATGTCTTTTGAGTAAATAAACTGATTTCATTTGATTTCATTTTCGACTTCCTTTAATACAAATATATTTTTTAAAGTTTTCATAATGTCATAATGATATGTTTCAAACAATAAACGTTTTCGAGATTGATTTCTATAAATTTATATTTGGAATAAGGCTGTGCTGGAGGTGCTATGCGGATTGCAGATGACTCCGATTTAGGCGCAAAGGGTACATTTTATTACATAAAATATATTTTCAATGCGTGTATAAATATTTCGTAAGAAATTGTTAGAGTTAAAACAATATAAAAGCTTCAAAATAAAGCATTTAAAATCACACAAAAAAACTAGCAAATATATCTGAATAAACGATTAGTATCCGGGATAGAAGTATCACAAAGTTTTAATCAGCTCTCGGTATGCTCACCTAACATACCTATCCATCTATGGTGGTTTGTAACCACTTTACACTTCAAAATGAGAGTTTGAAATATTCGTATAAAATTCCTTAATTTACAACTGATGTCAAAAGTAAGCTTACGCTCACTTCATTTGAGAAACTATCAAACTCAAAGTCCGCTCATAACAAGCAACTAATACACACCCGTGATATAATAATTACCTGAACAAGACTAATCATTTGTCTTCCCTGCACTCGCGAATATGGAGGTATCGAATGTGTGACGTAAAGAGTGTGAAAGACAGTCGTATATTATTTACTCCTAACACTTCAATATGCGACATTGCGCTACCGGTATGTTGTAAACGAATCATTTAAATGTATTGATAAATTATATCTGATTTTCAAATCAAAAATCACTTATTTTATAGTCAATATAAAGTTGTTGTGTAAGAATGGAGAAGAATCACATTTGGCAACAAAACATTCTTCTCACTACTACCAGCGCTCAAATCAAGAAACGTATACTGGAAAACCAAAATCATCCTGTATAAAACAATCATCCGAACAGTAGTGACGTATATGTGTGGCGTGGATAATGACAGCGAAATCCGCAGAGCGACTGGATACTTTTGAGAGAAGGGTGCTGCGCAGAATTCTGGTACCTGTGAATGACTGTGAAGGCTGGAGTGTGCGGCATAATGACGAGCGGTACTATATTTACAAAGCTTCCAGTCTCTCCACACAGGTCAGACTGAATAGACTGAAATGGGCCGGTCACGTGCAGAGGATGCCGTCACCGCGAACCCTAAAAAGATTGCTGGAGTGGCACCCAAGTGGTAGAAGACCAATTGGACGACGGATGGATGAAGTTGGGAGAGATGGGGCGAAATCGTTACGAGTATCAGATTGGAGGGTCGAAGCGGAGGACAGGAGGAGTTGGAGGCGAAGAATACTGGAGGCTAAGGTTCGATATGGGCTGTAAGGCCATCGAAGAAAGAAGAAGTAATAATGGATTATTTAAATCAATACCTAATTGTATAACGGCGAAATGACAAAAACCTTAACGCAGTATTTGATATTTTTATAAAGGTGTTAAAGATATTTGAAGTAATGTGTACTAGCTACACATCATCGGTAAATGAAGGTTAATGAACCAAGGTCGGGAAAAGGAATGTGTTTAGTGTTTCGGGCCTTGAGGGTGAGCGGAGGTCCTTATGTAAAATTACACAAGCTCCTTAATGAAAACGACTTAATTGCAGATAAACGGATGCTTGGTGATGAAGGATATCGAGGTAGACTTGAGTATTTTGGGTTAGTATGACATGGTTACATGCTCCGGTGTACGTAGACGAGGAGAGGTCCTCTCGGCTCCCTGTCTCGGGCTTGTCCGCGCCGGGCTTTACGACCCGACCTTCCTCGATTGAATTTCGTTACTTTATTTTATTTTTTACCATGTTTATACCCCCTGCCCCCTAAACACATAACTTTCCAGTTTCACGTGTACTCGTGTAGGCAGGCGAGGGAAGTGGCCGGGACAAGAACGGAGAACACTACTAACGGGCCTAGTTTTGATATATTTTTTCTTTTGAATAAATAGAAATACACTTAGTATTATAATATATTTTCACAACACTTAATTTTTTTTATTTGTTAGAAGTTTTTGGTAGAAGGTCGATTGTAAACAATGAAAATAAATAAAAATAAAATGAAAATAAAAACTAACTAACCATCACGCCATCTCCCAGAATGGGTAGGCAGAAAGAATGGACTGCCACACTTTTCTTTCCTGGCATATTATTGCTCAACATTCATACATCATGCCATGCATCCGCGTCGATTTCTCTGACTCCTCACGTGGCCGACATTCAATATTTTATTTATTTGATCGTGCCACGTTTTCCTCGGTCTTCCTCTATTTCTAGTTCCATTTACATCGTTAACATATACTTTTTGACCATTGTTTCTTCGAAAGAACGAAAATTAAGTATTGCCTTACTATATATAGTTGGTTTAATTACACTTGAGTTTATGGCTTCGAGCGGTTGCGGCAGCTCACTGCCATCTTTTGGTTGAGATACTTTCATACCAGAAGATCGAAACCGGTCGGAATTTTCATTATTTATAACGAACTTCTACCAAGAAATTTATATTATAATAACAACATCAGTATTTCGAAACATGTCTGTAAATATAAAAATAAAGTGTTGTGAAAATACAAAAAACAATTTAAATGTGAATCCACAACACAAAGTGAAAGCAAATGTAGAACAAATATGTTTTCTAAATTATTTTAAACAATTTAACTTTGGAATTACAAAATTGCATTCAATCGGTTTAATGACTTACTTACAAGACAAAAATATGTAAAACTTATAATAATAATAATAACAGAATATTAGTGATAGATTCATTAAATATGTTTCTACTTAGTAATTATTTCCAGTCGTGGTACTTATTTGATCCATAAATAACTTTGCAACAAAATGAACACTGCAAAGTGAGTGAAACAATATTTTAATGTGAAAAACAGATTACACAATGAAAAATGTATTATTTAATTGACATATCGTTATTTGAACGAAGAAACTGTGAAACCATCACCGAAATGTCAAAATTATAATTATTTTTACCACGTGACCGAACTATAATACTCGATTGATTTGATATTGCCTTCTTTTCTTCGGTCTTCCTATATAACCTAGTCGGTTCATATTATTATTTCTTTATGGATTTATTTATTTATTATTATGATGATTTGTATTTTAAGTGCGCCGTTTTGTAAAATCAATTACTCCAAGGGCGCACTAGGAAATGACTGACCGAACAGTGCAGTCTTCAGATGTTTCTTAAATTTCATTCTCCCCATATATCCAAACTACCTAATAAACCTGATGGAAAAATATGGTTAATTATGATAAGATTTCACTAAAAAAAGTAGTTAATATCCAAAAAACCCAACTCCAAAAAATCTGCCCGAAAATAGCAGATTTTTTTTTTGAGAAATGACATATTTTGTCAACAACAACAAACTATCACGCCGTTTCTCCGAAAGGGAAGACAGAGATAATGAACCGCCCACACCACTCTATACTGACACGAATCTCTAACTTCCTCCACATTTATACACCCACGTCGATTCTTTCGAATTCTGACATGGCCAAACATTAAAATTTGATTGATTTGGTCATTCTATGTTTTCCTCTGTCTTCTTCGACACCTTACTCGATTCACATCGTTAACGTTTACTTTTTTAACCATGTTTTCATTATCCATAACTTCCATGTGACCAAACCAACGCAGCGATCCTTTCATAATTTTGATCATAATACTTTCTTCCGCTCTACATTCCATCCTAATATCAGCATTTGAAACTCTGTCGTAGATCGTTTTACCACACATACGTCGAAGGGACTTCATCTCTGGCGCATTTATTCTTATGTCTCGTACCAGAAAACAACTTTTTTATTTTAATTAAATTACATGTTATCTTTAGTATCCCTCCACTCATAGGAGAGCTGTCCAATCTAAGGCGCGCGGCTGTAAACCGGGCCCATAAAACGACGAAGCGATTTTATGTGGAATGAGGGGTGGTTCCATTTCATCTCGGCGGGAGGCGGCCCATCCCGCCCGTAGACCAACGTGAGACGCATACCTGGAGACCTAACAATCACGAGGGAAATTGAAAAAAAAATCGATTTAAAATCGTCGTGAACAATTTCCACAATTGTTCTTTTAAAATCGAAAATTTAATGTTTAATGCAAAAATCTTTAATACACATGGTGTTCAAAAAAACTTATTTTATTAAAAACAAGTAAAACGATTTTCATTTTTGTTTGGAGGGAATATAGGCATTTTACCAGTCTCAAAAAATCCGGTCAAATGTAAAAAAATTAAAAACGACCAGTTAATATTATACATGCTTAAAATCAAGTGTCGCCGCACGTAAACAATTTTTAGCGGCCATGATAATCACGTCATACGTCTAGCACTAGAATTTGAGACATGATCTCAAGGATGGAAGTGAAGATAGCGAAGAAGAAGAAGAAACAACACTGCCAAAAATGAAGTTATCAGTGGTAAGATCACATCTCGACGGTCTAATAACATTTATTGACTATTCGTCTGATAACGAAGTTCAACTATATGATATGCATTTTCGTAATTTTAGAGCAGTCATGGGCAACCTTTCCTAGGTCTGGGGCCAAATTATCATTCTGTCTCCCTGTCAAGGGCCGGACCAAATTATTAATCATAATAAGGTAATATTAAATTAAATAAAATACGTTACTACTTATTATCTTCTTCTTCTTCTTTTGATAGATCTGACGATCTGTGACACAGAAATCATATCTCGTCGGATGATGAGATCCAGCTGTCCCTCCATCTCTTAGGCGGTCTTCCAGGTGGGCGGTGTCCGGAAGGGATTTCATAGGCGGCTGTATATGCGAGTCTGTCACCATCCATTCGGGCTACATGGTCCCTCCAGTATCTTCTTCTGGATCTACTCCACTGAACGATATCCTCTATTTCGCAGGTTTTCTTATGTCTGCGTTGCGGACACGATCTCGGAGGATTTTTCCAGTAATTGATCTTAGGACCTTCATCTCCGATGTTCTTAGTAGTCCCTTGGTTCGCACAGTGTCAGCCCGCGTCTCTACAGCGTACGTCATGATGGGTCGCACGCATGTTTTGTAGATTCTGATCTTGCTGTCGATACGCATGTGCTTGTTTTTCCAGACCAGATTCTTCAGGCATCCTGACACGGCAGAGGCTTTACTGACTTGTTCACGTACTTCGGTATAAAGGTCACTTTGGCTACTTCTTATATATTTTTTTATTTAAGTATTCAATGAACGACATAATATATACTGATTACTGATTACAAAATTTATTGTGAAGATTGGCCTTGAACTTGAATTACGAGACTATCAATATTGGCGTTGGTATTATTGCTTAATGATAATCGCATAGAATTTTCGAGATTTTCATGTGTTATCCTCGTTCGAATTTTTGATTTAGTGTGTTTCATCCTCAAAAAAAATTGTTCACGTGTATATGTGCTGCCAAAAAGACAAATGATTTTTCTTGCAAATGTACGCAAATTTGTATATTTTTTTCCACCAAATATAATTTATAAAAATCCGTCAAAGCAACTTTGTCAAATTGTGATTTTACGCAATCCGTAATCCTTCGGTGCGTATACGAGTTTCGCCGAATCACTGCAAGCGCCCGTGTCATCTGCATTATTTAAACTATAATTTTATTTCTCTATTACTTCGCCGAGATGAATCAGGGCCGGACAAAATAGCTCCGCGGGCCGGCGGTTGCCCGTCTATGTTTTAGAGAGTTGATTATAAAAAAATACAGCAAACTGCAAATAGCAAGTGCAAACAAAACTTGATTCCGTTTTCAATGCAGGATTACCGATAGCAAACGCGTCGATATCAAACAGCAACGTCATTTCACCACGAGTGTCAGAAGACAATAAATAGAATTTTGTTTAGGTTTTGTATTGTTTAATTATATCTAATGGAGGTCGTCATCGAGGCCACTCTCAAGAAATATGGAATCAACAGAGAACTGACCGAAGACAGAACTCCAGAACCTAAGAAGGGTAACATCTAAGAAGGGCCGACCTCACTTAAAGTGGGAAATGGCAAAAAGGAAGAAGATATTCAAATAAAATCTTTCAGTATTGTAAATTTCAAATAATAGAATACGAGTATACCAAGCATCATGAAAAAATAATGGATTTTTAAGAAAATATACATTCATATTGTATATAATATTATATATAAAATACACAAACTATAATACTCACTAGAATGAAATAAAACCACATAAATTATAAATATATAGTTTTTCGGAAAAACAGGTTCTGTATTATTCCATGCATGTACGAGTAGTTATTAAATTTGAAACCCAGGGGAAAAAAGACATTTAACGTATAGAGAAAACACTGGAATTTTCATTTTTTAATCAGTTTTACGGAAAATAATTATTTGTATAAATTAAAAATATTTTTTTTTCTTTATTGTTAAACTGTTCTGTAAAATTCACGGTCTAGAATCGAACACATGAGTGATTAAGGAATCAAATGTTCTATTAACAAGACCATCTTGATGAGTTTATTAAATTAAAAGGGAATTTTTTTTAAAAACATACGAGTACAGCCACTTACATAGTAATTAGTTAACTCTAAACATGTGTGTAACAATATTCTAAATTCGTATATTTCATTTTTTTATAAATTACTTACATCAACTTTAATACTAGTATACATTTTATTTTATTTAAGAATGAATTAAGCAGATTAAAAATTCTTTAAGACATGACCATTAAGAGTAAGATGAGAATCTATGAAGCATGCGTAAGACCAATAATAACATATGGCGTCGAAGCAAGGGCAGACTCAGTAAAGACTAAACAAGTTTTGAGGACTTCCGAAATGAAGACACTGAGGAAGATAGCAGGCAAGACACTGAGGGATCGCATGAGGACCACCAGAATAAGAGAGATATGTGAGGTTGAGGATGTTATAAGATGGAGCAGACAGTGAAAAAGGGACTGGTACGATCATGTTCAAAGAATGGACACCACCAGACTCCCCTATATTGCATTGCATAATCAACCTCATGGGACTCGTGCTCGTGGAAGACCTCCCAAAAGATGGAAGGACAGCTGGGAATCTACCTCATAGGAGGAGCAACACTCTGGAGAACAGACCACATAGGTCTACAATAAGGAAGAAGAAGAAGAAGAAAAAAATCTTTAATCAGCATAAATAGTATGTAAAAATCTTGTCTTGAAAATTCAATAACGAAGGCAACTACAGTAAAAAAAAAGTAGTAAACTAAATCTTACTAATGTTTGTTATGTTGTGGTTTTAGCCTTGGTGTGTGTGTGTGTGTGTGTGTGTGTGTGTGTGTGTGTGTGTGTGTGTGTTAAAAACAAATTCAATAGACATGCAAATAAACATTACAATACCATAATGGAAACAATTAAACCAAATAATATTTTTTGCATGATAATTGTAAACTTAAGTAATATAATATTAAGAAGTAATACGGTCTGCTGCACCTCATCACGAAAGGGAAGATTGAAGTCAGGCGCAGTGTGGCTAAGCCCCAGATGTCCTAGCTGGAAAACATCAAAAAGTGGACCGGAATTCGGAGGGTAGGAGATTTGATCCAGCTAGCACAGGACAGAGAGGCCTACGGCAGAGTGATAGCTGACGCCAGGGAGACCTGGCATGGCACTTTGAGAAGAAGAGAAAAAGTAACATTTACAAAGAATGTTTGTTGAGAACTTAACATAATTTGAAAATCATAATAATAAATGGATTTATAAAGTCTAACGTGACTCGTCCTCGTGGAAGGCCTTCTAAAATATGGAAGGACAGCTGGGAATCCATCTCACAGGAGAAGCAACCCTCTGGAGAACAGACCACATAGGTTTACAGCAAAGAAGAATAAGAAAAAGATAAAAAATTAACATTAAACACTGTTTTTTTAGATTATATCCCCTGTAGGCACTGACGGAAGTGTAATATGTAATACCTATTTAATAAGATGGGAATAACTTAAGACATGCGTTTAAAATCTCAATTTAAACTCTAATGCGCTGTCAATGCACCAGAATTCTGCAGGAAATTTATTCCAGGCTTAAGGACCGGCTACCGAGAAGATTTATTCAAAAAAATTTGTGCAGAGGAAATGCCAAAATTTGTAAATGTAATGTAGACTTTTCTTCTATATTCGCCATAACTTTGTGTTGTAGATGTTTAATATTTCATTTTTTATATAATCAATCTCACAAATATGGGCAGTTTACACAGTTATTAAAATCATTTTAATATCTGTCAAAACTGACCAATTCTGTGAAAAAAAATTATTATGTATTTTTTTTTATATATTTGTATTTATATATCACTGATGAAGATCTTGTGTGTCCAAAACATGTTTGGTATTTAAGTTTAATTTTTTTTTAATAAAGTGAGTGTTATATACTAAGTATATAAAAAAAAGAAACAGTAATGTATTTAGCCTTATATTTGGATGTTTGTAGTCTTCTAGACAGCCTTTCATTTCTCTTTGATTAACCGTCCTACCTTCAGGTAATTTTCCGAGACACGTGCAAAAAAAAGCAGGTTTTTATTAATAAATTTCATTACATATTAATTTTATTTTTTTAAATTACGAAACGATAGAGACTCGACTGCACTTTTCGCCTGCCCCTTGTAAAACTATCATACTTGTGAAGACTTGTACACAAGTGTTGTTGGCACATGCGCGTATTCCTAACAGTTTGTACATTTTAGGTACATTACTTTTTCTCAAGGGCGTACGTGATACGGGATAGCGCTGAATGGTACAGTCAAAGTGAACGTATCACGTACGTTCAAATATCGTAGGGAGGTTAAGCATCCATTTAGCTTATTGCCAATGACAATTGTACATGAAAGACATATGCCAAGTAGCTTTTGTTGTTTTAACCAAGTTATTGTTAGTGTGTACAGAAATAAGTTGTCCTTTCGTATGAAGCACTTAATTTGGTGGGGCGTTTTTCAAAATGATATTAAGGCTTGTGTATTTTGTTTTTAAAAGTCTTTTTTTTTGTTTTATTGAACCAAACAGTTTCGCTCCTGCCAAATAAACTCAATTTGTTTTTGTAACCCTAACAGAGCTCCGGCGAGAGGAAAACCGTTTGGTTCGATAAAACGAAACAAAATGGTGTAAATACAAAGTACACAAGTGTTTCTAATTATTTTTAAGAAATATGTTACCTACAAAAGCATGTGATAAATTATTTCTAAACTATTTTGGTGCACGGAACTATTACTTACCACTGTTCCTATGAAATGCTGTAACAAGCAACGGAAAACTTTAGAATTTGTGTTTTCAGAGAAAATAAAACAGTGTTATCATCTTAAAATTGGGAAATCAACCCAAGTGCATGTATTAATTTATTGATTCATTCGCCATAGTAGCATTGAAATGATAAATTGGTTTATTAAAATGGTGTATAAGTATATATACACGTATCAGTGGCATGTGTCCAATAAAAGTTCTAAACTGTGCTTGACAATAGATCAATGTCATAAGTAATATATTACATCCTTAAGAAACGTAATTCAATGCTTAAAAAAACGTTTCAATAAATGTATTTTATATTTATTTTAAGTTTATTTGGATATTGATTACTTTTCAAGCACACCTTGTAGAACTCAAAAAATGCACCCTACATTATATGTAGAAAATTAATTGTTTAAAAATTTATTTATTTGAAATTAAAAATAATTTAAATTTAAATTTAAAATTCATTTATTCGAAATTCCAAAATGCTTAATAATTTCTAAATAAAATTTACTGTTTCTTGAACAATGATGTAAATTTCATTTCTAAAAGTTTTATTATAATTTATGAGAATGACATGTTTCACCTACCTAGGGCATTATCAAATACTAGTGTCTTATATCTACCATTCGAAATTACCCTGGCAATGAGAAACATGTCACTGCCATTAAATATAATAAAACTTCTAAAAAAACTAATGTTCATCAATATTAAATATAATCGTAAACAAAATTAGAAATTGTATACAGTCGAACTTGGTTATTGCAAGGAAGATGGAACCGGCTGAATTTGTTTGTTATAAGCATTACTCGTTATATCAGAGAAAAAGTTTTTTAAATGCTTAAAAAACATACCCATCACATGTAGATATGAAATATCTGCAATTCATTAAAATTGCAATTCAAACAAAAATAAACAATTAGAATTTATTTACACACCCGTTACACACATATTACATTTTTCTGTTAATCCACTTTTCTTACAAAATTTTAAATTCATGTTTTCACTCTCATTTGTCTTAAATTTCCCCTCAAAGCACTTAACCCATTTAAAAACTCTATGGTGGCGTCAGTGCTCTGTGCAAAAAATCAATTAGGTCATCCGTGTGATCTAGAGATTGTCGTTACTGGTTTGGATTTCTCAATTGACATTCACCGACCACATAAACATCACTGAAATGAACTTTGTTGAGCACAGTTTCCACAATATCACTTTCTATAGGAAGCCCAGAAGTTAACAAGTCCTCATCAATAAGCATGAAATCATTAATTTTATCATTGAACTAAACAATTTGACGATATTTTTGCTCAGTATGCCCAAGAAGTAGTTCGCTATAAAAGTGTATGAATAAAATAATAAACTAAAACGTCTACAATTGTTTCCACGTGACATTCAAGATATTTCCGTGATCGTAATAACCTAGTTCGACTGTATCACATTGTAAGTATATTTTTTTTAAATCGCTTGTGCTAAAAAAAAACAGTTCATATCTGTAATAGAATCATACCCACATCCCCTTTATATATAATGTTCTATCCCCTAAAACAATACCCGGATACAGATCTTAAAAAATTAAACAGATTGAAATATACTCCAACAACTGGTTGATGCATATGGGACGCAAAGGTGATACTTACAGATAGTCGCCATATAACTGCTTGTCCCTTGCACCAACGCATATTATCCATATACACCACGGAGAAGAAAGGATAGAGACGCCATGCGCGCTCCGAGTCACGACTTAAAACGAGTCCTGATTATTGATAGCTGATCAAAATGTTTCCGAGGGCTATATTTCCCAAACACATACAGCTTTTCTTACAAAATTAAAATAAATCGCTGCTTTTACTTTTTATGGTTTTGTGATGCAGTATTACGTCCAAAGGATAAGTCTCTAAGGAGTCAATTTGAGACAGTGCAGTCACACGTATCTTCTTAGCCAAACAATATCTGTGATTATAGAATGATAATAATGAAGCAATTATCTATTTATGTTTGTTAAAACTATTTCCCGAAAATTTAAATTTATTGAATCGTTGTAGATTCAAATTTGAATAAATATAATTACACTTAGTATTACAACACTTTATTTCATTCATTCACAGACATGTTTCGGTTATAACATAACCTTTGGTTAGAAATCGAATGAAATCATTGACGATATTAATAATATAAATAGAAGATTAATATAGTATTTTTGTTCCGTTTAAAAATAAAATAGATATTTTAACAGACTTCAGAGATAGTAGGTAAAGAGGGAGAGGGTAGAACACAAAAAGATTTAAATTAATAGTTAAAATATATTTATATTTACATTTCACATAATTCAACGTCACTACAAACACAAGTGAAAATAAGTTATTACATCTAATATTTGTTTCAGAAAATTATTCGGAAATTCATTATAACCTCATAAACTCGGTAAACTGGTTAGACAATCGCTAGACAATGTATATAATCACTTAGAAGATTTATATCATAGAATGTAGGGTGGGCCGGACTGGGTGGGGCGCCCCTACCCTCCGACCTCCGACACCGGATCACCGAGTTTACAAAATTACTTTTAAATGTTTCGGAATGTCTGGTATCAAATGAAAGTTATATTACAATATGACATCAAACATAGCCGTTATAATTAGCAAGCAGTTTTACAATACTTTTGATTCCCAATACCATACCTATAAATAATTATGTCTTTATGTTTGTGATCCTTCAAAGTCAAAAGAAAGATGTTTCATTAAGATTTTTATTACGTATATACGGTGGGATTTACTAGGTGGTCAATGATATTTGATTAAATTATTATATATATTTATTATTAAATTTACAACACTGTTATAATAAAAAATTTATTTTGTTATTTGAAATTTCATGGTAGAAGTTTGTTGTAAAAAATAAAATGTAAAAAATCATTTTAAAATGTATATTTAGATAAGTAACGTTTGTGTCTTCGACCAGTTTTGTCAGCCCGCTTATTCAATATGACAATTTTTATTATACACTTTTGAGAATGTCACGACAGCTGTTTCGCCAACCTATGTTGGCATCATCAGGTGTTACAAACAAACAAAAATTGTGATATTATAATATGTAGTGATGTAAATTTAACATTTAATAATGTTGAAGTATCATAGTTTTTCGGCCAAAACAAGAGACTACTAAATTATATCTTCTTAAAAATAGTTGATACTTTTAAAAGTTTAATATCACAATCAACTTGATTATATCAAAATAATAATTTGAATATTTAATAATTTTAAGGAAATAATTCAATCCTAAAGATACAACATATATTTTTTTAAATTTAATATATGTGTACAAAATATGCAATAAAAAAATATCATTTGATAATGTTCAGAAATTTCTATGCAGTAAAGACAAAATAACAGTTGTTTAACTCACAATAAATTGCAAATAATCGCCATATGTCGCATCGCATTTTGCAAAAAATAAATAAACATTGCAAGTCATATCGCTATCATAATTAAATTAGTAAAACGCATATTTCTGATATTACCAATTGTATAACTTGTGTGCTCACGTATGGTACGATCGCATAGTGGGCCCGCTCTCGATTGTACCATAGTGTTAGGCCACAAGTAATGGGTAAATGCCAGAAATAAATATTTGTTATTTACAGTAACTCTGAAATGATACATCATTAAAAATAATATGAAATCAAAAAATATATTAGAAATATTACAGTTAAGCTGTCATGAAAATTAAAAATATAATCAATATTAAATTATTGATCATTTTTATTAAAACCCCACCGCATATTTTTACTTTTAAAAAGAAATGAATGCAATAGATATTTATATTATTTTTTTTATATTTTCAAGAAGTTAAGAATCTGTAGTTTTAGTAAGAAAAATAAATGAAACATAATTACAGGACATAATTACTGAAAGCATCATAACAATGTTCCAGCCGACAAACTGAAACATTCCAGATTGCATATGGATTGAATATCGTCCACTAAAGATTCCTACAACACCTAGTTGTGTTAAATTATCTATCAATATAAATGACATAGAAAAGGAAGACATCTTCCTTAGAGTACAAACGTACCGTATAAATGTAAGGTTGTTAAGGAAAAGGAGTACATTGTTTGAATCACGATTAATATTTATGTTCAAATACTTTGGTTCAAATTTCAAGGACACATGCATCATTAATGAATAACAATAATAAATAAAATTATTATAATAAATAAGTACCAGTTTACACCATATTGACCTGTACAGGGCGTCATATTTCAAGGCAATTAATTTGTTTTTTTATTGTTTAAAATGTTTTCGGAATGTCTTATATTTAAAATATGCATTCAATGTATTTAATTTTTATGTCAAAATGTGACTACAGAAACGTTATAAATATCTGTCATTGTTTTGAAAAAAAATGATCTCATCTTAAAAATCTGATGCCTTATGTTCATCCTGAATTCAAGCCAATACAGCAATACAAATTGGAAAATCAGGGAAAAATTTATTAATTTTCTACATAATCAATATTCATCACTTAAAGATCTGTATATTATACACTGTTTTCAAATCAACGATACATGCAAAAAGTGTGAATAAACATTATATGCATCATTAGATGTTTGATTCGGTTTTTTTTTTGTAATTAATCATCTTTTAAAATATATATTCAGATCTTAAATTGATGTTACAAAACAGATTGATTCTTTAAAATTCCGTTATATTTAATTACTGGGTTAAGTTATTCTGCATAAACTGAGAATTTTATGAAATAAACTTTATAAAATATTAATATGATGAATATTCACATTTTTGGAAAGTATTAATGATTTTCCGGAGCTCTCCGGATGTAATACTGGGCCAACCCACTATTTACCTACATTATCAACTCAAAGAATACATTATTCTGCAGCGCAAAAATAACTAAAATCGTTAGAACTCTACCGCACACAAAGTCCTAGAAATATAGCTTTTAATATAAATTGTAAAATCTAATTTACTGAATGAAAACATCAAAAACAGATTTCGAAATCTTCGAGGCACAGAGAAGTAGCCGTGGTTTTTGTGCCCATGAGTGATGATAGTTAATGATCAAAATAAACCAAAGTCCCTCACTCAAAATAAAATATTTTGAAAAACTCAGAATATTCGTAAAATAAAAACTATTTTAAATATCCCTGTGGATTCTTGTTACAGCACCTCATCATACCAGACTCAAAATAAAAGTTTATTTTTTTTATTAAATTACATTGCAAATGTAAAATTTAAAAAAATACATATACAAAATCCTTTTAACAATATTTGGACAGCATTTCAAAATTCAAATTTATGTATGAAAAAAGGTAAACTAACAATGATAAATTAACTATGGAACATTTTCTTTGAACAGTTTGAAAATATTGCTCACCAAACAAATGGATGCTTTCTAAAATGAAATGTTGAAAATTAGATCCGTGTTGATGTTAGACTCAAGTCTACTACTTAAAAAAAAGATTTATATGGATTTAATATATGAAAATCAATTATTGGATTTTTTTGTCATTTGAAAAAAAAAAATAATGGAATAAATCAAAACAAATCATTGTAATAAGTAAAAGTGAGAAGAGCGAAATCATTTCATTGAATAATTATATTTAAATGTTTACATTGGAACAGTCCATCAAAAGTTCCTTTCGTAACTCTTGCCTTCGAGGTACAACCACCGCAAACACAATTTTTGTTCACGGACCGACTAATATATAAATTTTGATCATTAATTTCTGTTCATACGATCTTTAATTAACTTTCTGAACAATTTAATATAAATTAGCGTGACAGTGGTTGGAAGCAAGCCCAAAGTCAAGCTTGAAAATAATACAGATTAAAATTACCCTTCAAAAAAGTATTATATATCGTCGCTTAGCGCTGGAGTGGTCAACTCCACAGAAATAGCAAAAAAGGTTTAATTGTTAAAGACAAATAGTCATGATATTTTATCACATTGAAGAGTTTAAATTGTTTATAGAAAATATCTATGCAGTTGAAATTTTTCACATGATTTCATTTCTGTAGCAGGTTTTTTTAATTAGTGAAATTACTAAAAAGAAATTGTTCTCTTTATAAGGCACCAAGTTTTACATTTAATCATAAACTCTTTTGAAGTTTACAAATGTGGAATAGGCACAATGATGAGATGTCCACTTTGGTAAAGCTGACACTCCATAAAGTGTGGTGTGTTTGGGGCTACTGCGGGGTGGGTGTGATGGAGCGCCGGGCGGCTTCCACCTTCTCCTGGCACTGCATCCGGATATCCTTGATATTTTTCTTCAAATACACAGGGACGTCATCATCCCGTCTCTGTTGACAAAGCATAGAGAAGCGAACACAAAAATAATGGTTTAAATTTTGGATGCATGGAAACTCGACTAAACATGGAAAGTAAACAACATTTGATCCAAAACGAATTATTGAAATAACTAAGCAACACTTTTAAAATTTGAAATTAATTATGAAACACTTTAACAGATAATGAAAATAAAACCGATTTTGTAAATGAGATTCCTGAATGAAGTTATGAAAAATACAACCATGCCGCAGTTTATCTATGTCTCTTAATACTATACTTTAAAAATACTGCTTAGTATACATCCGAATTTGAATGAAGATTTTGAAAGTTAAATTAAATGTTTTTTACTAAAATTCATTTTGAAACAATTGACATTTTCAAGAAAGCACATCATTTTATTTTTGCTATTGATGTTTTTTTCAAAACTATGCACATTTGTTAGAATATATAAATATACATAGATTTTTTTTTCAGTAACTAATCAAAAAAATTTCATAACTTGTGAATATTTCTTCTTCTTCATTCTCGGTGAACAAGTACTCCGCTCACTGCGCGGGGAGATATTTAATTAACTAACTTACCAAACATTATGCTAATTCAATGTTATTTCAATAATTCATCGGAAAGAAAACGCATAAAAGTTATGGCAATAATCAAAGCAATTTGCTTTTATTCCGGTTTAAGAGTAACTTGTTCCGTGTTTAGTTCAGAAAACCTCCATTTTGGAAATCTATTGTTAAATGTCTAGGTGCATGATCACACTTGTGTGCTTAGAGCTACATTGTAAGCAACCTAGCGAACCAACATACAACATACTATTGTGATGGCCACACTGCGCGCACACTACGTTACGTGACTCTAGTGAAAAAACTTTTCACCTAACTTAGAACTAAGCGAAGCACTGTGGTGTGCCTTAGACACATAACAGAACAGAATTACTCTTAAACATGACTGATTCTACCCATACGCATATACATACAATACTAAAACATATGATGACATTTAGATATTGGAATTTTAAAGTGGAATTTTTTTAGAAGAAGTGTGTAAAATACCTAGAATGTTTGTAATAAACTTATGTATTTATTTATTTATAATTCACACCTCGACTACAGTCGCATCGCACCCTTTTCCCTTGCATATAAACCTATTTGAAAACCACTATCTTGAGTTTAAAAACTGTTCAAATTTAAAAAAAATTCCTGTGTAATTTAAATCCACGGATTTTGTAGAAATAAATTTAGGAACTTTTTTTACAATAACACGAAAGATTTGAAATAATGATATTATAATTTATTATATAGTTTCCAAAACGAGCAAAAATAGCTAGTTATAAAGAAAAAATCGGGTCATATCCAGGCTTGAACCCAAGTTCAAGCTTTATTGCAAGCAGAAGATAAGCGTTCTTAGACCACTAAAAATGTTAAGGCAAACATTCTGTTCCCTAGACCATTAGATTTATATGTTGCACATTTTTTATTTTAAATCTATATGTACACAATATTATCAGAGTGTGATTTCTCATTCCAAAATTGGCAGTCATCATTACAATGAGTATTTTCATGTCAGGGTTTGTAATTAATCAAAAAATATGTATATTTTAAAAATGCTATCGGTTGAATAATTAGTCCCACACCAAAGTCAATTGATTTGAAGTGCCAATCAGAAAACTGAGTGTCTCTTTGAACACAGTGTTATCGGGTTCAACAAGGACACTTGTGCCAAAATTGATTACAAACCGACAACAATTTCACATACAAAATATATGCATTCACGCATATACTCCAACAAAAGGAAGAAAAAAAATTATAGCCGCTTGAGTAGTTTAAGTATTTCAATATGTCAAAATACCTGAAACAAGCACTCCCCCTCGAAATCGATGAACTGGTGCTTCCTCGCCCGTAGCAGTAAGCCGACGAGTTTGTCATTGATGCGGGTGTATATCTGGAATTGGGTTAAGCAGATTATTTATCAGATGAATGATATTTGGCGGATTGGAGCTACACATCCCATAAATAAGACGATCTTAATTGAAAAGACAACATCAAATAAAAATTAACGCATGACCATAAATGTTAGTTTAAATTATGAATTTAAATTTGGAACTCAATTATAAGAATTATCGAGAACTCCAAAATCATGGGTGAAAGGAATGTGTTCACACACTGTCTGGAGGTAGATTTACGCTCTTATTAATATGCTAGCTTGAAATTGAAATATCATTATAACATTTAATTTCATGTAAACTTTAAAGTGGCAGTATGCTTAAGTTAAAATCATGGCACTAAAATTATGTAAAAATACTAACTAACTAACCATCACGCCGTCTCCCCGAAAGGGTAGGCAGAAAGAATGGACTGTCTCACTTTTACTGATGCGGCACTTCATCCTTCTCTTTTCGCCCCGCGGGAGACGCGGTGTGATGGGTTGCGAACCTCATCGCCACCAATAGGCATCTCCCGATTATGATATATTACACTTATTAAAACAAAAATAGTCAAGCTATATGATGAAATATGTGTGTAATTGGGAACAATTCAATGCGGTTTAAAACCAGCTTTTGATAATTTACTCAGTCTAAAGGTTTTTTTAAAACTTTTGTATGAAGCACTTACTTTGTGGTGTGACATTATTAAATAAAATAATAATACACTTTTGGTATTTGTATCTAAACCACTTTTTTGGTAACAACAACCAGTTTCGCTCCTGCTAGAGATACGTCAGGGTGAGAGAGTAAACTAAATATGTCATATTAAGTTTACTCTCTCACCCTGACGAAGCTCAGGCGGGAGCGAATCCGGTTGGTGTTTCCAAATAAAGTAAAAATACACTTCCAACAATTTACGCAGAGTCCACAAAAGAGATACTTATCCTTCCTGCCGACCAACACCAGCCCAGTAAACAGGTATTAATACCCTTCCCACATACAATGAGTTAATAAAATAAAAATTGACAAATTTCAATGTTACCCCTTAAATGGATAAAAGAAAAAACTATTTTTAATTAATTTTGAACATTTCTTGATAAATATAATTAATAATAATCTTATCAAATTCGGTTCAATATTGAATGAATCCTCTGAGAAGAATCTAATGCCTTTTATAGCTCTTATTCATCTGTCATCTCCAAATATAAAGGATCGTTGTTAGAGGATATATTGTACCATTGTCAGTCTGGTCTGACCTTGGAGTGAGGTCTCTTTATCTCTTTGGCTTCTCAGAAAAATGTGTGGATATTTATTATTTAATTTGTTTTGATAAAGTTCTGAATTTGAACAATTATTTAAACAAAGAAAGCTTATGTTAAAATTAAAATAAATTACCTCAAACAAGTATCCGAAGGCTATGACACGTATGTCGTCATCCACAATTTCTCCATACTGGTTAATAACATCACAGAGCTCGAGCATCTCTTTGCACACATGTGAGAATGCTTTCACACCACGTGCCTCAGTCAGGGAGCCGGGCGCTGGCCTGAAACGTGTCAATCAATCAATCAAGTAAGTAAAAACATAAATAAAACAAAAGTGCAAAAATCATCTTTCTTTTGCAACAGAGATCAAATGATTCAGTCTAGCTGATGTGGGATTTTGTAATGCAGTACAGAATGATAATTATTTTTTATTTGGACTTTAAAAAATAATACAATAGTGAAATGGTCTTTATCTTCTTCGTAATACCAAGCTAGTCTCGTAAGGATTGTCTTAATAGAGTCATCTCTTCTAAATATTTCTATTGTCATTGTGGTGGAAGGCTAGGCTGACTTTACGTCATTTCCATGGCACAGAGTGTTTATAATAACACCATATGAGAAGGCATCTTCCTTGTCCCATGTCTTTATATCACATTAACGCTTGCTTTACTGTGTTACAATCATGCTCAACACACGCTCCTGAACTCTGATAACCAGTAAAAAAAATTATATTAAATTTTTAAAAAGCAAAAGCTGGACGGTTCTAATGAAAATTTAACAATGTTGAATGATATAAAATGTCCGTGTAATTTTCAATCGTAAGGATTGGTTTGCAGCAAGTCTAACATCATGCTGGTTCTTGAGATGGCACTTGAGCCTTTAACGTGGAAGTTTCCTGTGGCTTTCCACATTTTTGCATACAACAGGTTATTTGAACCCTAATAGTGTATGCAACTTGTGATAAGTAACTTGTCTATCGTCATTTTTTGTCACGTGAATTCTACCAGAACAAAGACAGTGTAAATTTTTTTTTTCATAGTCTTCGCCGAGAACGAAACCCGGGATCTTTGGTGTGGCAGTAATAGCTTTTACCACTCTGCCACAAAGGGCATCCTGACACGAATGTAAAATAAGTATAAGAAATGTGAAATCACATTTCTAAACACAGTGACATAAAATATTGTGTCCAGACTGCAAGGGTATACATTCAATTAAGCAATGATAATTTTTAGCCATTTGACTCATTGTTATCAACCAAACGCGCCTGGCACGTTTTCCGCACCGGGGGAACTGGTAGATAAACGCACCTGGCGCGTACGCCGCACCCAACGAGTTAAACATGTGCGCCATCAAAAAGAACATTATGAGCTTTGTTACTTTTATTTTATATAATAATATTTTATTGATGGCGAAAACGTTCGCAACCCATCACACCGCGTCTCCCGCAGGGGCGAAAAGAGAAGTATGGAGTGCCGCTTCGGTTAAAATGTCTGTTGATGAAATAAACTGATTTGATTTGATTTGATTTCTGCCTACCCCTTTGCGGAGACGGCGTGATGGTTAGTTAGTTAGAAATATGCACACACAAGATATCTACACACAGCTTGCCCTCGGGGTAGTAACTCATTATTTGCGTTACTCATTATTCAGTAATAAAATGCATTTTCCAAGTAATTAGGATCATATGAATCCTGACTTGCCTATGAACAATTATAGAACCCAAATGTGAATTTTTTGTTTAACACGTTGACACGGTACTTTTCAGGGTTCCAGTGTAAAAAGCTATTTTAACTTAACCATATATATATATTATAACTCTTCTTTAAATTTTATTAAAACTGACGGCACTTAAGAACCTTTACTTTAATACAACCGTTGGCAGTCACATATGACTGCTACGGCGTATTGGTAACAATTGGTGGCAGTCACATATGACTGCCACGGCACGATACGTGTTAACACAATAATTAAATCTGAAACCTGCAAGAGTCATCTGTTTAAATTAAAGCAAAGTCATTAGAAAATACTTACTTTCCATAATCCTCTCTTGCGAACTTGGGCTTGAGCAAATTATTTTTACCACCAGCCTCGGAGAAGGGATTGAGCTTCTGGGCCTGCTGATGCTGCGCGGCTGCCGTGTTGAAGCGTGCCACCTTATCTTGCAGCGATGAGTCCTGCGGAAAATAAATCATTCACTTCTCTGAATCTTCAACTGGATACAAATAAAACCCTAGTGACTTAGGCGTAAAAAATGGAATATCGCAATTTTCTAATACATCGCCTCTCTGCGAGAATAACGTGACATTTCGAAAAAAGTGTTTTATTTTATTTGATAATCAAATCCGCTATATTCAACTTTATTTTCTACAAAACACGGTATTTTTAAAGTGAAAAACAGAGAATATATGATGGAAAGAGACATCACAACAGTGGTTTATAAGACGGGTACCTTGTTTCATTTTTCAATTTTTCGAGATAACACGTTATTCTCGCAAAGAGGCGACATGTATTCGTTTTTTTTTTTTAATATTAACATTTTAAGCAACATATATTTTTAAAAAGATTTATATTAATTAAAATTCTTGGTGGAAGTTATTGTAAAATAATAATTAATAAATATTCCTTTATAATAGGTATTTAGTTTTATTCCACTAGATATTCATCTTCGAGCGGTTTCGGTAGCTCGCTAACCAGAAGATGGCATATTTTAATTTCTTTTTTTTATTTCATTATACAATATATCATTTTCAATCAAATATAATTGTTACACACATTCACCATTAAAACAAGGGAAGACACCAAAGCCTAAATTCATATATATTTAAATAGTTAAATAAAACAAACCACAGCTGATACTACACCCCCTTGCGCCTTCCTGAACACATAACCTAGCCTAACCTCACTAACATTGAACGCTGCAATTTATACGGCATTTGGTCAAATTATCCCGAGATTTACGTTTAAATTACAAATATTACGAAAATAATGGAATAATGTTATAATGGCATTAAAACGATTCTCGGCGAGCGTACTTTTCGTGAATAACACCATTTTATAAGCCTGTTTTGGATCGCGACTTTTTCAAATATAACTTAATTTCGCGCACGCTATACGAAATATCACTCTAAATAACGCGTTTAAGTTAATAAAAGTGTGAATCTTATGTGACTCAATTACGTTAAAAAAAATATATACCGGACTAAGCGCAGCGAACAATGAACCGCTAACTATGAATAGTGGCAATTTAAAACGATAACTACAAATGCAGTTGTCAGTCAAGAGACCATAGACAAAAAGTCCATATTGTATGAAATGTCAAATGAAAATGCATTGTTTCAGATATTTGTTATTTGTTAGTGTTTAATTCACACTATTTGCATTAACTGCACCAAAGCAAAATCAACTTTTTGTGTTATTATCTTAATACAATTGGTCGATAAAAAAAGTTTGGTTACTACGATCTCTTACTCTGCGATCCCACATCAAACAGATAACAATAAATAGAAAAGCTGGCATTCTGAGTAATATTGTTGGGAGTTTTTTTTTTGGTAGAACAATTTTCTTCAAAATCATTTTTAATTGCACTATATATAGGCTATTAAGTTTTACTATTTAGTTGATCGCTTGTAAATTAAATTATTTATAATATATGTACTTGGATTGAAATGCTTGGCAATCCGTGTTTTAAAATAGTTAATTAAACTAGAAATGTTTTCTGAAAGTACTCACGTATTTGCATACTTAAACAATATCAAATTCCTATTAGATACTCGTAAGATACTTTCTGTAAACAACAACAACAATAAATCAAACCGTTTCTTCGGGAGGGTAGGCAGATATAATGGATCGACAAATTACTTTATCCGCACATACGTCTCTAGACTCCTCAACATTCAACAAGCAAATTATACACGCACGATATTCCAATTTCTAAAATTTTACCTTAAAAGGCCGACCTTTTATTGTTTATTTGATCATGTCATGTTTTCCCCGGTCTTTATTGCTTCAATACTTTATTCAAATCGTTAACGTATACATTCTGAACAATGGTTTCTTCATCCAAGCGTTCAATATGTCGAAACCAGCGCGATGATCCTTTCACAATATTGTTCATAATACTTTCTTCCGATCTGCATTTCTTCCAGATATTCGCATTTGAAATTATTTCATATGTACATCGTTCTACCATCACATACGTCATTACCTGGATCTAATTTGCACAATACAGAGTGGCCTACAAGCGAATGGAGAAGGTCTTTGTCCAGGAGTGGACTGGAATAGGCGGAAGAAGATAAAAAGAAGTCTTAGGGATCTCATGTCTACCATATTTATTCTGCTCTCGCCCTTCTTCTACTAGTTCCATGCTTATGGTTTGAACCAGAACTCCTTCGTGCATTAAAAAATATAACATATTTTGTAGTAACTCTGCTGTCTAGTATATAAAAATAGTTTTTCATTCACTTGTAACTCTTATCGAAAGGTAGATCTTGCTTGGTCATTATTTCTCTTAAGCTTTTTCCTTTCTGTTATATTTGACCTGTTATAATAATAATATACCGAACGACGCATGACCTCATCTGTTCACGGTAAACCTTTCGTACGCCATTTCCCGTAGACCTGTGACTAACATTCGACTAAATACGATGTCAGAAGAAGTTCCGGTAATCGTGTATACGAGAAATGTAGTGTTGCGTTTATCCTACATACAATTATAAAGCGCCACGCTTATAGAGCTACCAAAATAATATGTTGACAAAATCTGGAGACAGCCATTTACCGAAATACCAAACCTCGTTGAAATCCGCGGGAGACCGGCTTTAATACTAGGTCAAAAAAAGCTAAACTATTATAAAAAGATATTTTTTGTATAATGTGATACAACTAACGTTGTTTAAATTAAATTATGTTTATAATATATAAATATCTACGAAACCTTGACATATTTCTTTTTCGCACATTTAAATGTATGCAAGTTCCGCGATTCATATTATTTCAAGGAGACTTAATCTTACTATATATCAAAATTATTTATTAATTATGATCAATATTTATATTTTATTTTCTTATATTTGGTACTATCTTTCTCTCAGGAAGGTATCCACACACATAAAAAAAACGTGTTAACAACTATGGAGAAGCAATGGGCAATGGACATTCTGGAACAAAAAATACGCAGGATCGTGGAGATTAAAAGGTACAACATTTACCATTTTGTATGCCATTTGATTGGTGCTTTATGAGGTATTTAACCCAATAATATTACAAGAAACTTAATCATAAATATATTTATTCACAAAGAGTGAAACCACGTTTTATTAAATGATTCCTTCTATTCGCATATAAAAAATTAAAATATTGGTGTCACCCATGATTCGTGATTCACACGGAGTTTCAATCACTTCTGATTGTGAGATATAAAAAAATGGAGGCACCAACCAACCATCATGTGAGTGGGGCATGGCGAACAGGAACGGGCCCGGCGGAACATGGGGTCCGCGAGAAGGGTGTTGGCCGGGGCGGTTAAGGGGGCGGGGGAGGGAGCCGGCTCAAGGACGGGCTCCGGCTCGGGGACGGACTCCTCCAGCCTCGGGCACTGGACGACGTCATTCGGCGGAGTCACCACGCACTCGATCTCGTTTCCGTTCTGCATTGTCGGTAATAACAAGTACTCACAGCACAAACTAGGAAAATTACTGTTTAATAAAGCACTGAATCTGGATGGCACAACGTGCCGATGCTGCACTAGATGCCCGCGGTTCAGAGGGAGGCCACGGGGCGAGTGTTCCCGCGCTTGTGTCGGGCCGCAGAGCAGCCTTGGGGCTCCTCGTGTCAGATAGTGGCCGCCGGTGTAGAGCGACTGAACTCGGGCGGACGCTGCCGCCTGCGCCTCGGGAAGAGGCTAATTACATTGTATTGTTTTTATTCCCACTTCTCGCGGCGTGCGGTGGTGAGGGCGCCCGTTGCGTCACATCCGAAAGTGACTGCGAAAGGTAAATATAGCCAGGGCTGGACCGGTCCGGCCGCGGGACGTACTCGCCCGACTTAATTTAATTAATACCCTTCATCCGTGAATAATAACCTCCACAGCGAGGAATTTATTTTACGTCGGAAAACGCAATTTATTTTTCCTGCACAACAAACATACATACTCGGGTAAGCGTGAAAAAATGTTTTGATGCCCGTGCCTACATGCGTGTGCTATACGTACCCGCGGGCATTGTGCGCATCTCTAAGACTCGCACTCCCGGTGCCAAGTTTTTAATGATGTGGACTCAATTCGCTGACTAACGATATTATTCAGACGGAAAAGTGTGTCCGACGACTAAGATAAACTTTTTATATCAAGATGTCGCGGAATAACCCGCCCGAGATGTTTCCACTTGACTCGATTCACACGCAACACAATCAAATTGTTATTCATGAGAATATTTACTTTCGAATGTGGTCGCATTACTTGGAATAAAACAATTATGTATTCCGCTCTTCCAAGCGGAATGTTCTCGTCCGCGTCATTAAATAATTTATGCTTCTAGATTTTTTTTCCGAAATCCATGTTTTCCCATTATTTTAATTAATTGCTTCTTTGTTCAATTTAATTATTACATCCTTTTCTCTTATGCTATCCTTCGCTACTGAGCACATCTCGGCATGTTTTCATTTACACAATATCATTTTCAGCAGTAACAAAATGTTAAACTTGGTGACATATTTTTCTACGTTAAAATTAACTACGTTGGTATACGACATACTTTTGAAACACTGATGTTGGTGTCAACAAGCGTTTAGCGATGTGGAAGTACGCGGGTACACGACCCACTCGAGATCACAGGAAAGCCAGGAATCTCTAAATCAACAATGAATAAACTTGGACTCGGTGCGAACCATCCTAAAGAGTTATAATTCATATTAGGGTCATATAAAACGAACAAATTTTTGTACATATTTATAGACCTGTGAACCTTGACAGCGTTCGCGCAAATATTTATAGAGACTAAATTTAATCGGAGTATGTGCGGGAATTTCTGGTAAATTCGGCGAAGAGCATCTTCAAGCATTCTGCTCTGCAGAGCTCTCTTGAATGGCATCTCACATTCGCCCGTGAATCACGAGCTGCGCGGTACGAAGAATGCATAAACATTTTTTGTTGTATAAATATCTTTCTTGCGTGATGAGATTAGTCGAAGATTTGTGTGTAAATATAGGCACGGCAATTGTGTGAATGTACTAACATACTTGTGTGCCGTGGGGGATGCGGGCGGAGACAGGCCGTGCGGTAACGAGGAACCGCGCCAAATATTCACAAACGCCCCTAATAATGAGAGGTCCTCGTTGATGGAAATGCAATAATGACGTTAAATTGTTATTTATGTGGAACTTACTGACGCAAACGGTATTCTATTTTTCGTCGGTGTTTCTGCCGGAGATTCTCCCAGCGATACGTGAATGAGCCAGATCGGCCCTCTTCGCATTCATGAATCCGCCATTCTCCGAACGGAAACGATTTAATTGCGGGAAAGCGATTCGACACAAGAATGCCGAACATTCCGGCAACAATTATTTAGTTTTTGTTATAAACATATTATTTTAAATGTGAGACGCTATTATATTGATTCTATGAACCGGCAGTCAAAAATTTCTTATCTACTCGTACATTCAATTTTAATTAGTTGTGCTTTCTTTATATTTAGAGCACTTCCGATTAAAGGAATTTAGCTCGTTCTATGTTTAGCGCAGTTTCATTGAAAACAGATGGCGTACCTACATTATTATAACAAGAATTATTACAGCCGTACTCTGGGGAGGACAAGGCCGGGAAGTGTTAGTCCAATCAGCAATCCGCTCACCTTCCTAGTTCCTAAAGTACTAGCTATATATTTATTGTTACTTGGACAATGATGTAAAACTCCATATTAAATAATGAATCCAAATAAAAACGTCCGATTTTAGAGGTTTTATTATATTTTATGAGAAAGACATGTTTCGCACTGTAAAAATGTAACATTTGATAATGCCTTAGCATGCAACATTGTTACATTTGATCTTGTAAAATGTTACATTTGATTAAATATTGAAACGTGTCATTTCCATATAATATAATATTTGATAATATAACTTCTAGAAAACAGACGTATTCATTCGTATTGATTATTAACTTTATATTTTGTGAAATATATTTAGCATCCATTTGAATATATCCGAGAAGCTTCAATATTTTACAATTAAGTAGACCATTGTTTTGGCCGAAACACTATGATATTTTAATATTTTATTACTGTATAACATCAGGTGTTACACCTGATGATGTCAACATTGGTTGATGAAACAGCTGTCGAAAAGTATTATAATATAAATACAATTTGTAATATAAAACAAAGTTTTTGAATTAACAGTTATAAAATGAAGGAGAGATTGGCGAAGTTCTTGTTTAAATGAATCTAGAGACCTGTGCCCCCGGTTGGTCCGGAGACACCTCCCATACAATGGGCGGCCGAAATAGATACACGATCTGCCGTCAAGTGGGAGAGGAAACAATAAAATAGCGTTAACGTTCAATCGTCCCATTCAGCGAGTTGCGTAACAATAAACTTTTACTTTGAAGCGTATATATTCGCACGTCCAAAGCCAAGGAGCGGGTGGTGACATTGATGTAGCGTTTAAAAACTATATTTAAAAATACAAAACGGCGAAGTAAAATGTTTTGGCAAGAGATCACGGCCCGGGAATGTGGCCAGGAATGTGGAGAGACGTCGGCCAATACTCGTGACGCGCTTCTGAATGGGTGCTCCCTTATCGCGCCGCCGCTCCGCAATAATTATTACTGGCGCTCTTGGACATCCTCTTCCCGCCACATTCCGGGGGGCGGCGGGCGGAAGTCGGGGGGCGCAGCCCCGCGGCGGGCTTCCTATACTCTGACTTCCTCTACTCTATAATGAAAGTGATTTTAAAAAAATGGTTGGAGCAACCCTTCGGGGAGAATGAAACTAGTTACTCTACTTTTTCTTTTCTTGTCTTTTTCTTTTTTTTTAATTTTTAAATTATATTTCATCTTTATTTATTCATTATTACTAATACTACTAGTTTTCTCTTTAACTTATCAAAGTGCTACTTTATTCTTCTTATATATTTAACCTTATGTCAGTTGTTATATAATATTTGTGGTAGCATGTAATTGGCCTTGTTTTGTTGTCTCTGTGTGTTTATATTCATATACTGTAATTGCTGTTTGTTACCTTCAATAATAAATAATTATAAAAATTAAAAATACTCGTTACGCCGGTACAGCACACGGGAGATTCACAACTTTTATAAAGGTGTATAAAGGAGAAGACGGCCTTCGTGACAGTGGCACCAGCTATGATTGCTATAACGAAGGTCCCGGGTTCGATGACAGCGTGAAAAAAGTCACGCTGTCTTTGGTCTGGTATCTGGTGACAATAAAAATAGCGATAGGACTAGCTACCTATCACACATCATGAGAATCAATAGCTTAAAACCTTGTATACAGTAGTAATTGGGTTCAAATGACCTGTTGTGTACACAAATGTGGAAATCAACAGAAAACTACCACATTAAAAGCCCAATTGTCATCCCATGAACAAGGTACACTTTGGTGCAAACCAATCCCTAGAAACAAAAAATATAATTTATTATTACACATAAGTTTTTTTTATATAATTATTTATTTTAAGTATTCGTTGAAAAGCTCTTCACATAATTTCAGCGCGAACGAAATCGATGTAAAGGGCATAGCTATTACGTTGATTCTAGAGACATATTACAGGTAGCTAATCTGTCATTTTATTGTCATGTAAATTCTACACGAGACCAAAGACAGTGTGCTCCACCCCATAAATTCTCTTTAGCTACATTTATAGAGCACCAATTTGAATGCCAACTCTTTGAGAAGAAGAATCGATTGATTTAAAGTGCTTCCGTGCGGCAATATAAAGCATCAAATAAGTTAGCCTCTTGCTATTTTGTAGTTGCAGGGAAGTGTTAGATTTGGTTCCCTCAAGGTGAATTTTATTTTGATCTGACGTCAGAAAAGTAGAAAAAATGACCATATTATATATTTATTAAATCGATATGCAGACATGATATGTTGTGCGAATGTGAAGATGTCTAGAGTATATCAAAATATAAGTATTTGATGGTCCAACCCCTGTGCAGATACCGTTAATTTCCTTTGGACACTGGGACAACAGGACACTGCCCTGATAGCAATAAAGCTGTAGTATTCGGAGGACTAAAGTACCTAGCCAACAGTAATCTGATGCGCCACAACGTGTGTAATTCTGGAGGGATTCATCCTCTGAACGTGCGCATTCCAGTATCTACTGCGTTGTCTGCCCCATCTTACGATATCAGTCTTTTCTATCATCCTCAGCGTCCGCATCTCTGCCATGCCAGCTTTCGTTCTTGTTATATCCACTCTGGTCTCAATGTAATATTTCAGTACAGGCCTTACACAGGTTTTGTATATTCTGACCTAACTAGGGAAGCTTCTAATATTTATACTAATCTGATACACACATTTCTCTATACATATATATTATATAATTTTATAAATACATGTGCTCGTATTATTGTAATCCTTGCTAAGTGTACCATCATCTAATAACAGTTAGTGGTCATGTGGATGATGCAGTGCGCTTGATTAAGGACCATAATTATTAAATCGATTCGTACACGAATAATAATGCTACGTACTAATTTCAAAACAATATTTCAAACATTGTCTAACAATAGATCCGTTGAAAATGCAATGCATGAAAAAAATGTGTTATTACCGGAAAACTTGGCAAGAAAGAAACTACGGGTCCTGGCAAAAACACTGAAAAATTAAAGGTTCATAGATGAGAAAATAAAGTTTAAAAAAATACATATTACACAAACACACGTAGATACGTTAATGGAATAATGCCAAGGAGAAGTTTTGATACCAATCACTCAGATAAACTATTCTTGATTTAAATTAACCAATTTTCACTTCTATAGTGCAGAAGTTGTGTAGTCATTAAATCTAAGAAATGACACATTCACTCTAATGACTCTAAAAAGATCGTGCGCCCGAATCAAACACTTGCCGTCAACATCAATCAAATCAAATCAATTTATTAACTCAAAAGACATTACAAACAGGAAAATGTTTGAGGCATCTATTAAGTACAGGTAAAATATTATAAAAATACAACAAAGTACCAGGAACGCATTAGAGATGGTTCGACATAAGAAAGACAAGATACTTTCTAAAGTCAAGAGTATTTGTCCCCTGAACCTACCTTCACTAATATAAAAGACGTCGATCTCTGAGGAGACCTCGTTCAGCAGACTAATCGCTCTTCCCACCGGTGTCACCAGAGGCAGAAGCAGATGACATTATACGCTTAAGGATAACGTATGTTTATACAGCTTTAAAATAGGGTTAATTTTTTTTAGATTATTTATTTTTTTGAGTAATAACTTTAAAAGTAAAAAAATGTCTTAATTTTATATTTAACTGATTCACAGTATGGTTTTACCATTATGTATGGCATATCATCATCATCCTAAGCTCGACAGCCCTGGGTGGGCCTTGGCTGAATCCAGGAGCTTCCTCCATTCTTGTCTGTTTGATGCCCTTATTCTCCAATTTCTCACTTGCAACACCGATGCATCCGTGTTGACACTGTCCATCCATCGCATTTTGGGCCTTCCTGGTCTTCTACGTCCCTGTGGTACTGAGAGCGTGAGGCGTTTTGTAGGGTTGTCGTCGTCCATTCTGATTATGTGACCAGCCCATCTCAAGCGCCCTACTTTGATGGATCTGATCACATCGGGCTCTTTATAGATATCATATAGCTCTCGGTTATATCGACGACGCCAACCATTGTGGTCTCTCACTGGGCCATATATTGTCCTAAGAACCCTTCTTTCAAATGCTGCGATGGACCTTTCAGTGTGTTTTGTCATCACCCAGGTTTCAGAGGCATATGTGAGGACTGGTTTGATCAGGGTCTTGTACAATAGTGTTTTTGTGGTTCTTCGCAGTAATTTGGATCTTAACTGTTTTTGGAGAGCGTAGTAACATCGGTTTGCTGCCATTATCCTTCTATCAATTTCTTCTCGGGTGTTATTATCACTGATAACTGTTGAGCCTAAGTATGTAAATGAATTAATTATTTCAAAGTTGTAATTTGCAGCTGAGAAAACCTGGGGGTATGGATATGTGGTATTAGAAGCAATCATCAATTTTGTTTTATCTTCATTTATGACAAGTCCCATTATTTTAGCTTTTTCCTCCAATGCTACAAACGCTTCACGGGTAGCTTCAAGTGACCGTCCCACAATATCTATGTCATCTGCATAGGCGAGTAGCTGAACTGACTTGTAGAATATAGTGCCTCTGATTCCTAATCTTGGCAAAAACGGAGGATCTTTAAAGCATACTTTAATAGGATTATCGCAGATATTATTTTACGTGTTATTTTGTCAATATATTTTCGAAGGTTGTATCTAAGTATCGGGAATATAAATAGACTTGTCAATGTATATGTTTTCATTAAAGTACCATCACATACCTATATATGATCGTGGGCGGTTAATCAGGGGATCACAAAGATTATTCAGTATTACAGATTATGACATTATTCGACTGTTAAAAGTTTCTCTTAAAATTTACAGCGTAGTAAAAACTATGCGTTATGCGGCACTGTCATATTGTTACCACATGTGCTTTAGGTGCAATTAATCCAATAGGGGTACAAGAAAATTTACCAACATTTCACATTAGCTATCAACATTAACTGTTATATCATTACCACTTTTTCTATTTTACCAAGTGTTTTAACAGTTGAAAATGTTATTCAATGTACTGTCGCACACTGGATCCATTTGGCAAAAACATGGACTTATGGGTCTAACTCCGAATTTAGTCCTGATTTTTTAAAATTAGGTCCTTTGTGTGATTCCAAACAACTTTTTTCTTTTATTTTTTTGGATATAACTGCTAATTTCCAAGAAAAAAAATGATTTTTTTTTTTTGTATGAAGAAAAACAGATTTTTGCAATTATTTCGGAATCGGGTGGATACGTCAAAACCAAACTTAGTAAGGATTATAAAGGGCATAATCTTCTACATTACTTGTTACGACATCTACTTCATATCTCTGCCCGTTTAAAAGCAGCAAACATTATACATTTTAATTAATTCTTACGAGTATAAAGTGGTTTCGGATTTTTTGTTAGATGCATAAATATGAATTAATGGTGTTCTTCTACCGACCCTTATGTATGGAAGCGAAGCATGGAACTGGCAAAGGAAGGATGAAGGTAGAATAAATGCAGTAGAAATGAGATCTCTTGAGAATGATGGTGTCATGAACAAAATAATGAAAGGATCATTAAGATGGTTTGGACATATGGAAAGAATGAATGAAGAAAGAATGGTAAAAAAAATATATGTTAATGATGTAAATGGTACCAGAAATAGAGGAAGACCAAGGAAAACGTGGCACGATCAAATTAATCAAATATTGAATGTCGGCCATGTGAGGAGTCAGAGAAATCGACTCGCGTGCATGACACGATGTATGAATGTTGAGGAAGCGAGAGAAATATGTCGGGAAAGAAAGGTGTGGCAGTCCATTATTTCTGCCTACCCCTTCGGGGAGACGGCGTGATGGTTAGTTAGTTAGTTAGTTTTGCATAAATATGCTAAAATCACTCCATTCTTTTGTAAAGGAACGCGATGATCATTTATGCATCTAACGAAAAATCCGAAACCACTTTATACTCATAACAATTAATTAAGATTTTTATTGTCTGCTGCTTTTAAACGGGCAGATATATGAAGTAGATGTTGGAACAAGTAATGTAGAGGATTATCTCTTCTATAATCCCTACTAAGTTTGATTTTGACGTACCTATCTAACTTATTTCGAAATAATTGCGAAAAACAGTTTTGTTCATACAAAAAAAAAAAACATTTTTTTCTTCGAAATTAGCAGTTATATAAAAAAAAGTTAAAATGTAAAAGTGGTTTGGAATCATACAAAGGACCTAATTTAAATAAATCAGGGCAAAATTCGGAGCTCGACCCCTAGGTCCCTGTTTTTGCCAAATGAATCCAGTGTGTGTCGGCCCAAATGGAGCACCATACACTTACTCTAAAACTATTATAGCTGACATACCATCACATATCTCCCCGATGGGGTAGGTGTAAGCGGTGGCAATTTAGAAATAGTGGCAGCGCTATTAAGATTTAAAAAATATGATCCAATGTACTGCCGGCACAAATGGAGCACCGTGTAACTAACTAACTAACCATCACGCCGTCTCCCCGAAGGGGTAGGCAGAAATAATGGAATGCCACACTTTTCTTTCCTGACATATTTCTATCGCTTCCTCAACATTCATACATCGTGTCATGCACGCGCGTCGATTTCTCTGACTCATCACGTGGCCGAGATTCAATATTTTATTTATTTGATCGCACCACGTTTTCCTCCGTCTTCCTCTATTTCTGGTTCCATTTACATCGTTAACATATAATTTTTTTACCATTATTTATTCATTCATTCTTTCCATATGTCCAAATCATCTTAATGATAATTTCATCATTTTGTGCATAACACCATCATTCGCACCACATTCACTTCTTATTTTTTCATTCGACACTCTATCATAAGAGATATCTTTTCTTCTGCATTTATTCTACTTTCATCCTTCTTTTGCCAGTTCCACCAGCCCAGGGTTTGTAGAAGAACACCATTGCGCACTGCCATTCAAGCTTTTTTGGATAGGTTTTTGTTGGCGATGACAACTTTAAGTGCACCATTCACTTTGTTGCCTGCCACAACCCTTATTTCAATATCCCTCTCCACTCGCCCATGTTTTGTAAACATACTACCTAAAAACACGAACTCATCTACATGCTACAAATTTTCATAATTCACGCTAATGTTGCAGACTGTCATGATTTCTTATTTTTCAAAAATCATTACCTTTCAGTTATTAACATTCATCATCAGATCATTTCGCATGGATACCTCAACATACTATTCACCAGGACTTGTAGTTCTGGCAGTAGCAATGCTATAATAGTTAAAATGCACCATACACTCATTCCAAAATTATCTAAACTAAATAACAATCGCGCCGTCTAATCGAAAGGGTATGCAGAAATCGGGTGGTGGTCTTGGGGATAGAACGCTTGGCTCCTGATCCAGGGGACATTGGCTCAAGCCTGGATACAACCAGATTCCTTCTTCATAATAATCAGCTATTTTCTGCTCACATTGAAGATTGTAAAATAAATTCTAATATCATTGATGTAAATCCTTGATATTTGTCTTTTTAAAAAAAAAATGATAATTAATAATAATAGCTCTTTCCTGACATTGATCTCTCAACATTCATACATCGCGCCATGAACGCACGTCGATTTCTCCGACTCCTCACGTAGCCGACATTATTACGTAATTGACTGATTATTTATTTGATTTTTCTCGGTCTTCTCCGGTCATCTCGGTTTTCTCCGGTCTTCTCGGTCCTCTCATTCTTCGAGGGTGTAATTGTCGCTAGGGAATCTTACTAAATTATCTTACTAAAGAAGTAGTAGAATGATTTGTGGTGCACAACTTAGTACAAATCTATATTCAAATCGTGTTTATTAGTATTATTATTTTCTTGAACCGCTCATTACGTCATTACAGCGCGAGACAAATCGATGTAAAGGGTATAGCTATAATAGTGATTTTCGTGACATGTGATAGGTAGCTTATCTATCGACATTATGTTGTAACATGAATTCTTCATCAGACCAAAGACAGTGTGACAATAATACTGCAATCGCCGAGAATCGAAGCCGGGATGTTCGGTGTGGCAGTCAAAGCACTTACCACTCGGCCACGAAGGTTGTCAACTATATGTTTCGTTTCTTCATAATTCCTGTATACTATTTCCACCATGTAATGCTTTTATCACACGTCTGTCACAAATAATTTGTTATTTTATTTCAAATCAAATAGAAATGCAAATTTTCGAATGATTATCTAAAGAATTATGTATGGAAGCGAAGCATGGAACTGGCAAGAGAAGGATGAAAGTAGAATAAATGCAGTAGAAATGAGATCTCTTAGACGAATGCGTTGATACTCTGTGTATGATAGAGTGTCGAATGAAAATATAAGAAGTGAATGCGGTACGAATGATTGTGTTATGAACAAAATAATGAAAGGATCATTAAGATGGTTTGGATATATGGAAAAAAATATGTTAACGATGTAAATGGAACCAGAAATAGAGGAAGACCGAGGAAAACGTGGCACGATCAAATAAATAAAATAGTATTAATATGTATGAAAAAACGATCGTTTTCGAGGAGTTTTATTATAATATTTATGTTTGACATGTTTCGCCCTTCTAAGGCATTATCAAATATTGTTTGATAATGCCTTAGAAGGGCGAAACATGTCAAACATAAATATTATAATAAAACTCCTCGAAAACGATCGTTTTTTCATACATATTAATAATTTAATATAGAGTTTTACATCATTATTCAAAAAACAATAAATAAATCAAATATTGAAACAGAGAAATCGACGCACGTGCATGACACGATGTATGAATGTTGAAGAATCAAGAGAAATATCTCAGGAAAGAAAAGTGTGGCAGTCCATTATTTCTGCCTTCCCCCACCGGGGAGACGACGTGATGGTTAGTTAGTTAGTTAGTTTTTATCTAAAGAATCGTTAAAGGATTTCCTGAATACCCCGCTGTGATGATTTTATGATATACATATATATGCTTATGTAGATGAGTATGTACAGATATCGCCTACACACACCATAGAGCAGAGAGGAAAGAGTATCATAAAACCGGAAGACAACACAAGCATATATTTTACATGTATTAGTTCATCATACACACACACATGCAACAGGGAAAGGGGTAGAGCAACAGATGTTTCGCAGAGTTCGCGCAGGTTACGAGTCAATCACAGCTTTATCGCAACACTCGAAACGATTAAACGCAATATTACTAGACGGGGTGCCTGTACGATCTGTATAGCTACCAGGTCCGGTGGGGAGCTGTGAAAAAGTGCGGTTTTTTCATTTCTTTCGCGGGATTGATAGATTATTCCAAATAACAAGATGCTGTACCTCGCCCCCGCACGCCGTGCCCGATACAAAAATGTTAATGGTAAGTGCGCAATTGATATTTCCTGATTATTATATTCTATATTAAAGTTACACAATCGGTACATAATTTTAAATGTATTTTCAGGTAGTAGTATACTATATAAATGATTACTATTGACATATTTTGACTTGCTAATGTTCAAATATTTTAATTTTCTATACGAAACCAGCTACCCTTTGTGTACATTAAAAAATTAAATAAATGATTTCAATAATTTGTACAAATGGAAACGTCTGTTTTCTAGAAGATTTGTTATATTTCCTGTGAATGACGTGTTTCGCCTAGCTGATTAATATTTTGAAAGTTTCAATCCTAGTAATTTTGCTGATTCTCAGGATGCCACTTGCGTCCTTGTCGTAGTTTCCCGTTGCTTTTCACGATAACAAAGACATTTAATAATGCCTTAGCTAGGCAAAACATGTCATTTCCATAAAATATGATAAGATATCTAAAAAACAGACGTTTTCATAAGTATTGATTATTTAAAATGGAGTCATACGCCATTGTCATGCGCCATTCACAAGAAACAGTAAGTAGGCATTTTTAATACGTATATCGTTTTGATACCACCAGAGATCTCTGGCTGAACAGAATATAAGTATTTTAAACTCCTATTTCATCCAAACAATTTAAACACTTCATTAATCGCACATGCTATCATTCACATTGTCAAAAACCAATATACGCCATTCTTACATCACATGGTCGGACTCGGTACAATTGGAGAACTACGTAGCGGAATATGAACATCGTTGTTCGAATTTTAAGCGAGTTCCTTCATTCCTCTGTAAAGAGGAAGGTTGACTTTGAAGAAAGATAGGTCCCTGACAGTGACAGACACAGATGACAGACCACGCCAAATTCATTTGATTCAAATAATATTTTGACTTCAACAATATCATTTTGTTATTTGAATTCACTTCTAAATTAAATTATTTTAAATATAACTAATTAACCATCACGCCATATACTACAGCTACTCGAAAGAGTTGGCAAAAATAATGGACCGCTACAATGTTCTTTACTGACGTACTTCTCTATATTCCTTAACATTCATACATTTCTTTTTTATATACTTTGTATACAACACTCACAATTATTAAAGAAATAAAATTAAAATAAAATATCAAACATGTTTCGGACTAACCAGCCCATCATCAGTGATATTAACTAACTAACCAACTAACCATCACGCTATTTCCCCGGAGGGGTAGGCAGAGAGGATGGATCGCCACAATGCTCTGTCCTGGCATACCTCTCGAGCTTCCTCTACATTCATACATCGTACGTCGATTATTCCGACTTCGAATGTGATATTTTTTAGTAATTGATTAATTTGGTCATGCCATGTTTTCTTCGGTCATCCTCGGCTTTTTTTTCTACTCACGCTGCTTGTGTACAACGTTTTTATTTATTTATTTATTTATTTAGGGTAACATACAGCGATATAAATAACATATATATAAAAGAAACATTCAGAATAATTAAAATAAGGCCAATTACATGCTACCACAGATTAAAAATAATAGTTAACAATCAACAAATGATAGTGAGAAACAATATTGAAGTTAAACTAAGACAAAATAAGGTATACATAATATTTAAGAGTTAAAATAATTAAAGTACTGGAAATAAAAAATAAAATTAAGATAAAATAAAATAAAAAGTAATATACAAGTATTATTATATCACGTTACATCGTGGTCACATCCGCGCCAAAATGTTTCTTCGATCACTTTTTTTAAATTTCGCTCGCTCAAATGAAAGACGTCAATGTCTCCAAAATGTTTGTTGTAGATATCACAGATTCGATACAGTGCCGCGCTCAGAGCGTATTTTGTGCGATAAACAGTGCGTTTTAACCATTCTACTCTCATCCATTCGTTCCATATGTCGAAACCATCTCAGGGATCCTTTTTTAATTTTATCCATGATGCAGTTATCTGCCTTACAATGATATTATAGAAATACACATTTAAAATATAATATGATTGTTTACAGATATGGTCAGTTTTGACAGATGTTATTACATTATAACATCATCAATGGCTGGTTAGTCCGAAACGTGTTTGATATTTATTTTTTATTTTATTTCTTTAATAAATGTGAGTGTTGTGTTCAAAGTAGATAAAAAAAGAACCATTAAACATAGACAACACGAAGCTATGGCGAACATAGAAGAAATTAATACATTGTGTCATCCACGCACGTCGATTTCTTCGATTACTCACGTGGCCGACATTAAATATTTGATTGGATTGATTTAATCTTACCACGTTTTTCTCTATTTTCCGCTGTTTATTGTTCCATTTACATCGTTAATATGTACTTTCTTAACCATTATTTCTGTCCAGATGTCCGAAACCTCTTAATGACCCTTTAATTATTTTGTTCATAACACTTTCATTCGCAACGCATTCACGTTTCTATCTAAATTGAGTCGAAATTGAGCAATTTTGGCACGAATTTCGCGGCGACCCGACTCATGCCCAAATCATTGGTTAAAATCGAATGGCACGAGCCAATCGATATGTTTAGGTCCTCAGCAACTTCTCTAACGGTGATTCGACGATTGGCTAATACTATTTTCTTCACTTTATCAATGTTTTCGTCTGTTGTTGACGTGCTCGGGCGTCCGGCACGCTCTTCGTCGTTCATATCTTCTCGGCCCTCTGAGAACATTTTTGTACCACCGATAAACGTTGCTTTGGTCCAAGGTAGCTTCACCATATGCCACAGTCAACATTCGAAATGCGTCCGCGCACTTTATTTTGTTTTTCACACAAAATTTGATACAGATTCTTTGATCCATTTTTTGGAATAGGCAAAAATCGAAGACGAGCCAAAACACATCCAAGCAAAACAGCTGTCAAAAATTAACTAAGCATTCAAAAATGGCCGACCTTGTCAGCATAAGTAAGGGACATGAGTACCAACATAACGCTACAAAAAAATCAAAAATCAAATATACGTAGCCAGCGGAAATTCAAAATTCGCGATACTTTTTGAACAGACCTCGTATATGTTTACTTAATTTCGTTTTTCTCGATCTTCCTCTAATTCTTGATCCGTTTACGTCGTTGACATATACTTTCTTTTTTCATTATTATATTACATGTGTAAAACCGAAAAGTTTTAATATACTAAAGGCATTCACATTTGCCTAGTTGCCCAGCTTTCGCAGAAGTAAATATGAGTATTTTTTATTTATTGTAGTAGTGATAATGCACCATTCCAGAAAAAAAGCAAAAGGGTATCTAGGCCACATTTATCCAGTTTAATTTCAATCCACTTCTATGTACCAATCTCACAAAACAGAGCAAAATATGAGGGTACATGATTTTATGGCCCATCATAAAATTATTTCAGACAGACTAACCATCACGCCGTTTCCCCGGATGGGTAGGCAGAGAGGATGGACCGCCATACTATTTTATCCTGAAATAACTCTCGCGCTTCATCCACTTTAGTAGTTGGTTAATTTGGTGACTTCGTATGTTGTTAATTTAACTGTATTCCGTATATTTCTCCTAACTTTTAGCCACCCAGTGATCTCAGTATAACGGCACCCCCACCTGCAGACTCCACTACCCAACCCTACCCTCCCAGGGGTGAGCTGCTAGCCTGTATTCCTGCCACACTACCATGCACGTATACCGTATAGCCTTGCGCACTCATGAGGGCCGGTGCACGCTGCACTTCTCACCGCGCCGACTATTGATCCGTTGCATCGGCCACGTATTTGTTTTGCGAAACCAACAGGAAACGAAATAGCGTACTTGCGTACAGAGGCGATACAGTCATAACATGTAAACCCGACCGTAAAGAAGCATTAAGTAGATCGCCGCTGACGTCAGAGAAACGAATATATTTTTAGTCGAGATGAAACGCTTGACTTCCATCGCAAATCTAAGATTTCTTGACATAAACAAATAAATCCCTGCGTACCTACTTCCCGAATACGGCATTCTGAACGTAATGTAAATATAGCCACGGGTTAGACGCTCATAGAGAAAATATGCGGCCGCGCGATGCCAAGATTCTCTCAGACATCCGCGACGCCTCTCCTTCCCTCCACATCCGCTCGCGATGCCAGATACATTTCACGGATAAATCATTTATTTATCGCTAAAACCTTTAATGAAAATACTCGGCTGTTAGCTGTTCGTCGGCACTTAACTTTTCGCTCAATTTTCACAAGATATTTTTTTGTAATACTTGCAAGAGGAAGGCACGACATAGGAAATTGACTTTGGAATGGAAGTTCGCAGAATTATAGTACCCCCTAAGATTTATCCATAGTCAAAATAAAAAAACGCAATACGGAGCCAATATCTATAAAATGCCTTTAAACTTTTCTCCGTTGCTTTTGTATTAGAATTTTCGGCATGAGTTTTAATAGCTAGGTGGCTGAGCGATTTTCTTGCCTTCTCTATTTCTCTGGCTGGCCGGTCTCCGAATCAAATCACATGGCATACTTTTTTTAAAATTAATTATAAATACAGCTTTTTTTAAAGAATTTTATTTTCGATAGTTAATTAAAACGAAAAGAAAACGCATGACACGGGATTTGAAACGGAGACCGGTCGGGAATAGAGAAGGCAAGCTAACTAAACCACTTCTTCTTCTTCTTCCTTGTAGTAGACCTATGAGGTCTGTTCTCCAGAGTGTTGCTCTTCCTGTGATGTAGATTCCCACCATTCCTTCCATATTTTAGGAGGTCTTCCACGAGGACAAGTCCCATGAGGCTGATTATGCAATGCAATGTAGGGGAGTCTGATGGTGTCCATTCTTTGAACATGACCGTACCAGTCCCTTTTTCACTGTATGCTCTATCTTATAATATCCTCAACCTCACATATTTCTATTATTCTGGTCTTACGCATGCTTTATAGATTATTATCTTACTATTTATGGCCATGTCTTCGTTTTTCCATACTGCCTTGTTTACTTAGGCTTGTATTTCTTAACCACATAGCTATTAAAACAAATGTCAAAATTTTTAATACTATATTTAAGTAACGCTGAAAATTTGAAAGTTTTTTTTTTTGAGAAATTTATTTACGCTTTCTTATTGCGCTTTCTTATTTTGACCATGGACGACTCTTAGGGGGTACTACAATCCTGCAAAATCCCATTCGGGAGTCAATTTTTTATGATGTGCCCTCCCCTTGTTAGTAGCATCTAGTCATAATAGCGATTATCCCTTGAGTACAGAAAACGCGTCATTGATATTGTATAAACTCTTTCGGCAGAAATAAATTATACAAACTGAGGCACCTTGAACTTCTAATATACTTAACAAGGCGGCGAATTATAGCGACTCTAACCGACTGCTTCATTTCCGTTCTCGAAGAGTTTTAAATCTATTTTAAATCTGTTTTTCCAAAAGTTGAGAGATTTAATTAAGTACATCAAAATAGCGTTTTATAAATCACTTTCGATTCCCTTTGTCTACTTGCGATTTAAGGCTAGCATGTTTTGTGTTCAGATTATATGACGTCGATACGAAATATCAAAATTAAATTAATGACAATATTCATGAGGTCAGATTTCAGAGAATGAAAAAGCATTAAATAGCTTTATAATTTATACGCATATGTGATTTATACGCATATTAAAAATAAATCTTTCGAGAGTATGAAATTAAAAGTGCATTAAGAAACGAGAATAAAAATTTCGTTCAAGGTTTCGATCTTGTTTTGAACTCTAAGACCACTAAGTTTATTTACAAGTTCTTCTAGTGTGTGGGATCTTAAAACATCTTTATATGCTTTAAGTGCGCATGATGTATGAAAATAAGTAATATTTTTTATTTTATAACCACTACCGCCGAGGTTCGAGGTTCAGCGTTCACAACTGCCGATGATTGCTAATTATTTTGGTAAATAATATTTTCCGCATGTTGCCTCTTGAAATACAACAAGAGTTCTGGCATTATGTTGATCCATTTCACTTCATCTGAGTCATTTCACCTGTCTTTGTCGGAAATAGAACAACGAAAAATGAGATGGCTTGCAGACTATCTACATAACAAATCTGTTCTCGGAGGTCTAGAGAGCACATACGAGTATGATATATGTACGCAGAAAAGCATTAACGTGAGAGTGCGCGCATGTACGTGTTGTTGGAATATATGCAGTCGATGCTTAATTTGATAAATCGTGTACTGAAATGAAAGCTTTTCGTAATAATGGCGCATTTCGCCTGACTTATCGGACATATTCAAAGAGCATCCGACGACAGCGGTTCTAAAAATTTACCAAAAATCATGCTCTATTCAACGCGTGGTCGAATATTTAGTCTATTTTTTTCTTTATGTATTTATTTTGTCATTTGACCAAAATAGAATTGTACCCCTAATACAGCACATAGGAATATTTAGGTAAATACAAATCTGAAAATATTCAGGTATTGTAACAGTGGGAAAATGATTTTTTCCATATAAACGTATTTTTTTATTCTTGGGTGATCTTTTGATTTTAAAATGTCGTCATTGACAGATATTTCAGAAATTGTTTGATATTCCACAATCAGAAATATACAAGATCTAAGAAAATATCGATATACTTAAAAAAATTCTTAAATTATCAAAATCGTAAGTAATCTTAAATAAATGTATTCAAATAAACTGTCAAATTAAATAACTTTGTTTTATGTATCACAATTGTATTTTATTTTACGCGACAGCTGTTTCGTCAACCTATGTTGACATCATCAGGTGTTACAATTAATTTGTACAATTACATTGTAACAGCTGATGATGTCAACATGCTGTCGCGTAAAATAAAATACAATTGTGATACATAAAACAAAGTTATTTAATTTAACAGTTTATAATGCTTAGGTATCATAGTGCTTCGGTAAAAAAAAATGGACTATTAAATGTATTCAACTCCAAATTCTGCAAATAAGGCTGATTATGTTTTGTGCTCTTTCATGGACTAGGATCACACAACTGCATCTAGAATCGGGAATCCTGATGATATATAAATTCACTCAGGAACTCATCCGAACCTCCATGACCTCTCAAATTACGACCCAAAAACCGTGATAAAGTCCAAAATCGATCCTCCTTCTGAGGAACACTCATATCCACAGAAATGAGACTCCGCTTAAACAACCTACCCACGAGATCAGATTTAGAACAATGTTCCCATCAGACGTAAGAGCAATAGCCACAAAAGCTGAACTCCGTAAGTTAGAAAATCCAAGTACTCTTATTAATGAGTATATGTATTCTCGGACTATTTAAAAAAAAACTAACTAACAAACTAACCATCACGCCATTTCCCCGGAGGGGTAGGCAGAGAGGATGGATCGCCACAATGGTCTGTCCTGGCATACCTCTCGGGATTCCTCTACATTCATACATCGTACCATGCACGCACGTCGATTATTCCGACTTCGAATGTGGCCGCCTTTTAGTAGTTGATTAATTTGGTCATGCCATGTTTTCCTCGGTCGTCCTCGGTTTCTTTTCCCACTCGCGCTGCTTGTGTACAACTTTTTAACCACTCTACTCTCATACATTTCTCAAATTTCTATATACTATTATTATTATTACATTACCTCGATTTTGTAGTACGTTCACACAGTAAATGTAATCTTTCTTAACAACTTTTGTTGTGTATTTAATACAAAAGTATTTAAATTTTACAAACGATTTTTTTTTCTATACAACAGGTCATTCAAACCCACTTACTGTAAACAATTTGTTTTTTGTTATTATATTGATTCTCGTGACATGCAATAGGTAGCTGATTTATGTCCAAACCATCTCAGGGATCCTTTTTTAATTTTATTCATGATGCAGTCATCTGCCTTACATTTCTTTCTTATTTCATCGTTCGGTATTCTATCATACAACGTTTTCCCGCACATTAATCCCGGACTATTTTAATCAAGTTTATATTTCGAGTTGACCGCGAGAGTGCCACTGGAATGGCGGTGTTAACTGGTTGATACTGGCCTTGAAGAGACATGCAGATTGCCCCATATGCTGAAATTCTTTGTTCGTCAAAATAAGTGATTAGAATGTGTTTGATATGTATCAGTGGGCTGTGAAGGCCGAGGGCCGCAGGGTCACGCGGCTGGCGGCGGGCGCCCTGCCAGCAGTGCACACACGACTCTCCGCTCTGTAGGGCAATCTCGGCTATATTTATAGGCGAGCATGTATTATGATTCACTGCCACTGCGCTCCCCGTCTCACCATACATCATCCACCATTAGTCACCGGTCAAGTATCTCAACAAATTATTCGCGTATATAATAGTTATTTATCCATTGTTTTCAGAGGCGTTTTTGCATATTCAAGCTGAAATAAAACACGTGAAAATGAAAGCATGATTAATAACTTTTCTCACGTTGAATGATAATTGTTTATATTCTGAACAAACTAAATTATGTGTTCTTGAATCTGTGCACACTGGGTGAAAAGAATTCTCTACAAACAAAAGGCGTACAACCGCTTTAAGTAGAACAACAAATATATATTCCATACAATATCTAGAAAGTGTTATACGTTTCACTGTGGTCTTCGTGGCAGAGTAGCAAAAGCTATTACTACTACATCGAAGGTCCTGTTGTTTTTTTTTTAATCGCATGATATCTTTTGTTTGACAATAAAAATAATTTTAGAAAAAGAATCACGTCACAATGAAAATGGCGATATACTAGCTACCTATCACATGTCATAAGGTATATAATGCTTCAACCAGAATTTATCCAAGTAACTAACTAACTAACTAACCATCACGCCGTGTCCCCGAAAGGGTAGGCAGAAAAAATTGACTGCCACACTTTTCTTTCCTGACATATTTCTCTCGATTCCTCAACATTCATACATCGTGTCATGCACGCGCGTCGATTTCTCTGACTCCTCACAGGCCCGACATTCAATATTTGATTTATTTGATCGTGCCACGTTTTCCTCGGTCTTCCTCTATTTCTGGTTCCATTTACATCGTTAATATATAATTTTTTACCATTCTTTATTCATTCATTCTTTCCATATGTCCAAACCATCTTAATGATCCTTTCATTATTTTGTTCATGACACCATCGTTCGCACCGCATTCACTTCTTATATTTTCATTCGACACTCTATCATACACAGAGTATCCGCACATTCGTCTAAGATATCTCATTTGCTGCATTTATTCTACTTTCATCCTTCTTTTGCCAGTTCCATGCTTCGCTTCCATCAACTCCTCGATAAGTAAATATAATCCTTTCCTTAACTTTAATTAACCTATATACACATTGATCGCTGCTCAGCGTTGGAACTGGCATTGTTATACCTTTTACGTAAACCAGTTTATTTACCAGAGTCAATGTAGCATAGACCCATAAATAGAGTGACCACGTTAAAGTATATGATACAAAAAATATATATTTATAATAATGTTAATTAATAGTTAATAATTTCTTCTATGTTCACCATACTTTGTGAACATCTGTCAAAATTGATCATATTTGTAAACAATTTTATAATATGTTAAATATGTATCTTAATAATATGTATCACTGAAGAAGGACCTGTTGTCCAAAACATGTCTGATATGTAATTTGTGTGCTAAGTGTTGTATGTACAAAGTATATAAAAAAGAAAAAGACAAATAATTAATAATTTTCCAATATTTACCTAATTCTCACAAATTATTGTGTATTACTTGTTCATATTCTTCTCGTGTATGCGTATTGTTATTTCAGCTATCAAATTATATTACTTCCGAACTTAGTAAAAAAAATACTTACATACTGCAAAATATATGAAAAAAATTTTTTTTTTTAAATTATCATTTAATTTAAATTGTTCGAAGGTTAAAATTTTATTAAATTTTAACGTATTTATTTTTATTTTTTATAAACTTAATGTGTTAATTTTGTATGTACATATTAAAAGACTGTTTTCTACTTTAGAGTTTATTAATCTCGACTTTTTTCAAAGATTTTACACATTCGTTTCATATCGTTCTCCCGATGATCTCCCGATACGATGTTTCTATTATTTTATTTTTTTTCTATTATTTTCTTTTATTTTCTATTATTTACTATTATGTTCTATTTTTTTCCATTATTTTCTATTATTTTCTATTATTATTTATTATTTTCTATTATTTTCAATTATTTTCTATTATTTTCTATTATTTTCTTTTTTTTCAATTATTTTCTATTACATTCTATTGTTTTCTATTATTTTTTATTAATTATGTAACGTTAATTTTTACAAAAACTGAATATATCATATTTTTCTAGAAACAGTGAACATAACACGCAAGTATGCCCAAAAATTGCCGATGTACTAGCACATCCCCCGAGCGCCATCTTTTTCCGTCTAGAACAAAAATACGTTGAAATATTGAAACAAACACTCGGAAAATAACATGACTACGTCATCAATGATGCAAGCGATTTCCAACACATTTTAATCCTACGTCTTTTCAAAAATAATTTATTTTTATCATATTTGTAGTTCTGAACAGGAAGAACACGTTATGACACACTGTCATAAGCTTGTGTTTCAGAAGCTTATTTTCGTATTATCACCCACTAACTGTTGACTTCCTGATTCAAGCAAACATTTTCCATGTCAAAATTTGAATAAATATTTGTTCCTAATTTAACTCGCTATATAAACATTTCAACGAAAATGGAAATGGGCAGGACATGTCGCCAGACAGGGAATGGATAGATGGACACCAAGAATCTTATTGTGTAGACTGTTGACTATGGGAAGGAAAATGACGCATCGGTCGACCCTAGAAAAGATAGACTGACATAATTCTAATAGGAGGAAGAAGATGGAAAAAAATCGCGCAAGACGGAAAAAACGTAGACTTTTTGAAGAGGCCTACATTCACCTCTGTAGAGATGGCTAGAGAGAAGAAAAAAATAAAAAAATACACAAAATGTTCAAATTTCAATAATTTGAAAAACGTTATTTTTTTAAGCGAAACATTCTTCTATAAGTGCCTTTCCCTCTACTAGTCGATACGCATACCTATATTATGGAATTTAGACAGTGAAATGCATTTGCAGAAGTTCACTTGCAGAGTGTTCCTACATGTGGACGCTGCGCATTTCTATATTCGAGAAATGCACATAAAAATGAATAAAATGACAATTAACTTATTAAAAGTTAAGGCATTAACACTGTAGAATTCCATAGTAATATACTTTGGGAATTAATAAAACTTTGTTTAAACCATTTTTTAATAATAAAAAAAATATTTTAATACACGACATGTTTCGGAGGATACCTCCATCTTCATTTGTAAAAATATAACAAAAGCTAAACAAAGAAAGACTAATAAAAAACGCCTTTAAAATTCGATACAATTATTCAAATTTAAAAATTAACCTGGGCTATTTGTTACAAGTAGATACTTACAATTATTTTTTTAACAGTAAGAAATAATAAATAATATTAAATAATAATAATACACGATGATAATATAATTTAGAAAAAATTATAATTTACAAATACAATATATTGAAATTGAATACCCGGATACTACCTATACTATACTCGATAATACCCAGTATTCTAATAATCTTCTTTTGTAACGATAATCTTAACCTGAAACTCTGGCAAATAATGGTTAAATGTTATATATGGTATGTTCTACCATATAGCGGTGAAACTTGAACTCTGAAAGTAAGTGTAATGAACCGGTTAGAGTTGTTTGAGATGTGGATATACCGCAGAATGCTCCGTTTACAGTGAACCGACAGGGTCAGTAATGCAGACGTACTACAGAGAGCCAGAGTCAATAGAGAGCTGTTGTCGAGTGTGAAGTTTAAGAAGAAAAATACCACCCACTTCGGCTGATAATCGTGAACAAAATAGAGGAACGTCGCGGAGATGGTAGAAGACAGTTGTCCTGGTTGCGAAACATAAGATCATGGACAGCAATGACCAGAGTTGAAAACCTGTTCCAAGTAGCACAATGCACAGATCCCTTCGTTGAGGTGGTCGCCAACGTTGCGGGGACCTGACACGACACCAGTAAAAGTAAAAGTACCTACAATAAGACATATTTTAAATAATACCCTAATCAATTAATCTTACGGTTACCCTAAGCGTTTTTCCGTGATCTAACATCAGTATTCACGCTTGTTGTTGTGGTAACCGTCAACGTAACGAATTTCAAACTATGAAGCATTGAAAAAAAAGATATGTTTGAACGAGTAATTAACAAAAGAAAGACTTGAGAAAATGGCTTCAGGATTGTTAAAGTCGTTTATTGAAATTTCTTGGTAGAAGTTCATTGTGAGCAACGAAAATAAAATGAAAAATAAAAAAATATATGTTACGTTATATGTATTTTGATATATTCCGCTTGCTTTTAAGTTTCTACCGGTTTCAGCAAATCACTGTCCGAAAGATGGTAGCGAGCTACCAAAACCGATCGGAACTAAAAAATCTAGTGCGATTAAACTACGAGTAAATATGTATTATAAAATTATTTTTATTTTGAGTATTTTCGGGGTGGAACTATGTAGGATTTTTGTAACCTCTAAGGGTCATCGATTGTAATTAGAAAGCCCCACGAGAAAGCGCATTAATCAGCCAACCCAGAGAAAAATGTAATGAAACTTTTCTTCGCAGATTCAAAGGTTTTACAATGTAGCGGTTCGTTATCGGGTTATATTTTTTAAATTACGAAGTATTTTTTGTGTTTAAATAACTGCTCATTAATAGGAAAAAAATCTTTATTATTTAGCATCAATAACGTCACGCCGTTTTCCCGAAATGATAGCAGAGAGAATGTACCGCCACACTACTCCATCATGACTCACCTCTCTAACTTCCTCCTCATTCATGAGTCATAAGCGCACATTTATTTAACAATGAAAATGTTATTTCTTCTTCTTCTCCTTCTTTTGTTTCTTCACTCCTGAGGGTCGTGATTCATAAAGCTGCCTGTGGCTAAGACTAAAAGCCTACAATCCTCTCTGTTCTCTGCAGTGCGTATCGCCAAGTAAAGTTCTCCCCCGACCATCTCCTTAATTTGGTAACACCATCGCCCTAAATAACCGTCTCTTCTTCTTTTGCCTGAAACACTACCTGTGATAATACTTTATTCCAGGTTACCCAGCTCTCTCCTGGTAATGTGACCAAAAAAACTCAGTACTCGACAAATGCATATTACAGATAGCCTTTTTGTTAATTTGAGCTCCTCATGGGCCGAGTTATTCGTATTTTTTTGCAGTCAACGGGATCCTTAGTATGCAAAGCCAACGCATTATTTAAAACGCGTCAATCCTGGGTCCCGGTCTCAGAATATGACTGCTAGTACTTGTACTTTTGGATCTGTTGATTTATTACGAGTCAGGCTGATTATTCCGAGTATTTGAGTGAATAGAAAGGTTTAAAATGTTTTGATTTTCTACCCAGGATTTTAATATTTTCCCGACATTTCGTTTTCCGTTAATTTTACCTTGGATAATCAGTTGCAACGCTTTGTACTTATGTTTCTCATAATGTGCCGAAGTATTCCAGTTTCCTAAGCTTCATGGTCTTGACATACCATGAAAATAAAACGCACAATAGATCAGTTTGGTGCCTCAAAATATAATATATACTCTAAATTCCTTAATAGAATCAATGCAAGCCTCACACAACATGGCTAATAATAATTTTCTAATTAAGTTATCTTAGTTAATGAACTTCTGAAATTCTAAGATCAAAGTCAAAGTCAATCAAAGTTTAGTGGCGAGCTAAGAGCGATGGACGATGGGCGCCGCGCGCGGACGCCGGCATGTGCTCGCGCAGAGCGGACGCCCGCGGCGGTGGGGGGGCAGCGGGCGGCCGGGGCGCAGCAGCGTCGCGTCGCCCTGAGCGCTAATATTAATATCAACTCTGTCCACGTGGTCCCATAAATCAGGGGCAAGGAGTTTCCTTGCGGCACAGTCACTCGTGACATTGGCGATCATCTTATGATGTGGTGTTCAGATATAAACTATCTTGTGCAGAATAATGATTTCAAAAGTTTTTCATTGTATTCCAATAGAAAATTTAAATAATACATTCATTTCATTAAAAAAAAAGATAATTATCGATCATCTGATGATAAGTCAACCTATATTCATGTCAACTATGTTAACTATGTTTGCAGTACAACGATTTGATTTTTCTTCATTGAATTCCAGTAGAAAATTGTAATAGTACATTCATTGTTTCAACGTGGACCTTGAAAGTCAACTCAATGAACAGACTGGAAGCGTTTGAAATGTGGCTCCATCGCCGAATGCTCAGAGTTCCCTGGACAGACATGGTTACCAATACCGAAGTCCTGAGGCGAGCTAGAGTTGACAGGGAACTGTTATCAACTATCAAGGTTCGAAAGATCTCACATCTGGGTCATATACTACGTGTGGAAAAATACTACCTTCTCCAACTGATATTGGAGGGCCAAATTGAGGTACGAGGGTCTGGTAGAAGACAAATGTCCTGGCTGCGAAACGTGAGGGAGTGGACCGGCATCCGAGGAGCTGTTCCGAGCGGTGCAGGACAAGGACAGGTTCAACGAGGTGATCGCCAGCGTTGGGGGGGACCCGACAGGGCACTTGAAGAAGATTTGTTCAAAATATATATTCGGCGAACATCTTAAGAACTGTCCACCATAATGAATATTTAAATAATCCATTCATTTTATTTAAACATGTACGAGTATAATTGGCGATCATCTTATAATCTGTCCACCTATATTTACACGTGGTGATCCAATATAAAATATCTGTACAGAATAATGTTTTTAAAATGTTTTCTTTGTACTCCAAACAATTTCAGTATAACAGTAGTCAAGAGAATTTAATTGTTTCGAATTCAAGCACACTCATAATGAAATTCCAATGAATGCCTTAACTTATCACTAATCACCGTACTGAACACAATCATCTCAAAGATAGACTTATTAAAACAATGAACCATTTTTTTTAAGTATACTCTCTTCTTTCTATTTATAACTCATTGTGAGTATAAAACATAGCATTTATAGCTAAAGATATTCATCCAGTCGGATACATCTTGATTACCGTGGAACTCATACCAGTCACTTAACTGTTTTTGCATCGTTTGTTAGTTAAGTTATTAGTATTCTTGAACCATAAAATGAACCATATATAAAAGTAAAAAAATAATAATAATAATAATATTCGTACATGAATACTATTTGTATAGTATCTTATAAAATGTTTACAAAAAATGTTAGTTAACATAAAACTAACTAACTAAATAACCATCACGCCGTCTCCCCGAAGGGGTAGGCAGAAATAATGGACTGCCACACTTTTCTTTCCTGACATATTTCTCTCGATTCCTCAACATTCATACATCGTGTCATGCACGCGCGTCGATTTCTCTGACTCCTCACATGGCCGACATTCAAGATTTGATTTATTCGATCGTGCCACGTTTTCCTCGGTCTTCCTCTATTTCTGGTTCCATTTACATCGTTAAAATATATATTTTTTACCATTCTTTCCTCATTCATTCTTTCCATATGTCCAAACCATCTTAATGATCCTTTCATTATTTTGTTCATAACACCATCATTCGCACCGCATTCACTTCTTATATTTTCATTCGACACTCTATCATACACAGAGTAGTTAATATTGTTCTTCCTAAAAACGAATCGAAAAAAGTGAACTCATGAAAGTGAAAAAAACGGTATTTTTTATTCATAATTCATAGCACTTAGTGAATTTTTATGAAAAAACGGAAACAAAGAAAAATTCAGACGAAAGCAATAATTTCATAAATTATCCGCTGTAGGTTTTGCAGAGAGCTTTAATCCTAATTATATAAATGACCCACGGGAAATATAATGAACAAATTTGAAATACATGAATGAGCAGAGTTGAGAACCTGTTCCAAGTGCGCAGAACAGAGATGCCTCCAGTGATCACCAGCTTTAGGGGGACCTACACGGCATCAGAAGTAGAAAAATAATAAGATTATATAATAATAGTATGTGCCCTTAAGAGAATCGTTTTATTGAGCATGTTGCGCCGATATTGAATACTTCACATTCCAATGCTTGAGTCATGACTTTATGATAATAATTTAAGTGAAGCCAGTTTTATCGATTACAAAAAGAATGGAGTGCTTAAGAAAAAGGTTATCGAATACAACCAACTCGACCCCGTACAGGCTGCACTGACCTACATCGGAAGTACAAACTTGGAATATGACTCACAGTACAAGCAGATTTTATTAATAATTTTCTGTACCGTTTTTACGGCAATGTCAAAACATCTTTCAAATAAATTTTAAGCAAAAACACTCTTCTTTTGTTTTTGTTTAATAAAATGAGACAGGTGTTAAAACGTATTTAATTTTGAAAAAATATTACAAACATGTCATTTTTCTATCTCATATAGGTACGTCTCATCAAATTTTGAAGTTCAACGGAATGTTGCCATAAAAGCCATAAAATATAATAACGTATTCGTAATAACTGACAAAAAAAAATTAATTGTAGTACTAATTTTGGAACATCGTGTAGTACTTAAATATATTTAAAATTTTCATATGAAGCACTCACATTGTGGTTAGGCATTTTAACTGCCCTACCTTTGGGTTATTTTCCGAGAAATGTGTAAAAAAAAACAGTTTTTTTATTAATGAAATTTAATTATGTATTAATTTTATTTTTTTAAATTGCGAAACGTCAAATACTCGGCCGCAGACTTCGCCTGCCCGTTGTAAAACTATCATATTTATGAAGACTTGTACTCGAGTGTTGTTGGCACACGCGCGTATCCCTAACAGTTTGTTCATTTTAGGTACATTATTTTTCTCAAGCGCGTACGTGATACGGGATAGCGCAGAATGGTAGTCACAGTGAACGTATCACGTACGTTCAAATACGTAGGGTGGTTAAAAAATAGAAAATAATTTAAACACTTTGTAGGTATATAACCGCGGTATGGTTGTTGTACTGTTGGACTGTTGTTATACAGTTGTTACAGTTGTTATACTGCCCTAATGAAGCTTGGGTCCAAGCGAAACTAGTTGATATCAAATATAATAACCATACCGTGGTTAAATACAAAATGTTTTACTTAATTTCTATTTTTCAAATATATTTTATTAAAATAAAATTCCATTATTAGTTCTTATCCTAAGAATCATCTTTACTACTCTTCTATTAAGAATTCCATGTATATTATAAACTATTTATGGAAGCGAAGCATGGAACTGACAAAAAAAGGATGAAAGTAGAATAAATGCAGTAGAAATTAGATCTCTTAGACGAATGTGTCGATACTCTATGTATGATAGAGTGTCAAATTAAAATATAAGAAGTGAATGCGGTGCGAGTGATGGTGTTATAAACAAAATAATGAAAGGATCATTAAGATGGTTTTGACAGTTGAAAGAATGAATGAAAAAAGAATGGTTAAAAAAAAAGTATATGTTAGTGATGTAAATGGAACTAGAATAGAACTGGAATAAAGGAAGACCGAGGAAAACGTGGCGCGATTAAATAAATCAAATGTTAAATGTAGGCCACGTGAGGAGTCAGATAAATCGACAAGCGTGCATGACACAATGTATTAATGTTGGGGAAGCTAGAGAAATATGTCAATTCTTCCGACTTCTAGCATGGCCGACCTTGAAAATTTGATTCACTTAATAATTTGGTTCCTCGGTCTTCCTCGACTCCATATTCCATTCACATTGTTAATAAATACTTTCTTAACCTTCTTCTTTCACCAATGCGTTCTATGTTTATTTATTTATTTATTTATTTATTAAGGGTAACATACACCTTTGTATACGTAAATAACATACGAGTATATTAGGGAAAAAAACACTTAAGAAAATGAGTCCAATTACATGTACCACAATTTTTTTTATGCCATTAAAATTAACCTTACTTTATTTTACGTAACTACGAGTATAATTAGAGTAGAACAAATGTATGATACTAAACAATATTATTGTATTAAGTTGATTCTACCCCCTCTAATATCCCAAATTCATAAATGATTCCAAAAATAGCTGAATGGGTCATAATCTAGTGAGTTAATCGAGGAATCTTCGTAGGAGTTTCTCAATGCGTATGAATGAATCCTCGATAATAAAAAATATCATACTTTGAAACAGATTATATAGTTTTTTTTAATTCTCTGAATTGCCCACGTTATTCAATGCTTATTATTATAGAGATTTTTATGATCGACTAATTTTTTTTTTTAGCTTAAACCAACCATACTCAACCTGCGGCCCGCCAATCTTTTTTATGCGGCCCTAAACACATTTATTATCAGGGACATGATTTAAAAAATCTGACATTCTATACTTCGTATATCTTGATACATGAACAATATTAATCTGAAAGCTATTTTTTTAAGAAAAAATAGTGGGAAAGAAGTACATCCATTTTTGGAAATTAGTTCCTGAAAAATACAAGACTGTAAAAAATTGTGCTTTCCTGCTCCTCACATTGTTTGCATCAACATATATTTGTGAATCATCATATTCCGAAATGAAATATGCAAAAAACGTATACAGGAATCGACTTACTGATTTTCACCTTGATGACGTATTGAGGGTAGCATGCAGCAATTATAAACCCGATTTGTCTAAAATTGTTGAAAAATTATCTCAATGTCAAAAATCACACTAATTGAAATAAACGCCTTGATACATGTTACTTTTGAGTTTTACTTTTTTCACTACTGTAATTTTTAAGGAACCGTATGCTGATAATGATAAGTGATATGTACTATTATTATTCTGTTTTAGTTTATAATTTTTTAAATCTCAAATTGTTTTCCAAAAAATGGGGGGTGGGGGGTTTCATGATTTTTTTCTTCATACCAGTATAGTGTTGCGGCCCGCGTAGCTTTACAAATATGTATGTGGCCCGAAGACAAAAAAAGTTGAGTATCATTGGTTTAAACCCTGTTTTTTCCACTCTAGAGTTTATTTTTCTCGACGTGTTTCGAATGCTTTACACCTTAATCATCGGGAGAACGATAAAATTGTAGAAAAAAAAATCAATTTATCTAAAATATTTGTGATAATCGAATGATTTTTTTTAAATCTCTTAATGGAAGTACATTTTAAATAATAATTAAATAAAACGATGTTTTTTAACTACTTCCACTTATGTCGAATTTTTTATGAATTAAGACACTGTTTTTTCCACTTTTTAGTTTTTTTTTCTCGACATGTTTCGAAGGCTTACACCTTCAACATCGGGAGAACGATACATCGTCCTCCCGATGATGAAAGTGTAAGCCTTCGAAACATGTCGAAAAAATAAACTCAAAAGTAGTAAAAGTGTTTTAATTTTTAAAAAAATCGTCAGTATGGAATTCCACAGTATAAACGCCTTGAATTTATCTAGAATTTCCACTTTTGTCTTTATTTCGACAGCGACCGGTGTCGCCAGGCTCGCTGGCATCGACATTTTGGTTTGACGATGTTGACCCAGTCAGTCGATGCCAGCGAGCCTGGCGAAACCGGTCGCTGTAGAAATAAAGACAAAAGTGGAAATAGTTTAAAAAAATATCGTCTTATTAAATTATTTTTTAAATATTTGTAATTATTTTAACAACACTTAATTTGATGCAAATTTGTTTTTATTTATTTTTCACAAATATGCTTAATTTAAATCCACTTAATTCTTTTTTTTTCTATAATAATCCGTTTCTATCGCATCGCATCAGGGTACCAAGATAAAAAAAAATTAACTCCGATAGAAGCATAAGTATCATAAGTAGAACATTCATGTTTTGCTTAGTAAAAATTCTTGGTAGAATTTGAACGTGAATAATGTGAAAGTCTTTATAATAATATATACTTAGTTTCAGTCCACTTGTTCTTTTACTTTCTGACGGTTTCGGCAGCTTTGCCATCCCAGAAATAAATTATATGTTTCACTCTAAAATCAAGATTTCGTGTTAATCCGAACTTATCGATTAGTTTCCAAAAATTTCTATAAATACATACTAAAACATATAACTGCGTGATTTCAAAATCATTTCTAATGCGATTGAAATGTGTTTTAATATAACTTGTGTCTATACACGCTTTATAATTAGAATATTTACAATTTAAAAAAAAAATACTCAAATATTTATTAAATTTTTATTATCGATCGTATTTTGTTTAATATATTACGTGTTATTTCCACGAAAAATGTATCAACGCCATAAGTTTGCGAAGGACTTCTAAAATGTGTGTTTATCAATATTTACATTGAAGACTTCAAACGCATTTCCCGTGAGTTGAAATATAAACTATCAAGTATACAGCTCAAGGGTAATGTAATGATTCGAAGTTATCCAAAACCAGCAAGAAAATATAATATATAACGGTTAAATAATCAAGGAGACGATTATTTAATATATTTTATTACAATAACTTTTTTGAGCTTATCATATGTTCATTGCTGAAGACACGCTAAAACTTTGCTGGATAATAAGTTTAAATTATGTACGTCACAGACAACAAAAACAAAAATAAGTGTTTTTAAAATAATAGAAAATTCTTAAATTTTTATTTAAATATACTTTTGAAGTATCTTTTGGTACATGGTAAAATTTCTGCAACGCCGACCCCAAATAATGGGAAATGGCTAGGCGAAAGAAGGAAGAAAAAGAGTTTAAAAAATCTACACTGATGAAGGGCATCTACGGCCCAAAACACGTTTGTGAAAAGTGCGATATTTTATTGTGAAAATACAACATTTAAAAATGAATATTTAAATGTGATTAATTATTTTAATCACAATTCAAAGTGTTGGCAAATATAGAAGATACACAATGAAAATCAAAAAATATTGAAATTATTTTATAATATACAATTACAATATATCGCACGCTTAATAGAACACTGGCTTAACTCAAAAAAGCAAGTTTTGCTCAATCCGACATTAGTCGGTGTTTTAACAAACACAGTCAAAAAACACATACGAATGGATAGCGTTAACATTGTGAACGATTATCGTACGTACGTATGGATAGCGTTAACATTGTGAAAAATAGATGCACAAGCCTCTGTCTAATGTTAACTCAATTATGACCTAAACCATAATCGGTCAGTTTACTATTAAGCGTGCGATATATTTAATTTTATTTAAAATGAGAAGAAACATTATTTTAGTTTAATGCTTAGGCAAAGATACATTTTTATATTATGTGAATCCAGCAACAAGTAACAAAATTGATCAAATATTCAATAGTATCTTTTCGTTGATTCGAGAAAAGGTTCTGTCCATTGGCTTATGTTATTTTTAACAAATAATGTAATTGAACTCTTCACTGAGAGCAAGTTTGTATGGGTTTCTTGAATTTGTTGACATTCTAACGCGCATGCGCCATAATATATGTATAATTAAAATTATATGGCAATGAAAAAAAATAAACTCATGAGTCGGTTTACGTCTGTGATCATTATTTTTTTTCTTTCTGTATTTGCTTATCGATAAATATAAATTGATCGGTTTTCCGTTTTAACTAAAAAGTATTATAATAACATTTGTTTGTATCATTGTGATTACATTTATTATTTACAACCGTTTGTTAGTTAAACTTAGTTTCGCAAAATGGCGTTCAAAAATGATTAAAAGAGAAGTCATGAAAACATACTTGTGCGATTTTTATGGAACGGTTGGTACGATTTTTATCGTTCTCATCCATAATCTGTAATTATTATTATTTATTTATTCCATGAACTGTTTTGATGTTAAAATTATACAAGTTTTTTCGTTTATATAAAGAATTTTGACAGGTAAAAACAATTTTTTTCATTTGTTCCAATGACAATTTGAATAATTTCTTCAATATTATTTTTAAGTTCTTACTGGTGTTGGTTTGTTTTAAGTGCCTAATTACTGCTAATTTAAAAAAAAACTGTGAATACGTGGAACATTAATTAAATAGACAATATGTGCACCATCTAAAAAGAACATTTTGTGTTAAATTATTTTTATTTTATATCAATGTAATTTATATTATTTGTTTTAGATTTATTTTATGGATGTTGGACGATAGAAGTGTGCGCGGGAAATGCCTATTGGTGGCGATGAGGTTCGCAAACCATCACACCGCGTGTCCCGCGGGGCAAAAAGAGAAGGATGGAGTGCCGCATCGGTTAAAGTGTGACAGTCCATTCTTTCTGCGTATCCTTTCGGAGAGACGGCGTGATGGTTAGTTAGTTAGCTAGTTATTATAATAAAAATCTTAAGAACGTAGGCTCGGATAAAGACGGAATTCTTAAATAGATCAATCAGTTCAAAATCAAGTATGTTTTAATTTTTAGGTTTATCAGCCACAATGATAATTTTTTATTATTATATATAATTAGCATTCACCTCTTGATAGTGCAATGTAATTCAATTTATTAATAAATACCGAATTTGAATAATCTAAATTTAATATGCGTCATATTCGTATTTAAGTATCGTGTCAAATATTATCCTTAGTTAAGTGGATTAATAATATTAAATTAATTCAAATAACAAAATATGATTAATCGTTTAGTGGAGCTTAGTCAGAGAGATAATGTTTAACCATACGTGAGTAATCCATTAAAAAAATTAAGTGTAATTGATATAACTAACTAACTAACTAACCATCACGTCGTCTCCCCGAAAGGGTAGGCAGAAAGAATGGACTGTCGATGCGGCACTCCATCCTTCTCTTTTCGTTCCGCGGGAGACGCGGTGTGATGGGTTGCGAACCTCATCGCCACCAATAGGCATCTCCCGCGCACACTTCGATCGTCCAATACCCACAAAATAAATCTAAAACAAAGAATATAAAATATAATGATATAAAATAAAATAACAAAATAAAAATAATTTAACACAAAATGTTATTTTTAGATGGTGCACATATTGATATTATGGAATTAAATAGAAAGAAACACTTTTTTTAATATATCAGTTTTCAAAATGCCAATGGAAAGAACTTCTACACTTTTTTATTTTTTTCAACTAGTGTGTACATTTTATTTTATTGCAAAAAACTGCATCAGTATTAACTTTGTCATTAAAATTATATAATATTATTTATTAAATTTTAAATGTTATAAAAACTACGTAATTAAATTAATATAATCCTTGTACCATTTGTGTTAAATTCAATTGTTGGAAGACGGGAACGGCTAAAACGACATGTCTTGAATGCGTGTTTGAATGAAAATAAATCAAATTAAGAAACGTACGCGCAATATGAATTATATTTAAGAACTTATTTCATTTAGAAAAATTCTTTGCTCATTGTTAATATTTAAAATGTTTGAGATATTATTTTTTTGAAGTTGGTAGGTAAATAATAATCTTGTTCATTACAGCACTTAGTGTTAATAGTTAAAATGTTCGTAATAATTAATGTTGAGGTAGGTACCTAATAATCTTAATTGAAATAATCAATTTAATAATTTTACTGAACTATTTTTTTGTTCTTCGGTTTTATCGAAAATAAGAGATTTAGGATTAAAAAAATATATTTTTTAATTGGTTATCGATATTTAAAATGTGTAAGTTGGAATTTAATATGTATTGTGTTTTATTTTTAAAGAATACTTACAACTACATATTTTATCACACTGATCTCGTGGTCCGTGTCCGACATCTCGGGTCCTGGTGTGAAATTAATCAAGAACTGAACTAGTTGACTCCCAATCACAGAGTAGAGGAATTCCCGCGATTTGTTGTGATATCCGGCGAAGGCGCGTCGCTGGTCGGAGCGGGGCAAGTCAGCTGGAGGGCGGGAGGGCGAGCGGCGGCGGGCGGCAGCCGCTCCGTGCACGGGTCTGTCTCCTCGCTCCTGCCGTGCCCGAGCCGCCGTCGCGGGCACTCGATGCGGAATGCTGTGACGCGCGAAATCTTATAAATGCTAATATATTTAGCCGCGTTATACATGCTAACGCAATATTTAATTCGCCATGCTTTCAACCCGTACAAAAATATTCGCAGCAACTGGCATTCAATAATTCCCACTTCAAAGAGCCACTCGGAGAACACATTTCTCTTCTTGTTTACTCTCATCCGTACATTTCGAATGTAGGTGAGACAAATGTAATGAATGAATATTACACTCCGGTTTGGTTGTCGCGCGATACTGTCTTCTTCAACTTCTTCTTCTCTTTATAGACCTTTGGTCTGTTCCTGAACAGGCGATACTGTACGTTGGTGTATCTCTTCTTGTGCTGACCGATATGTATAGAAGAACTTGACCTATATTAATTAACATATCTTGAGAAAATCACGAATCTCTGTTAAAAAAAACTCTAAAATTCATAAAACAATAAAAAATATTATATTTTTTTATATAATGCCATAAAAACTGGACTGCCACACTTTTCTTTCCTGACATATTTCTCTCGCTTCCTCAACATTCATACATCGTGTCATGCACGCGCGTCGATTTCTCTGACTCCTCACATACAATATTTAATTTATTTGATCATGCCACGTTTTCCTCGGTCTTTCTCTATTTCTGGTTCCATTTACATCGTTAACATATAATTTTTCTACCATGCTTTCTTCATTCATTCTTTCCATATGTCCAAACCATCTTAGTGATCCTTTCTTTATTTTGTTCATAGCACCATCATTCGCACCGCATTCACTTCTTATACTTTCATTCGACACTCTATCATACACAGAGTATCCACACATTCGTCTAAGAGATCTCATTTCTACTGCATTCATCCAACTTTTATTCTTCTTTTGCCAGTTATATATAATGTACCTATCCTGTGCAGTGTGGACGATAAATCTATCCCCGAGCTGATAAAAAAAACAAGGAAACTTAGACTGAAGGATTAAAAAAAATATGATTTGGATATAAATAACAAGCATTACAAAATATTATAATTTTGACTAGACTGACTTTGAATTAATTTATTTTGGTGCTATATTTTCTCCACTTCATCCTCTATTTAACCCTTAGAAAGGGAGGGCACGGCGTAGGAAATTGAATTGGATTTCGCAAGAATGTAGTGCTCACTAAGAGTCGTCCATAGTCAAAGTAAGAAAGCGCAATAAACAGTCAATTTCTATTTATTGTTTCTTGAACAATGATGTAAAACTCCATATTTAATAATTAATACGAAAGAAAACGCCTAGAAGTTTTATTATGTTTATGGGAATGACATGTTTCGCCCTTCTAAGGCATTATCAAATGTCACTAGAAAGGCGAAACATGTCATTCTCATAAAATACAATAAAACTTCTAGATAACTGACGTTTTCATTCGTATTGATAAGCCAATTTCTAGAAGAAAAAATCTTTAATCTTTGATCGTTGCTTCTTCTTCTCTGGTTTCAATCCTGAGATTGGTTTGCAGCAAATTCCTCTGTCATTCTCTTCCATTCTTCCCTGTCTTGTGCGGCTCTTTTGAAATCTGCATATGATGAGCAGCGCACGTCCACCAACAGGTCCTCCAGGTACTCTCGGCGCGGGCGTCCCCTAGAATTGTTCCCCTCGGTCATACCCTCCATTATGGCATGCAAGAGGCCTTCTTGTCGTATTACATGGCCGATCCATCTTGCACGCCTTTCGGACAAGGTCCTGAGCAGGTGCCTTCCTCTTTCGATTCTTTGGAGAACCTCCTCATTTGTAAAGTGGTCTCTCCAGGAAATTCCTAAAAATATTGTATTACTAACTATAATAACTAACTTACTAACCAACACGCCGTCTCCCCGAAGGTGTAGGCAGAAAGAATGGACTGCCACACCTTTCTTTCCTGACATATTTCTCTCGCTTCTTCAACATTCAGACAACGTGTCATGCACGCGCGTCGATTTCTATGACTCCTCACGTGGCCGACATTCAATATTTGATTTATTTAATCGTGCCACGTTTTCCTCGGTCTTCCTCTATTTCTAGTTACATTTACATCGTTAACATTTACTTTTTTACCATTCTTTCTTCATTCATTATTTCCATGTGTCTAAACTATCTTAATGATCCTTTCATTATTTTGTTCACAACACCATCATTCGCACCGCATTCACTTCCCATATTTTCATTCGACACTCTATCATACACAGAGCATTCACACATTCGTCTAAGAGATCTCATTTCAACTGCATTCATCCTACTTTTACCCTTCTTTTGCCAGTTCCATGCTTCGCTTCCATGCATATTTCCCTCCTCAAAGCACTGGTTAAATAACTTACATTACCATGCAGAAACCACTTCGCCACGGCTTTTATTAAAATCTATGGCGATTCAATCAAACCCAACAGGTTTTCCACTTTTCATTGCTTTCGCGGATCTTTCCATCTCATTCGTAATTATTTTCTCAGAATTATCATTAATAGGTCCCGCACTCGCACTAGTTTTAATACTTTCGATCACGCTTGTATAACCGCCATACATTTTCTTAAAATACTCCATCCATCTTTCTTGTATGATCTTACTCTCCGTTAACATTCTTCCCTCATTATCCAAAATAGCTTTTGTATTGCAAAATTGTATTACTTTATAGTATATTTGTTTTCTAGTAAACAGACGTTTTAATTTTTATTAATTGTTTAATATGGAGTATCACTACATTGCTTAAAAAACAATAAATAATAAAAATTCTTTAATTGAAATATTATCGATTTGATTTACATCATAATTGCTTCTACCGACTTTTAAAATACATTCTTCGAAGTCATAATGTCCGTGAACGATCGCTTTCGGATATTTGAAAATATGTACCACTAGCTGACCCGGCAACGCTTCGCTATTGCTATATTAGAGTATATAAATACACCCAATATATATTAAAGAAATACAATGAAAGTTCAATATCAATTATTTTATTGGATAAAATGACATGTGTATACGTGCAAGAATGTGTGTATCCTAATTCAGTTCATATCTTTAAAACATTTGTTTAATCCAAGCAAACTTGCTGTGAACTTGAATAATACTAATGTGAATTGAACAATTGAAGGCTGGGCATTACCAAGGTGGCAAGTTTGCAAAAAGTCTGAAATGAATTTTTGATGCCAATTGGTCTTAAACATAGCTGTGCAAAAGCGCGTTATGATTTAATAATATAGTGTAGTTCAAACGTTACCCTAAAGATGCCACCCAAAAAAAAGTTAATATATATCTTTTTCAGCTTAATGTTTAAACCATTAAACGTCCAGTCTTAATTTTTTTCCTTAATATTTTAAGTGAAATTAAAAAAACAAATAAATATACTATATCACATTTGCATGAAACATTCATACATATACCATTCAAGGTCATAATAATGCTCTTAGAAATACAATGTTTAGAGAAACAAAACTCTTGATTTTGATGTCCATTAGATGAAGCTAATAATGCACATTCACTTAACCAATGACGAAATTTGTAAATTTGTGTGATGTCTGGAAATATACATTGAATCAATTCTCCTTTGGAGTGTGATTCTACAGAAATCAGTTGATAATTTAAAGCATTCATTCCATACAATGAACTTTCATTGTTGCAGAATTTTACCCATTCCAGAAATATTTAAAATGTTGCATGTAGGTGTTTCAATGTTTTGTATCATCATCATCATGAGCCTATATCCGTTCACTCCTGGGCGTAGGCCTCCTCCATCTGATTCAATGTCTGTCGATCCTGGGCAAAACGCATCCAATGTCGTCCCTCCATCGAAGTTGAGGACGTCCTGGGTTTCGGGTTGCAGTTCATCTATCATCAGGGCTGCGAGCGGCATGCCATTTTAGCGCTGCCACTCTTCCGATGATATCCGACACTCCTGTTCTGCCTCTAATAGTGGAATTAAACCAATTAATCCAACCTGTACATACCATTTCAAAATTAGTTCATAAATATAACAATCTTCCTGGGCGTAGGCCTCCTCCATCTGATTCAATGTCTGTCGATCCTGGGCAAAACGCATCCAATGTCGTCCCTCCATCGAAGTTGAGGACGTCCTGGGTTTCGGGTTGCAGTTCATCTATCATCAGGGCTGCGAGCGGCATGCCATTTTAGCGCTGCCACTCTTCCGATGATGTCCGACACTCCTGTTCTGCCTCTAATAGTGGAATTAAACCAATTAATCCAACCTGTACATACCATTTCAAAATTAGTTCATAAATATAACAATCTTCCTGGGCGTAGGCCTCCTCCATCTGATTCAATGTCTGTCGATCCTGGGCAAAACGCATCCAATGTCGTCCCTCCATCGAAGTTGAGGACGTCCTGGGTTTCGGGTTGCAGTTCATCTATCATCAGGGCTGCGAGCGGCATGCCATTTTAGCGCTGCCACTCTTCCGATGATGTCCGACACTCCTGTTCTGCCTCTAATAGTGGAATTAAACCAATTAATCCAACCTGTACATACCATTTCAAAATTAGTTCATAAATATAACAATCGGGTGTGGGATCCATACATGCCAGTATCTTGCGTTGCGTGCCCCATCTCACGACATCTTCCACCTTGGAGATATCGTGGATAGCCGTGTTCCTCACCCTATCTCAAAGAGTCTTTCCTGGTATCATCCTTAGCGTCGGCATCTCTGCAAAAATCAAATAATTATATTAAAATGAGCAGTATATTTAAAAAAAAAGCGCTCGATCATTGTAAGATTGGCGTGGGAACATCAGACCATTTGGAAATGTTATATTACTGGATTTTTCCAACTGAGGCAGCTAATGCTGTATGTAAGGATATGTTTACCTATCACAGCATAACAGAGAAAAACTAAAACAGCTGAAGTAAATCGTCTAATCCAAAAGATATAGGTTATCGCCCTGCCAGAACAATTTTACATTACATTATTAAAATAGATTATACCAATTCATAGAATTGTTACTTAGAATTTAACGTTTTTCCATGTAGTCATAACATAACCTAAAATAATACGTAAGTAAAACGATATGTAATATCATTTCTATTCGATATAATTTAGAACTAAAACTTTGAAATATGTAATGCGGAAATATAATCTGTTAGGGATGGGCAATCCGCTCACGAGTCGACTCAAAGATTCGAATCTTTTTGGTGAGCGGGTGAGCGATGATCCATAAAAAAAAGAGCGGCAGCTCAATGATCCGCTAGGTCAGGGGGGTCGGCAAAATTATTAGCCAAAGAGCCAAATGCGTACTTTACAACGATTTAAAAAAAAAATTGAGAGCCAAATATGTTTATTGATTTAGATAACCTTTATTATAATTTTTGCACTTCATTCAATTACGGGTACACTGAATAAAACATTATTTCATACTTCTTCCTGTGATGAAGGCGACCAGCCTTCTCTCCATCTCTTTGGTGGTCATCCTGGTGGTCGACGGCCCTCTGGAGTCTCTTGTATCACGATATTAGGAATTCTTGCTGGATCCATTCTCTCGATGTCTCTGCCTACTCCATCTCACTATGTCTTCAATGTTGCAGGATTTGCGAATTTATTCGTTGGGTATCCTATCTCTAACGGTTCTCCCCACAATAGGTCGCAGTCTGGTTCTGACAGTGTCTGCTCTTGCTTTGATTCCGTATGTTATTATGGACCTGATGCATGTTTGTTTGTTGTTATTCTTAATTTTAGGCACAATTCCATGTTCTCATCAATAAGACGACTTCGTAGTTTACTCTTGTTAAAATTCATGCTTGAATAAAATTGTCCGCATGAATATGTAGAAGCGAAAAGCGAAAGATCAGCAAGAGTCAGTAATACTATTTCAGGCGTTGAAGATGATGACTAAAAATCTTTGAATTGGCGATGATGATTAAGAGTTTTAGCTAAACCGGAATTGATAATCGTAATCACCAATTCCATAACTTTACAAATTTCTTCTGGAAATGTCTGCGGACAGAGCGTTCTTGATGAATGATGCGATCTCTGTTGAAAGAAAAAAATATCTCGCGATTATTTTTTCTTTCAACAAACCCCTTCGGCTCCGGAGCCGCATTTTGCCAACCTCTGCGCTAGGTGAATCATATATTATTGCAAAAGAGTCGACGAACGGTTCCGCTCAGTAAAGTGAGCCGATTCTTCTTGATAATTATCGAGCGGCTCCGGAGCCGCATTTTGCCGACCTCTGCGCTCGGTGAATCGTATGTCGACGAACGGTTCCGCTCAGTAAAGTGAGCCGATTCTTCTTGATAATTATCGAGCGGCTCCGGAGCCGCATTTTGCCGACCTCTGCGCTCGGTGAATCGTATATTATTGCAAAAGAGTCGACTATTTTTAGTGATCTCTTTAAGGGATCTGAGCTGAATGGTTCCGCTCAGTAAAGTGAGCCGATTCTTCTTGATAATTATCGAGTCGTTTGTCAAAAAAGTTGTTTGTCGTTGTGAATTTTTTGAATTTTTTTTTAGCTCATCGACAAAAAATTTATCCTGGTGAATTTTTTTTTTTTTACCGGAATCAACTTTTTTGGTCGAGGAGCAAAAAAAAAAGGTCACTAAAATAATTTCAAACTTTGAACGACTCAAAATGGTGAACCGTGGATCGTTAAAAAGAGTCGGCTCACTTTGCTGAGCGGAACCGTTCAGATCAGATCCCTGAGATGAGTCGTTTTGCCCATCCCTATACGTGCGTATATTTTTCAGTTCAAAAGAGCGACTAATTTCATATCTGACCACGCAAAGAGTAAAAAAAGCCACTAATTTGCATCTTATCACGCCAAGCGAATATAGACTCTAAAGATCGATACTCAGGTGATACGAACATGAAGGTCTATACTCGCTCGCACTACGAAAATTTATAAATTTACAAAGTTAATTAGAGCTCGATTAATAACAAAAATATGCCTATGCCCACCTATGTCTATCTATTAAGGAAGTGTATCAATATGAAAACGATCTGCCCAGGAATAACCCCGGAATCAGTCCACACACACCCGGAAGATTGCCTTTTATTTATATAGATAGATAGATAGATAGATAGATAGATAGATAGATAGAAGATAGATAGAAGATAGATATACTATATTACCTGCTTGACGGGTAAAATGAACTTGGCCCATATTAATTAACATATCTTGAGAAAGTCAATGAACCGCTATTGAAATAACCCGTGAAATTAAAAAAAAATCTCTAAAATTCATAATACAATAAAAAAAATTATGTTTTTTTTTATATTAAATGCCATAAAAACCTTTTTCGTTTGCAATCTATTCGTTTTCCATTAACATTTTGATTCTGTCATTTTTCTTATATGCCTACGAGGTAGGCGCCATAAATTCTCGGCCTGATATAGAAAAAATAAACTTGGTAAGATTTATTTTCAATATAATCTCCCCTAACTTCAATACATTTATTATAACGATAAATTAATTACTATGCCCTTGTAAATATAATCTAATGTTTTTCCCTCAAAATGTTCTATTAGATTACAGATCTTTGCAACTCACTATCATTCTTAAAATGACGTCCCCCAATCACTTGGAGCCATGTCCGGACTATACGGTGGATGCTCCAAATCTTGAAAGTCGCATTCGCGGGTGGCAGCTTGTGAAATGGCGGCAGTATGCACGGGTGGTACCTATGTCGCGCAATAATCGAGCACCTTTTGTCAATTTTTTTCGACGTTTTCTGAATATTGTGGCCACAATCACATTTTTCGTTGATTGAACGACATTTGCCTTTCTGTGACGAGTTCCATCGGATTGTTGCCATTCCATTTTGTATAGAGGATCATAAAACAGAACCACTTTTTCATATTCTGTGATAATGGACTCCAAAATCGTTTTTGGGTCGTCTCCATACATGTAAATACGAGCGCACATTCGACCCGAAGATGACGTTGGAGAGTAAAAAGATGACGCGGTACCCATCTTACCTTATTCATACCCAAATAATGTTCTTGTAGAATTCGGCGAATACTTGTTTCGCGAATATTAGACATCACTACTAATTTCCACACTTTTTTTTTACAAATTAGAAACATCTAAACTAATTTCATAGCTATAAAAATGTATTTTTTTTTATTAAGAGTAAGTATTTGTATTTAAAACAAAATAAAATAAAAACACTGATTGCGAAACCCTGAGGAAGCTTGGGTACAAGAAAAATTAGTCGGCAATAATAACCGCATAGTGGTGAAAAACAAAGTACAGTGTTTTTGTTTTATTTTAGTTTAAATACAAATAATAAATAAATAAAAGTATGTCTTACCACATAGTTAATGCTTCATATGAAAAATTATAAAAATTCAATTTTAAATTATTATTTGAAATTACTAACTAACCATCACACCGTTTCCCCGGGGGGGTAGGCAAGAAGACGGTTCGCGAAATTGTTCTATCCTAACATAACTCTCGCGCCTCTTCTACATTCACACATCGTGACATGCACGCTCGTCGATTGTTCCTACTTCGAACATGGCCCACTTGAAATAAGATAATTATAATGACAATAATTGTATTCAGTAACGTTTTGGATTAATCATTAAGTAATTTAATGTGTTATAAGTGCCCTCCAGAATGTTTCTAAAAATGATTTTTCAAATATGCAGGTACCTACTATAAAAAAAAAAATGCTTCTGACCAAGTTTTCTGATTTCAATTCAATTCTCTATGCTTTATTTTCGTTTCGGTAAATCTATGGTTACGTGAACTTGCGATTTTTTTATCTTTGGCCGAATAGACCTGTGGATTAATTGTGTTCTCCGCTTGTGTTATTGTATTTTGATGTGTCCCTGTTGTTTTGATCGCAATTTGTCAGGTATTATGCAATATTGTTATTATTTCTGTATAAATTAGTCCGGGGAAATGCGTATTATAGTTTTCATGAATTGCTAGTCGTTGATTCTAGGTATATTCTTTTGCCGTGATGACCTCGTTTTTCCTGTCAGTCTTATTGTGTTTCAATATATTTGTATTGTTATGATAGCTGATTGTCGGACTTAATTTTTTATTTGCATACTGATTATTATATTTCCGTGTCAAATCTTGAAGGTTATACTTAGTATAATGTTCATAATGCGTCAAAATCCTATTCAGAGTATCATTGTGGTGTTTGGTGGATTCGTAATATTATATTTTCCATAAAAAAAAAACGCTTAATTTTCCATGTTGGTCTTATGGGCAAGAATATATATTATTTTTTGCAGAATTTTTCAATTACGGCCACTTTTTTCTTCTTTTTATTTGATTTATTTTTCTATTTGTTTATATTCTTTCGATCAAAGTTTAAAAATATATTTTACATATAAAAAATAACTGTTAAGTCTTAAGGGTAATACTTTGTTTTTGGTAGACTCTTTGACTAGTTTGATGGTTACTTCGATTTTAGTCTCATTTGTCCGCAAGATTTTTTATATTTGTAATTTTTTTGTGCAATGAGTATTGGTGACCATACTGAAGTTTACATGGCATTTTATTGTTGATTCCCCATACTTTATTCATTGTTATAATACATATGTTATTATAGAATCAATTCATTGCTTTGTTATTTATTAATAGTCAATTGGATATGATCGAGCCAAGTTGGAGTTCCGCAGTGAGCATCAGCTCGCCGCCTCCGACAGTCAACGAGCTGTTGGCCGCTTCCAGCTCTTCTCCGAGCTCCCCAAGCCTCAACCATGAAGACTCGTCCAGAGCATTCCTGATTCCAGCCTCTTTTCAGAGCAGTCAACTTACTATTCGTCCTGTAAGCATTCTACTTGTCTTATAGATTATTGTAGCTTACTTTTTTTTCTATTTTTTTTTTTAAATAATAACAGTAAGAACAAGGATGTCTACTATCACCCCTACTCTTCTTAGTGGTGCTGGAGGATGTGTTGCGGCGTTCTTTCAACAGTCCTCATGGCATTCCGTGGATACGTGATACCCAGATGGAGGATCTAGATTATGCTGATGACCTCTGTTTGCTTTCGATAAACCGGGTGGATGCAGAGCAGAAGCTGTGTAGACTTCACGAGGAAGCGGCAAAAGTAGGTCTCAAAATTAACATGTCCAAGACCTATGAGTGTCCACAAATGACTCCACCCCAATCTTGCTCCACGGTGTTCCCCTTGTGACCACCGCCAGCTTTTGCTACCTCGGTAGTATGATAGCAGGCTCAAGAGATACGGAGGAAGATGTAGCCAGCAGACTCAACAAGGAAAAGGGAGCTTTCGCCTACTTCACCCTGTATGGGGTTCCAGTATCATTTCGAGAAAGCTCAAGCTCCAAATATTCAATTAAAAGTGTACTGCTGTACGGATGTGAGACTTGGAAATCTACCGCGGACGTTATTGGAAAACTCCAGGTGTTTATAAATAGGTGCCTTCACTCAATATTCAAGATCTATTGGCCCCAAAAAGTGTCAAATGCCGTTCTCTGGACCATGGCAGGCGAAAAGCCAATTAGAGAACAAGTCGCTAGACGCAAATGGCAGTGGATCGGTCACACTCTGAGACGGAACCCAGCCTGTATTGCTCAGGGCGCACTAGACTGGTCCCTTATGAGGGGAAAGAGGAAGCGAGGCAGACCTAGAGGCACCTGGAGAAGAGCCCTGCAGGACGAGGTTAAAGCAGCAGGCCTGGCTTGGGATGTTGTTAGGCATCAGACATGTGATAGAGTCGGGTGGAGAAGGTTCCATGAGGCCCTATGCACCAAGTAGGTGTGACAGGATAAAAAGATGAAGAAGAAGAACAGTAAGAACAATCACATTAATCTAATTTCAAGAAACCTATACTTTTACGACAATACCAGAAGAGTGGAACTTATATCACATATGCTACAAACGTTATTGCAGAATATTCTGTCTAATCATTTCCCTCAGTATGTGGAGAACATACTTAGAAACTTTCAGAAAGGAAAACTTTGGTGTATACTAATTAATGTGGCATATCGATATATTCACTATACCAGCTCTGCTAAGTAAAGAGAGCCCAAGAGATCCTAGAAAAGTTTATACTACAGTGCTATCCCTAGATCAATATATCCAAATAATTCACAACAGCTGTTAACAAGCTGCCTGAAGATGTTCATTAACAGTTCGTATACATACATGTATACAACACATGGGTGATTAAAAGCCAGCAAAAATGTTATCAAAAGGACATAAGATAGTGGATATCCGAAGTCACACCAGTTGGGTGAAGTAGTAGCTGATTGCCTTCTCCGGACAGAAACAGACTGGAGGGCAACCAACTTGGATAGATACTGAAGAATACTACTCTTGCATCCAGCTAGGATCCGCCCTGGGTTGTTGCGCTTATGATGTTAAAACAGAAATAATGTTGATAATTTCATTGTGTCATATCAATTATTTTTATTTCCTCTTTTGGCGCCTATATTTGTACAAAACCAGCAGATTGTCTATTTCATTAGTAGCGAATATCGGCGGCAGTCAGTGACTTGCTTCTTGTAGCAATTTGAATTTAAATTCTCTTGTACCAAAAAAGCAATAAACAATTCATTTTTAATTATTATTTTGCATCTGAAAAGATTTTTTTTTTAATAGAAATATTTTAAAAATTCACATTGACTGCCTCCAGCGAATAATTTGCTCATAGAATCTCACCAAACTGGTTCATTCTGATGAGCAATTATATTGGTCAGGATATATCGAAAGCATTAATAAAAATGGCATTTTACAATTTGGCCGCTTTTATTTATATTCCATAACTAACATCTCGGAGATTAATCTATCGGCTTACCCTTTCGCCTGGAGGCGACCTGCGTCAATACAAAGTAAGAACCAATAAAAAAATCACGTAAGCCAATGGGTTAACAGAGTTTTCAACACCAGGATGATGTTCATGTAGTGAATGTAGGCTTGGCGATCTTTTGTATACCTTTTGAATTTTGCACATTGCAGATGAAAAAAAAAATCACAAGCTTTGTATTCTTGCTTGCTGCTAGCGAAACATCTGAAAAAATTGTATTCACCCTGTTATCGTGCGATGCCCTGTTGTTAACACAATTTTCACTAGCTTAAATGCTCCACATGTCGTAGACAGAGACCAAAACATAGAAATAGACAAATAAAAACATCTTTTGACATTAGTGAAGAGGAAAATAAAATATTTGGAAAATAAAAGGGAAAATCAGTTAGATATACTGTGATGGCAAGATCAGACTTCTGATGATTGGCTATTTGTTGATAGATTTGTCAATTGAATTGACAAATCTCTTTTGCAGGCACCACTTCATGAGAAGATGGGGTGCATTTGAGCATTATAAACATGAAGTGTGGGTTGCGTGTGATTTTAAAAGAAATCAATGGTTATGACCCAATATGACAATAGAATAAATACTGCTGCATTAATTATTCTAATTTTATTTTGATCATTTCTGGGAACACTTTGTATAATTTAAATAAGATTATTTCTTGAATGTAGTGCCAGTACGGTTTCAGTCCAGACACAACTTTGCTCATGTCACTACAGCCATCATAAATATTGATGAAGACTGTAACCACCTCCAAAATATCGGTTACAGATGCCAAAGCCCTTGCTTATTTTAGCTATTCATTAGCTATAAAAGGATCATTATATCATCAAACCTTACTGACTCATAAGCAATTTTTCTATGTTTCTAGTCATATTGTTTATCAACAGGCAGGCTTATTTTTTTTGTTTTTTAATCTTGCTCTGCAATTCATACAACATAACAAATTTTACATTGCGATTCACAGCTTAAAAATCAATATTGCGGTGTGATTTTGAAGTAATGTTGGGGTAATTAATTTCTTCAGTATTTGACATTTTGGAAAAAGTTTAAGTCATCATCAACAGAATGGTATAGATGAATGATGTCTATAGCAGGTAATTCAAGAGATGTATTTTTTTAAATATTTCACTATATATTTCATTTCCCCTTTTCAGGATTCGTCCCTAGAAGAACTTCTCAAAGTCTTAGAAAAATGCAAGGAACTAGTTTTAAACTGCGAACAATGCTCGCCAGAACGAAGCTGGTTGGTGCGCTATCTTGTCGAGATGCGATATCGCATTCACGAACTGCAAGACTGCGAAAACTCTCCGACTGAGCTGGGCTACACCATATCTGGTCACCACTTCAAGTTCCAGAACCAGAGCTACGCCAATAGGAAGCTCTATTGTGATCACTGCAGTGGTATCATCCGGAACGTTATTCAGGGCTCTTATATATGCCAAGGCGAGTTGTAACATGCTCAATATCCTTATAAAAACCCGTACTTTTCATTTATTCGGAATCCAAATGGGGTTATTTACTTCTTTGTATACTCCCGACACCTTTGAAAGTCTTGGATTATTTATTGTCGGTGAAATTTTAACAAATGTTTTGATTTTGACAGTTAAATAAATATTTGCAATGTGGAATATCACTGAATTTATATAAAATCTCTTTTCATATTCTAAATCTTTTCAACTATTCATTATAGGCCCTTGAGCAATTTGGCACAGTTTTTGCTGGTGGTTATTTTCTTGTCTTTCAGGCCCAAAGTGATTGATTTTTTTTTAAATAAAATTTTCAGTTTCTTACCCCATATTAAATTCGTCCAAAAATGTATTTTGAGGTCTTCCCCATTCTAGCAACAGTACTTCAAAGGCGCGTTTAAGTAACCCATTCTAATTTATATTCATCTGTATATCATTATTTCGTGAATTAAAAAAAAATACATTTTCGGAGTAGTTCGGTTGGTCCGCCACTCCGGTTGATCCAACCGTGCTCGTGCGGAACTTATCCCGACTCGTCTATGTATATGTATTATTGCATGTCTATTTTTCAATAATAACTGCTTTTGTGCGGTTTATTGCAATGTTTTTAATGTAAAGAACAATACTTACAGTCATTTTTGAGTTCAGAGATGGTTTATTTGACTGTAAATCCATATTTTTCAGTATTTTCCGATAATCCAACAGTTTTTGCTTTGCGTACTCAGTCCCAAACTGACTGATTAGAAGGGTTCTACTGTATATTGTAATTGTATGATACATTCCTAATACACATAAAGTAGACAACTCTTATTTTCCCACCATTCCTACTATCAATTGTTTATTCCTTTCCTTGACCATGATGTATCTAACAGCAACTGCATAAATATTATAGAATAACGTTAGTGAATCCAAACCATGTCATGCAATCCTCATTTACTCTTACACAGGCAGTGGTTGAAATATTATAGATCAGTTTTCAAAAATGATAATCTTATTACTGTAATGTTACAGATTGTGAGTTTGTCTGCCACCGCAAGTGTGTGGCTCAGGTGGTGCGGGTGTGCCCCCACGTGGTAGCTAGCGAAGGCCGCTTGCTGACTGTGATCTGCCCTCAAAAGGGCCTCGCCCTTCAAGGCTACCGCTGCGCTGAATGCAAGGAGGATCTCATCTTCAGTAAGCTTAAATTAGAAACCAAAACAAAAAACATTTTTGATTAATTCTAACTGTGGACGAAAAAAGCATGTTTTAAATGTTGTAAATCTGTTAACGCCCTCTGTACACACTTGTGTACAATTGTTTGATGTGTAATTTGGTGCTTTCGTTCTAAGTTGATTATGGAAGTTATTACTTTTTTTTAAAATATCTGCGATATAGGCGATAATAAAGTTTGGCGATAGTGCGTAAATATATCATTGGTTTTATATCATAATTCAGATTGCGAACAAGATAACCAAGGTAAGATATTCAGAGTTTTGTCAAAATATACTTGTCTGATGTTCTATCATCTCTGTTTGATTTTAAAAATAATCTCAGATAATTTTAAACTTAATGTCCAATAAATACTTGCAAAACCTTTAAATTCTCTCTCAAACCTCTTATTCATCCTTGATCTTTCCACTGCTGGATGTACGCCTCTTCAAATAGTTATATTTTTTTATCTTATCCATCTTCTTCTCCCTACTGTAATTATGTTGTTGGCCCATTTTTCTGGGGTCAACCGATGCCTTTTTCCCATTCCATGGTCTTCATATTAAGATTCCTTATTTCTTGTATTAGATAATTTTTTTTTTTAATAGTATTACATCAGTGATCACCCTGATGAAGATATAGATAGTATCAAAACTGTTTAGTAGGATAAGTGCTCCGTATTAATTATTAAAGTTATATTTTGATAGTCTGAAAATATTTTTCTTTATGGCAGACCTCTATAAATCTGTTTATTGTTTCAGAAGGGAGATTGAATGAAGCACGCTTGTGCGACTACTCTGGCCAATTCTATTGCGCCACCTGCCATTGGAACAACTCTATCGAAATTCCAGCGAGAATAGTTCATAATTGGGATTTTGAAAAGAGGCCTGTTTCGCAATTTGCTTATCAGCTGCTGCAGCTGACTAAGACTAGACCGTTGATCAATCTCGAGGAAGTAAACAATAAGTTGTTCAACTTTGTTGCTGAATTAGATTTTGTAAGTAATTTTTTTTTTCATATATCCTACGTTATGTTACATTGCTTTTTTTCAAATGTGTGAATTAGGTATTTTTGACTTAAATTCTCATATTCATGAAATCATTAGCGACTTGTTATAAACATGCTGTTTGAATTATCTCATTATACTCTTTAGTTTTACTTCTTTCGCTTTGCCATTTCCCACTTTAAGTGGGGTCGACCGTTATAACATGATTTCTCCAGGACATTCTGTTTTGGGTCTGCTCTATGTTAGTTACATTTATTGAGAGTGGCCTTGATAGATGATCTCCCTGTAGCCATAGGCCATCCTCTACCATTTGGACCGTTGGGATTCGAAGGGTAGATTTTAAAACTCCCTAGATATGCTTGTTCCGGACTTTATCCAATCTGGTTACGACGCATCCAGCCCATCTGAGAATATTCATTTGTCACGTGGAGCTTATACTCGTGAACCTTTTTAATAGGCCAAAACTCTGTACCGTAAAGCATTGCCGGTGGGACAGCTGTCTTGTAGACCGAGTCTTTCACTCTTATGTGTATACTTGTGTCACGAAGATCTCTGTTGTTTAGTTTTACTTGTGTCAATATGATTATTCTTTTTGGTTTTGCTTGTGTCTTTAAAATGAAATATTGTTAAGGTGCGCAAAGTTCGCGGGGATCTGAAGCTGATTGGGCGTTACCTTGTGTCCTGCCAGGAGGGTCGCTCGCTGGTAAGCGGTGACATCCTGCATATGATAGAGACTACCAATCTTTATAGCGTCGAAAATCTTATTGAAGCTCAAAACGGGCAGCTTTCTTCGCACTTGAGTAAAATACTTGAAAACTTCCGTGTCCACATTATAGATTGCCCTGTGAGTATATATTACAATTTTATTCATTTATTTTTATACTGATATGTATATTTATTGATCTTTTGTATTTTAATTTCAAAATGAGCTTTACCACTTTTGGCACTTTGGGATTAAAATAAATCATATGTATGTATCAGAGGGATATTAAAAGATGGGTTGGGGCAGGCAGCAAAGGGTTCACTTAAAGTTGTCATTGCAAACAAAATCCTATCCAAAAAAGCTAAAATGGCCATGGAATTGGCAAAAGAAGGATGAAAGTAGAATAAATGCAATAGAAATGAGATCTCTTAGACGAATGTGTGGAAAATCTCTGTATCATAGTGTCGATGTTCTTCACACACCAATGACTTTTGAAATCTTCACCCAACTTAAATATTTTTCTAATACGCAGAAATATTGTTTGTACTATACACCTGATTGTCTACAGTTGTGAACCCTTTGTATATTATTAATCCATTTTATTGCCTTAATAAAATATTAGTTTAAGGTAAAGCAAAAATATATTTACTTGGACGATTCAAAATATTTATGGAGTACTTTTAATAATCAAATTCCCATAAAAATATTGTATATTCATCAATTAATCTATTTTGTACTTGGTTCCCTTATAGAATATTTATAATCGAAGGCTTAAAAAAATAGATGCACAAACATTCAATAATGTTTTTCTTCAAAACACTTTCTTGCACTGTTCAAATGTTATTGACACTAGCGTGTACGAGTATTATAAGTGACAATTTATTATAAACTAGCTGACCCGGCAACGCTTCGCTATTGCTAAATTCGAGTACATAAATAAACCCAATATATATTCAACAAATACAATTAAAGTTCAATAACAATTCGTTTATTTATTGGATTAAATGCCATGTGTATGGATGCAAAAATGTGTGTCTATATCTTTAAAACAAAGTTTCAATCCAAGCAAACTCGCTGTGAATTATAAACTTGAATACATATTACTAAGGTAATTGAAAAACTATTTTTTGAATATTTTATATGAAATTTAATAATCAAATAAACAATATTATATCACATTTGCAGAAAACATTCATTATATTAAAGAAACAAAACTCTTGATTTTGTTGTCCATGAAATTCACATCAGAGCCAATAAAGTAAGTTTCTACGATCGTGATTTCGGCACTGCGAGTCCGCTGGCGTGGAATAGTAATATAGATGATAATACTACAAAAGCCTCCCTTCCCGACTTCCACAACTGTATCCCTCGCCGCTCTGCGCCATTGACCTCCTGCCACTCGTTTAATGTCATCAGACCATCTTGCTTGTGATCTGCCAGAATTTGTGTAGCTGTTTCTCTTTCGCCACTCCAGGCCAGAAGATCTTATCACCCGTTGTCCTTGCTTTATGACCGATCCCATTCCATTTAAACATTAGTTATTTTACACGCTGCATCGGCAACTTTGGTCCGATCCTTGATTCATCAATTTTGGGCCCTGGAATTAAAAAAAAAAAAATTTGAATTGCCATAAGGCGGACACCGAAGAGGCGCATAAGGCAAAATTTAAATTTCCATACAATGAATGAATTACAACTGTTTTTCACTTGTTTGCTGAAGATATTCTTCATATAAAAGGCAGTTCATGCTATATGCATAATAATAATAATAATAATTAGGCTAATTTGTCAAATTAACTAACTAACTAACTAACCATCACGCCGTCTCCCCGAAAGTGTAAGCAGAGAGAATGGACTGTCACACTTTTACTGATGCGGCACTCCATCCTTCTCTTTTCGCCCCGCGGGAGGCGCGGTGTGATGGGTTGCGAACCTCATCGCCACCAATAGGCATCTCCCGCGCACACTTCGATCGTCCAACACCCACAAAATAAATCTAAAACAAATAATATAAAATACAATGATATAAAATAAAATAACAAAATAAAAATAATTTTACACAAAATGTTCTTTTTAGACGGTGCACATATTGTCTATTTAATTTATAATATGTTCCACGTATCCACTGTTTTTTAATTTAGCACATAATGTAATAACACATAATGTTTTTTTCGATGTTGCACATGTTGACTTGGACGATCCGGACATTTGTGTTTATTTAATTTATGTTACACGTATCCACCATTTTTTAAATTATCTGTAGTAAGGCACTTAACCAGCAAGAACTTGAAAATAATATTGAAGAAATGATTCAAATTGTCATTGGAACAAATGAAAAATTTATTTCTACACCTGTCAAAATTCTTTACAAAAACGATAAAACTAATAAAACCTTTTAATCTGATTAATTTGATTAATTTGTCAAATTAATTAAACTAATCAGATTTTAAAGGTTGGTCATGTTAGAAGTCGGAGGAATCGACATGCGTGTATGACTCGTTGTATGAATGTGGAGGAAGCTAGAGAGGTTTGCCAGGATAGAGTAGTGTTATGGTCCATTCTCTCTGCCTACCCCTGTGGGGAAACGGCGTGATGGTTTGTTTGTTTGTTTAATTTGTATAATCGCCGTTTTCGTGAATAGCTCACCTCAAGGGCGCTTTGACATTGTTTTTAGTCATGAAAGGTGCATGTGACAACAGCGAAATCACGATCGTAGAAACTTAATTTATTGGCTCTGATGTGAATTTCATGGACAACAAAATCAAGAATTTTGTTTCTCTAAACATATGAATGTTTTGTGCAAATGTGATATAATATTGTTTATTGATATACAGACAACCGTTGTTAACATTTTATGCGATAATTTGAAAAGGTGGGTTTTTAGGTGATATTTAAAGTCTGTCGGATTGTCAATGCATCTGAGGCGTGCAGGAAGCATATTTCAGGCGGACGAACCTACTACTGTGAAAGCCCGAGCAACACAAAATTCAGATATATAGGTGGCACGTTTGGGAATGTGCTTAATTATTGTCTATAAACTGTAAATTTAAAAACCTTACCTGAAATTAATAATGGAATTTTCATATATGAATGAAAACTACTAAAAGTAGCTTATGTGTAATGTAAAAATGTAAAAATGTAAAAAAATTACTTTTAAGTTGATCAGATTGAAGTTTTTGGTTCGACATCATTATTAAATCATTAGGGAGTTTATTAAATTCTGTAGAGGCTATAAATTGTAAGGATTTTACACCGAATCTAGTTGAACGCAATGCTTCTTATTCTGTGAGCGCGTATCATGTTGGTGTACGTCCGTATTGAATATTGGTCGAGTATTAGAGCGCGTTGATGACTTTATTATTTGTATTATAGTTTTAGTGATCTCTAATTTTGGATGGATTTGAAATGGAATTATTTTCGTCTGAGAATATAGGGCCCTTACATGAGTGTACCACGGTAGACGGAAAATATTTCTAACAGCCCGATTTTGGATCACCTGAATCTCATTAGCTTTCTTCTTTGTAATAAAGCCCCAAATACAGGAAAGGTAAGACAGATGAGAATGTATCATGGAGTAGTAAACATAAATTGTCTATATTCTTATGTAACGAATTAAACCAATTAATCCAATTTAAACCTGTACATACCATTCCAAATTAGTTCATAAAGATAACAACATTGTCTTGTGATACGCATATATCGAAGTGTGGGATCCATCCTCTGGACATGCGAACTCCAGTATCTTCTGCGTTGTTTTCCCCATCCTCTGCACATGCGCAATCCATTATCTTCTGCGTTGTCTTCCCCATCCTCAAGCAAATGAAATAACCTGAAATCAATTTCATTATCTTTGAATATTTTAAATCTCAGCATAATGTAGAATTTAATGGTCAAAAATGGAATATTACTGGACTCTTCTAACTGAGGCAGCTAATGCTGCATATAAGGATATGTTTACCTATCACAGCATTTGTTTTCAGAGAAAAACTAAAACAGCTGAAGTAACTCATAGTGTATTTGGGTATGTGTGCTGCTGGAATTACTCAGTGGAATGGAAAATAAAGAAGAATTGCAACATGCAGATGCACCAATATGGCTCATTATCAAAATAATTTCAATCCCAATACAAAAATATCCCCATTAGACCAGTGGTCTCTCACAACCAGGCAATTATTTTATCAAAACTTAATATCTAATCCCAAAGATATAGATTTTCGCCCTGCCAGAACAATTTTACATTAAAACAACATTATTAAAATAGATTATACCAATTAACTAATTATTACACAACGAAACGTCATAACCTAAAATGACACGTAAGTAAAACGAATAAATTGATATTGTATATCATTAGAACTTTCTTATCGTTGCTGTGGTAATTTTAATATTTCCCTGACCAAAGTACGCGTATAAAGAACACCTTTATGTTTGAATTCATCAAATGTCATATTAATTGTATTTTAAATAACTAATTAAAATCATAATAATTAAATAACATTAATAAAATAGCGCAATACCATTCAAAATTCTGCCAGTTGTTACTCGCCCGCTACTCCAGGGTGCATCTTATCATCCGTTGTCCCTGCTATATGACCGATTCCATTCCGATCTCTGATTAATTAATATTGTTTCCTAGAAATAAAAAAAAATAATATTGGAATTGGCATAAGGCGGACATCGAAGAGGCGCATATGGCAAATTTTCAACTTCCATACAATTAATGAATTCCAAGTGTTCACTAAGCAGTATATTTAAAAAAAATACTCGAGGCTCTTGATCGAGCATTGCAAGAGTTGCGTGGAAATGTGTTAATATTATATGTAGGAGATTTTAGAAACTTTACCTGAACGGCAAAAATAACTACCAAAAACTATGCTAATCAATGCAGTTATGATTGTGCTAAAGAAATAACAAAAATTTTACAAAAGCATTCATTACAACCAGACTCCTTCATATAAATTGTCTATATTCTTATATACACAAAATAAACCAATTAATTCAAAATTTAAACCTGTACATATCAAAATATAAACATTGAACTTACGGAACTGATAATCGCCGTTTTCGTGAATAGCTCACCTCAAGGGCGCTTTGACAATGTTTTTAGTCATGAAAGGTGCATGTAACAACAGCGAAATCACGATCGTAGAAACTTACTTTATTGGCTCTGATGTGAATTTCATGGACAACAAAATCAAGAATTTTGTTTCTCTAAACATATGAATGTTTTGTGCAAATGTGATATAATATTGTTTATTGATATACAGACAACCGTTGTTACCATTTTATGCGATAATTTGAAAAGGTGGGTTTTTAGGTGAGAATTAAAGTCTGTCGGATTGTCAATGCATCTGAGGCGTGCAGGAAGCATATTTCAGGCAGCCCGAGCAACACAAAATTCAGATATATAGGTGGCACGTTTGGGAATGTGCTTAATTATTGTCTATAAACTGTAAATTTAAAAACTTTACCTGAAATTAATAATGGAATTTTCATATATGAATGAAAACTACTAAAAGTAGCTTATGTGTAATGTAAAAATGAGCCGGTTTTCATTCGCCACTCCAGGGTACATCTAATTCACTGATCATCCGTTGTTTGATTGATCTAATTCCATTTTAACGAAGTTATTTTGCACGCTGCATCGGTAATTTTCGTCCCATCTCTGATCCGTTACTTTATTTTCCTAGAAATAAACGGAAAAAGTCATAAGAATTGTGTCATTCATTCATATTGTAATTCATATTGTATATCATTAGAACTTTCTTACCGTTGCTGTGGTAATGTAACAATTTCCCTGACCAAAGTATGCGTATAAAGAAAACGGCAAAATAGAAGAAACTGAAAATATATTTATGAATTAGAAATATAAATATTAAACAACTTACGGAAGCAAGTTTCTTCATATTAAAGTAGAATTGCAACATGCAGATGCACCAATATGGCTCATTAACAAAATAATTTCAATCCCAATACAAAAATATCCCCATTAGACAGTGGTCTCTCACACCAGGCTCTGAATTATTTTATCAAAACTTAATATCTTATCCCAAAGATATAGATTTTCGCCCTGCCAGAATTATTTTACATTAAAATAACATTATTAAAATAGATTATACCAATTAAATAACTAATAATTACACTACGAAACGTCATAACCTAAAATGACACGTAAGTAAAACGAATAAATTGATATTGTATATCATTAGAACTTTCTTACCGTTGCTGTGGTAATGTAACAATTTCCGAAATATAACTTTGAAATATTTAATGCGGAAATATAATATGTATTCATTTCAACGGCAAAATAGAATAACTTGAAGATATATATGAATTAGAAATATAAGTATACCTACAAAATATTACGACGTAAATTACGTTTTGACAGGAGACCACGTGACCAATCGAACGGCTAGAATTCTAGAAAACGAATATCATTAAGTAATCACCGTCGAACGTAAGAGAAACGAATAAGTTTCAGCCACACGAAAAAATAAGATTTCGTGCATAACCTCAAAATGACGTGTAAAAATTATACTCGCCAAAATTTGGAAGCATAATTACCTGTCTACATTAATGTACATTAAAATATGGCCAATAAAATAGACTGTACCAATTAAACAACCAATTATTTTAGTACGTAATAAGTAAAACGTATTAAGTATTATACATCCCAAAGTAAAACGCAATATATTGGACTGTCAGAAAGAAAAACACATTGTTGCCACTACACAAAATTACATGGAGACTGAATTCTCTCCAGACCATGTCAAACGAATATAGACTCAAAAGATTGATACTCAGGTGATACGAACATTAAGGTCTATATTCGTTTGCACTACGAAAATTTTCAATTAATTGATTAATTTATAAAGTTAATTAGAGCTCGATTAATAACAAAAATATGCCTATGACGACCGCTGAATTCCAATTAGTCCATTCTCCAAATTTCAAAAGGATCAGCTCAGGAATAACCTCAGAAATAGTCCGCACACACCCGGAAGGTCGCCTTTTATTTATATAGATAGATAGAAGATAGATAGATAGATAGATAGATAGATAGAAGAAGAAGATAGAAGAAGAAGACTAGAAGATAGAAGATTACTTGACACTTGTTTGAATATTACATCAGTTCAGTTAGTTACAATAAGGACATTTGTTTAATAATTAATACTCTAAGATAAATATTATTTTATAATAATTCAGAGTAAAGTATTGCAAGGATTATTGTAGAAAGTTGCTGAAGTTCTTACCTCATTCACCTAATATCTAACTAACTAACCACACATCTCCGAAGAGGTAGGCAGAAAGAATGGACTGTCACACTTTTCTTTTCAGACATACTTCTCTCGGGTTCCTCAACATTCATACACCGTGTCATGAAAGTGTTTTGAAGAAAAAAATATTGAATGTTTATGCGTCTATTTTTTAAGCCTTCTATTATTAATATTCTATAAGAGATCAAGATAGGTCAATTGATGAATATACACATAATATCACATTTGAGATTGTGTAAACTTTTATATTGTTGCTGATTTAATATGAATGGAAACATTTGTTTTCTAGGAGTTTTATTATATTTTATTGGAATGACATGTTTCAACTTTCTAAGGCATTATCAAATGTCTTCTAGAAAACGTTTTCATCCGTATTAATTATTTAATGTGGAATTTTGCATCGTCGTTCAAGAAACAATTAATAATTTGATGATTTAGTTTTATTTTTTTTTTAATTCTAGGTTTGTTACGGTAAAGGATATTCGTGCGAACTTTGCGGGAATGACGACGTTATCTTTCCATTTGATTCGGGCTCCATTGCGTGTAAGAAGTGCAACTCCCTCTTCCACATAGTCTGTTGGACCAAAAAGCAAAAAGTGTGCCCTAAGTGCAGGAGGATCAAGCTGCGGAACGCAGATACCTCTTCTCTATCCGAAGAAGCCGAAGTGGACGAGGATTTTATGTCTGTAATTTAGAAATGCTTTTAAAAATCTGATTTATATTTTATATGTAGGGTTCTGTTTGAAATGGACTAATATTATTTACTTATTTGTTAAATTTCTAATATGAGGTGTCCCAAACGTTCAGAAGGTACATCCTAAATAAACAAATTTTCCGTGTTCTCACTCATGATAAATATGTATCCAGATTGACATTTGATAGAACACGAATGGATCAAAATTATTTTATTGTTAAAACAATCTGATGTTTATCGTATCTTTTATTATTTCTTCTCGTGTCTTGTTAAAATTTTGGATAATTATTGGGAGATTGCCTCGAGTGCCTATCTGACTAAGATGAACTCTTCCACAATTCTCAGCTGATTTACACTCGTATATGTTTTATTTTTCGGAGCCCAGGCATTTGCCTTCTCCCGACTGCATGCCATGATGTCCTTCAATATTGACCTTAATTATAAGTATATTATTTCCACTCCTTAATATGTAAGTATGCTACAGTATGCCCAAAGCCTTTCGAAAATTAATCTCTTGTATTACATATGGAAATACTGTAACATTACCCGATTCGTTGCAGTAAAACTTGCCGTATTAGATAACCAATTTTTACTCCTATATTTATACTTGTCATTCAATCCCAAATTGTGTATTTTATTCAATTGACCCTAAATATATACAGGGTCTTCCAATAGGCACTTCCGAACTTTGACAGTTGATAGCGGCCATATTGTTGAAGCGACATCTGTCAAATTGGCTGTCATTTATTCAGTCTGTTTTGCCAAATAATCATGGACGGATATAGCATTCAACAACACGTGCAAATTATACAATTGTTTTTATCAAAATTGGTATTCTGTTCGGATAACGTTCCGCGCGCTTCGCCCATTTTACGGTCGCCATAAGCGTCCTGCTGAGAGGACAATTCGCAGTGTGGTGGATAAATTTGAGACCACTGGTTCAGTAATCAATCAACCAACACCCGTACGTCGAAGAAACGCAAGATCTGCCGAAAACATCGCCGCTGTCCGTGAGAGTTTGCAGGAGAATCCGAAACAGTCGATTTCGCGTCGCTCACAAGAACTAGGCCTTTCGCAGACTACAACTTGGCGAATTATGCGTCGTGACTTGGGCCTGCACCCGTACAAAATTCAACTGACCCAGGAGCTCAAGCTAAACGACCATAGACAACGACGTGTGTTCGCTAAATGGGCTCTGGAGCAGTTGGAAACTGACACTAATTTTCATCGAAAAATCATCTTCAGCGATGAGGCACATTTCTGGATGAATGGGTACGTCAACAAACAAAATTGCCGAATTTGGGACAATACTAATCCACATGAGATCCAAGAGCGTCCAATGCATCCCGAAAAAGTCACTGTTCGGTGTGCATTTTGGGCTGGCGGCGTCATCGGTCCATATTTCTTTGAGAACGACTTTGGCCAGGCCATCACCATCAACGGCGAGCGCTATAGGTTGATGATCACCGACTTCTTTTGGCCTGAATTGGATGATATGGACACCAACGACATGTGGTTTCAACAGGACGGCGCTACGTGCCACACAGCTCATGCCACATTGGACATTCTGCACCAACGATTTGAGAGCATGGTCATCTCACGTGGAGGTGATGTGAACTGGCCACCGAGATCGTGCGATTTGACCCCGTTAGACTTTTTCTTGTGGAGTTTTCTTAAGTCACAGGTCTATGCGAATAAGCCACAAACCATAGCAGCCCTCAAAGCCAACATAACCCATGCCATCAGTCAAATTCGGCCTGATTTATGCGCCGGAGTCATGGAAAATTGGACATTTCGGATGCGCGCCACCCAGAGAAGCCGCGGCGGACATTTGAATGATGTTATATTCCATACATAATGGCATCGATAGGCCTTTCAAACAAACAAAAAAATTTGATGATATCTCACACACACTTTGTTTTATTTAAATTTAAAGATAGGAAGCGCTTAATGAAAGACCCTATATTTATGTAAATTCAATTCCAAATTTAACCCTTACTGTCGGACGGCTACATTTGCAGTCCAAAAAAATCGTTTAGGACCGCGGTTGGCTACATTTACAGACGAACTGTCCCAGTTTATGATAATATAAAGGTTTATTAAATTCGTTTATATAAGAGCTTTAAATGTAGACAGCTGCTGTGTTGAAACAATTTTTTGGACTGTAAATGAAGCTAACCGGATATTAAGGGCATTTTTATCTTACAAAGCTTCTCGGTGTGAAGCTTTGTTTTTAAGGCAATAAATACTAGTTTTTTTATTCTATTTAAATAATCATGTATAGCGTTATTCCGAATCTTATACTTATATGGAATAGGGGTGATTCAGCCCCTGATTTTTATTTTTTTAGTTGATCACCCTAGGTAGCCACTTGTGATCAGTGGTGGTCGGTGGATAAGAGTTTGGATATTAAATAAAAACGAAATTACATATATTGGAGCAGACATTGCAATATACCTGCTGAAACTGAAAAAATATATTTCATACTCCAACCATCATGCATCGGCCGTCACAAAATACGAAATAAGGCTTCTTGTGATTACTATTAGAATAAAACACTATGGAAATCGATTTTAGATAACAATTTATGGAGCAATATTACATATTTTTAAATCTGCTTTTATATTGGGTCAAAGTTATAGAAAAAAATTAAGAATTATCGATCAATACCATAAAAGGTTGCAATAATTTTTTTACATTTTATATATTGGACTAAAATTAATTAGAATATTTTAGATAAAGATTAATATCATTTATATTTAAGTTTAATTTTATTTAAAATAAATTCTTTTTAAAAAATTGAACTGCCAATCAAATAAATCGTATCATGATATAATCTTTTTATCCGTAGAATTTATTTGAAAAATTCCCTCACTTAAAACTATAAATCCTGCATTCCATCTATATACCGCAATCGATGGTTAAAACAGTAATGTTAAAGGCAATAAATATGCTTGCATAATTTTTCAGATAAATATTAATATGTAATATATAAATAATAAACATTCTTTTACATATAGTTTGTATTTTCGTCTTTAGTATTTATTTTAACGCCAAAACTAACATAACTCATACATGGACGTTTGTACCGGTACCCAGGTGTATATAGGTTATGTCACTTTTGATTGTTTTAAAATGTGCCGTAACCGGGAGAGTATACATACATTTTACAGATGATACATTAAGCTGAATAAACAGTGATAATTCAGAAAATATTAAAAAAAACTCTTAAGAACAAATCAAAATTTAAGCCAATTAAACTAATGATGAGAGAAAAAAACATTTGAAATAGTGAAAGATTTTATTTAAAACATTTAAAATAGAATTTGAAGAGTCGATTATAATGACTTGCTGTATGAATGTAGAGGCCAGAGAAAAATATCAGAATAGATTAGCGTGGCGGTCCATTCTATCCACCTGCCACTTCAAATAATGAATGTTAGTTTGGTCAAGTAAATTTATGTCAATTTTGTTGACCAATACATAAAAAATAATCTATTTCACCTACCCATTTGAATGGCCTTCCAATTATTGAATGTTTGATATAACATTTTTTAAATCTCCCCTCGAATAAAAAAAAATATTAATAATAGATGTGAGGTAAGACTGATTATTTTTTTAAACTTTTATAGCATTTTTATATTACCCTCCTCACATTTTTTTTGGCCTAATGATGCTTGCTTAATGCATTCACTGCTTATTCAAAATGCCTCTCAGTGCAACCATATGAACCATATGAACTTGAGTCCAAATCCCAAGGCTTTCCTTCACAACCCCATTATCTCGCCCCCTCATCGCAGTACTTTAGATTGTTTTTTTAAGGGTTACCTTTGATCATCATCATAAGTCCGACAACCCTGGATGGACTCCATTTTTATCTTGTCTGCTGCCTTAGTTTTTCAATTTGCTATCTGTAGTGTAGATATAACATCGCTGAGTCCATCCTTTATGGTCTCCGTCTTTGTGGCATGGAAAGTGCGAGGCATTTTAAGGGGTTGTATCATTCACACTTATTACGCAATCTGTCCATCTCAAGCGCCTCCTGCTTTGATAGAACAGATCATATCTGGTTCACTGTATATGTCAATAGTTCCCTATTATATCAACGCCGCCAACTATTCTCTCGAAGGGCCATAGACTTCGCACAGAAATTATTTTAATTTGAGCATTTATGAATCAGCTTTTTTAGGCAACGGCGATCGTCATTAGCATTTCTAGATAGTTTTGTGAACATCTGAACATAGTTCAGCATTCGAAATATTGATTATATATTGAATAAATAGAATAACACTCCAATTATCCGAACCCCGACTATCCGAATCGTTTTCAGAATTTTTGGGAAAAAAAACATTAAAACGTACTACGGTTTGCAAAATAATGATTCTGTCTAAGCGCACTTGTCCTTACCTCCACGAAGCCACCTGTCACTGTTCGTTTTGATTAGTCAGTCATTTTCAGTATGATATGTACATACTGTACTTATCTACAGCACTTGCAACTAGGTTTAACATATAAAAGTGTTGCCTTTTCATTTAATTAATTAAAGCTCTTTTTCTTTAAAAATAGTTATTTTCTCCCATTTTCAACATACGAGTACATACAGTTATTAATTAAAATATACCCTTTTTCGGAAATAAATCAAATTATCCAAATGGGGTCCGGTCCCAATTGATTTGGATAGTTGGAGTTTTACTGAATTATATATTTGTCATGTTGTACCATCTTTCTGATTTTTATGTTATTCCACATGCAAGTGATTTTCTGCATCATTTCAATTCAATATTTTTCCAAGGAAATAATCCGAGATGGTCAATTTTGTATTATATTTTTAATAGAACAACGGCACATTGTATTTTTTTACATTTAGAAATACAGGGTGGACCAATAAGTCCTTTAATATTTTGAATGGCCATGAAGAAAAAAAAAAGCGGTATTAATCAAGAACTCACAGGCCGGGGGGGTTTAATTTTTTTAAGATTACAAATGTAGGTGAACTTTGGTGGTTTTTACACTCCTATAACCTGGACCAGAAATTTTTTCATGACCACGCCCGGTAAGTAGTTGGTAAAATGTTTTGCAGTCTCTGAGACGTTGATGTAAATTTTGTTTTAAGATATCCCCAAATGAAAAAGTCCATTGAGGGTATATTCGGGGCTGCAAGGTGGCCAGTGAATGTCACCTCTTTTGGATATCAGTTTTCGGCCAAAAATTTCACGAACTGCCGCTATAGAATAGTTGGAGGTGTGACATGTTGCCTGTCTTGTTGAAACCAGGTTATTTGATGGTAGCCTAAGAAATTCTGTAACATCGTGATGTATCGCTCTGTGTTAACAGTAAGAGGATGGTTTCTTTGATCTTAATAAAAATATGGACCAATGATTCCTCTCGGTGATAATGCCACGCATACAGTAAGTTTCAGCGAGTGTATGGGCTTTTGGTGCTTCAATTGCGGGTTAGTGTCACTCCAGTATCTGCAATTTTGCCGATCAACATAGCTGTTCAAATGAAAGTGTACCTCTTCCGAAAAAAATATGTTATTGATGCTCGGAAACCTCTTTAACATTTAGTAAGCAAACTGTAGTCTCTTAGCATAGTCATTAGACATCTATGCCTTTACAATCCTTGTGTAGAATGTGATTTAGAGATATTCTTAGCACATTTAAGACATTAGACCGCTTTCGAATGGACAAGCCAGGTTGCTCTCGAACAGACTCTCGTACACGCTCTACGTTTTCCGGTTCTCTCGGATGTCTAGGTCTGCTGGATCGTAGTTGAGTTAATGTTGAACCTGTCGTTTCGAACTTCTCCACCCAATTCTGAATTACTTGGATTATTAAGGCTTGATTTGCGCTCCGTACAAGAACAAAATTTTCATCTAGCTTCGGTCGCAGAAACGTTATTTCGATAGTACTCGTGAACGCAAAACACATGTATTCTGGTATTGACACCATAACACTAAATCCCTATTAACCGCTCTCGTGTTTGATACCCTCCGCACGCCAATACCCCCAGCCGCGCAGAAGCAGCGGGCTCCTCAAATGTTAAGAGACTCTTGGCCCACCCTGTATAATGTTTTCAAATTAATTATTCTGGTTAAAATAGAGCTGATACTTATAAAAAAAAATTGTAGTACTTTCTGTTCAACCTAATTCTTGTTTATCATGTTATTTAAATACTTCTATTAGCAATATTATATTATATGTACATATTTTTTAATAGTTTTAAAAAATAACATTTAATATGTTAATTTTCAGAAACAGAATTCACAACAAAGAATCTATTGACTTAAAATATCTTAACATTTGTGAACCAAAAAGACTGATAAAAATAATTTGTTTATTAATTAGTTGTTTTCTGAAAATTATTCTTAAATATTATTTATGAAAGTTTGTGGGTTAAGGAAATGAAATTATCTGAATATTGACAGAGATGAGGATATGTAGCGGTCAAGGAGATCCTTGTATATGCATTCTTGAATGTTCTAGGAGGTTCCAGATCAGCAGTGATAGTGGGAAAAGAAATATTTTCTTACTTTATAGTCCAGAGCTGCTGGTCCACTTCTACTAGGTTATTACAGTACAGAATGAGAGTGAGCTACGATAATGCCTACTGCCTGGTCCTGCTTTCAAGGTGCTAGTGTTTCACAGGGGGAGTGTACTCCACAAAGATTTGTGTGCAGCTTGTGGTACTGCTTAAAGTTTGGACTGGGATGTTGGCTCACCACTGGCTTCATTCACCGACTTAGGGTGAATGTATTAAAGCCACCATAATTTTTATGTGTTATTATTTTGTAGATACATGTTTTATTATGTGCATTCATGTGTAGCCGTGTAGCCATATAACTGGAAGCCTTTTATAGTCACACCATGTGTACGCAGCCTATTTTATTTCATCCTGCTGGGATATTTTTCAGAAGATAAAGTCTACTTCGATCCCTTTCCCTAGGGTAAGTCTAGGGAAAATCTTTGCAATAGTGTGCGACAGTACATTTACAATAAATAGCGGCATTTTATCTTGATGAATATAAAATTCAAAAAATTATTTCAACAATATTTAATATTCATTCAAATAAACACATATTTTGTTTTAATAAACATGTCCTTAACTTAAATTCATAAAAATAGAGATAATTAAAACTTTTATTTAGTTTGTTTTAAATTTATTTGAAGAAGTTTATTGCAATGAAAAAAATGTACACTATCTTACATGTCATTCGTGTTTAGTGATTCTGAAGGTTTTTTTTTTTTATTCTAAGCAAAGATTATTGGTAGGTAAAATCAATTAAAAATTTAAATAATATTCATAATGATACCATACGATGATAAAATTCCATTATTTCGAAAATCTGTTAGTAAATTTACGTTTTTAATGAATTCTAAATTTGAACATGATGGTGTATTTCTAATCACTGAGTATTTAAGAAATACATTTTTATAACCAATACCACTACACAAGTATATTATTATAGTATAGGAGGCTTAACTCACACTATTGCAAAGATTCTTCTTAAGGCGAACTGACTACCGTGTGCCGGGTTCCTTCATCACATCAATACCACCATTTTTGAGGGTGGTAACCCTTTTTCCACCTTCGGCACTAACTGGCCACATATTCTAAACCACGTCGGACATGATCTTAAATGTCCTAGAGTTATTCATTAAGAAGAAGAGGTCATTTAGATTATTTTGCGACACGTATTTTATTTTGTATTTATGTTATATGTGTAGATATTGTAAGTGGTTTTTATTATTTTTATTTATCTTTATGCTTTTTGATTTATTTCTTAGTTAGTAGATGTCTTTTTTGGCAGAATGATGTTTTATTATTTTTGTAATTAGTTATAAATGTTTGTCACTTTTTTTTTAGTTGCAATAAAGTCTTCAATAAGTCATCAAGGTAAATTATTTATTTATTCTCAATTTAATAAGCCCATTAACCGCCTGTCTTGAGCTAGTTTGCCTTATATTTCACTCCGAAATATACTGTATTTCCTGAAAGAGCATGTTTATACATCTATGCAATTCGAATCGTGATTCAGGAGGAATAATTTTTTTATGACTTGAGTTCTTTTTTAACCCACATTTCTATTGATTTAAAAAGTGCATATACTACATAAATCTAGCCTAAGTAAGAAGACGTAAGATTTTTTCGTTTGTTTTTCGACATAGTCCCCTTTTAAGGCCATACACTTTTCAAGATGACTTTCCAACTTCTTCATCCCTTAAATCATCCCCAAAAGTAGTTTTGCTTGAGCTCTTCAAAATAATGTAAAGTTTCGTCGTCACTTCTTCGTTTGTTGCAAAACGGCATCTGAGCCATTTTTAGGTTTGGGAACAGGAAGAAGTCACAAGGGGCTAAATCTAGTGAAAACAGTTGGTGGTCGATCATCTCGTAGCCTAATTGGTTCAATTTTGCCTGCACCACGGCTTATTTTTGAACGGGTGCGTTGTCATCATGGAAGAGAAAGAGCGTTTTTTCATTGCAATGTTGCATGAGCTGTAAATAACTCTTCAAAATTTATATTTTTAACAATTAAATTAATTCCCTGTTACAGTTAAAATATAAATATTTATTTATTCGGGGTCCAGATCCGATTTTATTAAATAGGTTTTTCACAATGGCAATAGATGGTGGTCTAGGGAACAACGCTTGGCTCCTAATCCAGGAGACTTGAGCTCGAGCCTGGACACGACCCGATTATAATGAAGAATTTTCTGCTCATTTTCATAATAAATTATAATACCATTGATTTAAAGAAAAAAATATTGATTGACAGGGTAATCTCTGCATTCTTACAATGTGTATGAAACTAATGAATAAAGAAAGTATTTAATGAAGGTTATATAGAAATATGTCAGGATAGAATAGTAAGTCTGTCCTTTGTGCTCTTGAGGAATGGGTTTATTCAATTTGTTGGGGTAGGCAGAAAGAATGAACCGCCACACTGATCTTTTCTGATACACTTCTCGATTCCTAAACATTCATACATTGTGTCATGCATGCACGTCGATTTCTCATATAGTAATTTTTTTTTTTGTATTAATGTTCCTTAACATGTTTTTACCCCCAAAATTGACGATCTCAAGTCCCATTAACTTATACAGGGTGCAGCAAAACAGACAGTGCAGTTTTGAAAGGCCGGTACATCCCGTATTGGTGTGGTATGTGGTGGGGGTAGGAACCTGGGAGTGGTTTCATTGTATCGGGAGGGTCTTGCCGTTTTCAGTCGTTGCCATGGTTTGGTCCGGACAACACCGGGGCTTTGCCGTCCGCACGTTTCTTGAAAATGACAGTTCTATCATCGCCACCCAGCGGGCCTTTCGGCTGCACTTTAATCTTGAGTGTCGTGATACCGTCCCTCACCGTAATTTAATCGTGATTTGGGAGCATACATTAGAAGGAACTGGTTCCACACTAAGACCTAGGGGCTTAGGAAGACCCAAAATCGTAAGAACACCCGAAAATTTAACGAGAGTGAGAGAAGCTATTGAACTGTCGCCTCGGCGCTCTGCCCGGAAGCATGCAATTGCATTGGGCACTGCTGACCACTCGCTAAGGAGGATTTTGCATCAAGACTTATCATTCCACCCCTATAAGATTATGATCGTCCAAGAGTTGAAACCTCCTGACTATGAAAACCGCATGAATCGCTCCCAAGCGATGTTGAACCGAATGCATGCGAGGTCATATTTTCAGTAGTGACGAGGCCCACTTTCATCTCTGGAGCGGTGAATAAGCAAAATTTTCGGTACTGGGCTGAAAATAACCCAAGGCAAGTTCACGAGAGACCTTTTCACTCCCCAAAAGTGACTGTGGTGTGGGATTTCTAAATTTGGGGTGATTGGACCGTATTTTTTCGAAGAGAATGGACGAACCGTGACTGTCGACGCTCAACGTTATGTTTCTATGTTGGAAATTTTTTTGAACCTCAATTGAAAGAACTAATGGAGGAAACAGATCTGGGAGATATCTGGTTTCAACAGGACGGTGCTACGGCCCATACTGTTCGAGTTTCGATGACAAAACTGCGACAGATGTTCCCTGCGCGCCTCGTCTCTCAGGGGTGACGAGTGACGTTGGATGGTCCGCGCGCCCACCTGATTTAAGCATTTGCCACTTTTTCCTGTGGGGCAATCTGAAGAAAAAAGTTTTTAAACATCGACTTCACACCTTGGAAGAACTTGAGGATCGAATTCGGGAGGAAATCGTCGCTATGCCCATCGAGATGTGCCAAAATGCAGCCGAAAACTTCAGAAATCGCCTTCATCAATGTATCGCTGCTGGGGGCCACCATCTTTCTGATGTCGTCTTCAAGATTTGATGCGTAAAACGGCACGATGTACCAAATAAAATTAATCTCATTTCTTTAAGTTGCGCCGTTTTTTTAATAGCCCTTCAATACTGCACTGTTTGTTTTGCCCCACCTTGTATTTTGATAACCATGACATAATGAATATAAAATAGTATTGAAAATAAAAAATATATTTTTACACAAATATCTTTGGAACATATTATTTTTCAACGCTTTTTTAATATATACGCATATTATTATAATTTCTACTCATAAGACGTTAACGAGACTGAAAAAAAAATGTATCGACAGCGGTCAATGAGTTAATTAATAAATAAATGTTTGCCCTTCCATGCAATCGCCCGTGTTTCAAGTCCAACCAAACATTCCATGCTGCATAAATTCTTAGAGGTAAGTATACAATTTCCACGAGTCGCAAAAGAGGTAACAAATATATTCAGAAAACAAACGCATTTAAAAAATAACAAAAAAAAAGTTACTGTTAAATCTGAAAGAAAAATTATGCAACTTCTTCTTCTTCTTTCGGTGCCGTGTCAGGTCCCCCCAACGTTGGCGATCACTACAGCAAAGGCATCTCTATCCTGCGCCATTTAGAACAGGTTCTGAACTCTTGTTACTCCTGTCCACTCTGATGTTCTGCAGCCAGGACAGTTGCCTTATACCAACTCCCCGACGTCCCTCCACTTTACCCATTAATATCAGTTGAAGGAGGTGGTATTTTTCTCCCCTTAGCACATGACCCAAATATGAGACCTTTCTAATTTTCACACTTGACAACAGCTCTCTATTGGCTCTGGCTCTCTGCAGTACGTCTGCATTACTGACCCTATCGGCCCACGGTATATGGAGGATTCTGCGGTATTTCCACATCTCGAACGCTTCCAACCGGTTCATTACATTCACTTTCAAAGTCCAGGTTTCCCAGCCATATAGTAGAACAGACCGTATATAACATTTAATCATTCTTTGTCGAAGTTTCAAGCTAAGATTATCGTTGCAAAATAATGTTATTATTTTATTAAATACAGCTCGTGCAACTTCAATTCTGCATTTTATTTCTATGTCCGGGTCAAGCGCTTTAGTAATGCAACTTAACTGATTGTAAATTTTTAACAATGCACAAAATGTATAATGTTTAGAGAAGTAGTTTATAAAAATAACTCTCTTATTTCATTATCGTAACGTTGGATTTTTGGGGAGATAACTATTTCACAGATCAATGAAATAGGTAACACCTCTTAGCTTGATCTTCTTCTTCTTATTCTTCTTTGCTAGCCTTCTTCCTTCCACTCGTCTCTATCTTGCCCCCTTTGTATCCAAGATTTTCCAACCCTTTTGACAATATCATCGGTCCATCTCATCGGTGGCCTTCCGACACTCCGCCTATTTGCCCATGGTCTCCAACTGAGTATCCTGGGTGCCCATCTGTTGCCACCCTGTCTAGCCAAGTGTCCAGCCCATTGCCATTTCAATTTTGCCACTCGGTCCATGACGTCAGCAACCCTGGTGCGGCGTCTGATTTCTTCATTCCTTAGCTTGATACAATGTTATTATTATTTTTTATTTGGGATGTAGAAAAATTGCTAGATTTATTTATTTATTATTTTTTGCCTGGCTTATTTGTATGATTGTTCTTGTCGTCAGATCTATTTCAAATTCTCATAAGTTTTACAACACTTGTAAAATTTATTGTGGTGAACCAGCCTACCCCGCCAATCACTTGTGGAGCAAGTGTCAGCACCGCAGGCTACATACAAGGCGTTGCAAGGGTCTAGAACAGAGGTTCCCAAGCTTGTTTATCCCGTAGACCCCTTGCCGAATTCTTCCATTTTGTGTAGACCCCCTGCTTTCCTAATAAATAAAAAATTGGGGGTCTATGAAATGAAAATGGGAGTCCACAATAATGGACATCATGTCGGATGGTCGAAACGTTTTGACGACTTTTTTTTCTGGCTCATTCGGCAAAGATCGGATATTCGATTTTACCAAATAAACTAAAAAAAACAGTCGCCAAACGTTTCGACCGGCAGATTTTCCCCAATGAGCTAAAAAAAAGGGTCGCCAACGATTTCGATCATCCGACCGGGCTCTGGTGACACCGGTGGGAAGAGCAATTAGTCTACTGAAACCGGTCTCCTCGGAGATCGACGTCTTTCATGTTCAGGGGACAAATAGGTACTCTTGACTTTAGAAAGTATCTTGTCTTCCTAATGTCGAACCATTTCTAATGCGTTCCTGGTACTATGTTGTATTTTTATAATATTTCACCTGTACTCAATAGATGCCTTAAACATTTTCCTTTTTGTAATGTCTTTTGAGTTAATAAACTGATTTGATTTGATTTGATTGATACGAGATCCACTATCGTGGACCCCCATTTTCATTTCATAGACCCCCAATTTTTTTTCGCTGACATGGACCCCTTGCAAGTTGTCGTAGACCCCTGGGGGTCTATATAGACCACTTTGGGAATCACCGGTATAGAACAGTGATTCCCAAAGTGGTCTTGCAAGGGGTCTACGACAGTTGCAAAAATAATTGGAGGTCCATGAGATGTAAATGGGGTTCACGAGATGGTTCAACTAAATTGAAGCCGAATATTGAAACGCAATACGAATATCGAAATCGTTGGCGACCTTTTTTTAGCTAATTTGGGGAAAATCAGAAGCGCGACTTCCGGCCAATAGAATTCGGCAGCGACCGATTTTTTAGCAATCAATTAGGAAAGCAGGGGGTCTACACAAAATAGAAAAAATCGGCAAGGGGTCTACGGCACAAAAAAGTTTGGGAACCTCTGATCTAGAAGCTATACGCTCGCTTCCGCACAAACTTCTATAAAGTAAATCTTGGGAAAGGAACAGTCGGTTTGCATATGATTGCCTTATTAAATGCTGCTTGGCTGTAGGCACACATAATCTCAAATCTTGAACTTCAATTTCAAGGATCTCCTAATCCTTCATATCAACATATTTCATCTGACAAGAAGCCAAATATTTCATTTTACTTGTCATGGTAGTAAACACATTCTGTTTATGAAAAAATATATAATTATACAGTATTTATTTATTGCAATATGAATTTAGATGAAAGTATGTCAAAGTGCTCTACCATCCACCGATGTAATATGTACTTAAATATTTTTATATTTTTTTCTAGACTTATACTTTGGGAAGTCGTAGGAACATACAAAATACAAGCCAGATATTGAATTCAGTAGTGCACAGGTACACAAGTCATTTTGGTATATTTTTTCAATGGATGTATCAACGATACTTTAATAGTAATTGTTTTTAAGTACAAAATATGTATCTTGTCTTATTAACACAATAAAGGTCCTGGGTTCGATTCCCGGTGACGGTAGTGTGATTGTCTCGCTGTTTTTGGTCTGGTGTAGAATTCACCTGACAATAAAATGGCGATAGATTAGCTACCTAAACATGTCATGAGAATCAATATGATAGCTATACCCTTTACATCAATTTGGCTCGCGCTGTAATGATGGAACGAGCGATTCAACAAAATTATTTATAATTTATAGATACTCTAATGCCCCATTTGCCGGAATCGGTAAAATAACCACTTCAGTTTTTTTTATAGATATTTTTAATAACATCGTTACCAAGTATAAATTCATGGTTTCTATTAAAAGAACAAAAATAATAAATCTTTATAGAAATTCTCACTCCAATTAGCTGAAAATTTTTCCAGGAAAACTAAGAATTGCAATAACTCGAAAACTAAAAATTTAGAACATCCAAACAAATGAGAATAATAATGTTTTACTGTTCTCTTAGTACCTAATCTTTTCTTTAGTGTATTACTGGGTTATAATTATGATTTTTTTTTATAAATTTATAATAATTATTTTTATATATTTAATTTTATTATTCTTTAAATACAAAATAATGTATTAATAGTAGAAATGAGATATCGTTGACGAATATATGGTAAATTTGTATATGATTGTGTCGAATGCAAATATTTTAATGGAATGCAGTGCGAATAAAAGTGTTATGAACAAAATAATTTAATAATCACTAAGATGGTTTGGACACACGGAAATAATGAACTAAAAAATAATGGTTCAGTCCATCACCCTTTCGGAAGAAGCGTTATGGTTAGTTAAGATAGTTAGTATGTTAGTACAAATTTCTTCTATATTCGCCATCACTTTGTGTTGTGGATTCACATTCGAATAACTTTTTGGAAACATTGTATTATCACAACATTTTTTTCCACTTTTCACAAACATATTTCGGGACACAAACTTCCCTTCTACAGTGTATGAATTTTAAATTCATACACTGAAGAAGGGAAGTTTGTGCCCCGAAACATGTTTGTGAAAAGTGGAAAAAAGTGTTGTGATAATACAATGTTTCTAAAAAGTTATTCGAATTTTATTACAAAGTTTTTTTGTTTTATTTTTTTATTTTCTTTATTTTTATTTTTATTTTCTTGTATACAACAGATTTTTTGAACCCAATTACTGTATACACATTAATTTTAGCTATTATTATATTGATGATTCTCATGACATGTGATAGGTAGCCAATCTATCGCCATTTTATTGTCACGTGAATTCTACACCAGACCAAAGACAGTGTGACAATCACACTGCCATCGCCGGGAATCGAACCCGGGACCTTCGGTACGGAAGTCAGAGATCTTACCACTCGGCCACGAAGGTCGACACATTAATGTGCATACATCAATATGATTTGATTTAAAAAAAAATTAAAGTTTATTACTGATATTCAATATATCACACTTAAGGGGGAAAGCCACTGTGACGACCGAAAAAATAATTCATTTTCGGGAATTTTTTTGACCGGGATAATTAAGGAATATCGGGATCGCGTTTATTTTAATTTTATTAAGTGTACCTTCAATATAGTTTATGTTAATTTTTATTGAAAAATATTAAGAAGTAACAAAGTTTTCAGCATTGCTCTAGTCTTAAAAATTCAAGGTCGCATCGTTTTCTCGAAAAGGGGTTCGTGGAAAATAAAATCAAAGTTCATATAATTCAATGTAGTAATCGTTAAACTTATCCGAATATTTTTCATTTTGATTTTTCACAAAATAGCGATTGATTGAAAAAATGTCTATTTTTTTTTTGTATTCAAGCAGTCTTAAAATATAGTAATAATCTAAATTTTCAAAATCAGCTACGCTTAACGATAGCCATTGTAAAGACGAATAAAACAAACAAAAAAAGTTTAAAATCGGTTAATAATTGCTCGAGTTATCGATGCGACCATTTAAAAAAAAAATTGAGAAAAACGCGTTTAAAGTTTTTAATCCATTTTTCTTACTATAAAATCATGTATCTTCTAAAATACGAGTCTTTATACTTACATCAAACTATCCCGTCCCGGACCATATGATGGTTCTTCCTTTTTATCTCCAGTGGTGTCCTTGACTTATTATTTTTTTTAACCCTTTTCATGCGATTCTCAGCAGTTTTCACCTGGTTAGCGTCGCGGTCGGCGCAAGACAGTCGGTCTACCTACTCTCATTAAAATGACTGTAAATCAGTCAATTTTCGGAATTTTGACCTAAAATTTTACACACATATTTCCGAAGGTATAAACTTTAAATTATAACAAACAAACAAAATTCCGCCAATCACAGTGGCTATCTTCCTTTATATAAAAAAAATATCAAATTAAAACCTTGAAGCATCAGACCATTCATACTTTTCATTTTTAGTTCCAGGTGGGAGCTGCAGCAATGGATTCAAATGCTTTCTTGCCAAAAATGCAGCCTCGTGATGCACGCATATTAGACCATTTTTTCGACCAATTTATGGGGGATTATTTTTTGAAGAAAGTGCCACATTTCTTCGCAGATCCTGAAAACCAGCCACTTATTGATATTAATGACAATGACTTGAATGATAACGTTTCCGGGATACTCAATCAACCACAGTATATTCTCTTCACAAGTTTAAATAATAAGAGGGTACCTTTATACAACCGAAAATCAAATCGCGAATCAAACCATGATTTGGAGTTTGCACATCTAAATGTGCGTCTACCTGAAGTCATCACTGAGTCATCACATCATATGGAGTATCTACCCAGAGCTGCGACTGGAATAACTGTTGTGCCGTATTTACCCATAAATCCAGTACCGTATTTACCCATAAATCCAAATGGAATAGTTATTATACCACCAAATCAGATACAGTATAGATGGTCGGATGGAATGATCTATGCGTTTCCACAATACGTGCCGAATTTGCCAGAGTGGCAAAATCTAACACCTTCGTCGTATAACACACAAACAGCCTTACAGCCAAGGAGGCAATATCCTACCCCTGCAACATTTGGCATGCAAACAACCTCAATCCCAGAGCGTCAAAATCCTACACCTTTATCATATCGCATGCAAACACCCTTAAACCCAGAGCGGCAAAACTTTTCGCCTATGGAATCTGGCATGCTAACTGCCTTAAACCCAGAGCGGCAAAACTTTTTGCCTAGGGAATCTGGGATGCTAACCGCCTTAAACCCAGAGCGGCAAAACTTTTCGCCTAGGGAATCTAGCATGCTAACTGCCTTAAGCCCAGAGCGGCAAAACTTTTCGCCTATGGAATCTGGCATGCTAACTGCCTTAAACCCAGAGCGGCAAAATCCTACACCTGTACCATATGGCATGCATACAGCTTATCCTTCTGCAGCTTCGCATGCTAATATACCTGAACTTGTTCTAGAACAGAGTTCTGATGATCATCATAAAAATGTTCAGCCTCCAAATTTAACGCGTCAACCTTAAAAAAATGTCACAACAAAATTTTTCACAGAACATGAAAAGTTCACACTCCAATTTACCCTGTCGACTCACCCTTATAAAATATCTGTGTTTCCAAATTAAAGGACACGAAGAACGCTACCCGAGCTACCCGAGCCAGTAAACTGGAAGTATTGAAATTGTCAATTGTTCAATTAAGGTCTTATTTATAAGTATTTGTATTTTAACTTATTTATGTCTTCGTCTTCCTTGTTATAGACATATGTGGTCTGTTCTCCAAAGTGTTGCTCCTCCTGTGAGGTAAATTCCCAGCTGTCCTTCCATCTTTTAGGAGGTCTTCCACGAGGACGAGTCCGATGAGGCTGATTATGCAATCCAATATATGGGAGTCTGGTGGTGTCCATTCTTTGAACATGACCGTACCAGTCCCTTTTTTGCTTTCTGCTCCATCTTGTAATATCCTCAACCTCACATATCTCTCTTATTCTGGTGTTCCTCGCCCGATCCCTCAGTGTCTTGCCTGCTATCGTCCTCAGTGTCTTCATTTCGGAAGCCCTCAAAACTTGTTTGGTCCTTACTGTGTCTGCCCTTCCTTTGACGCCATATGTTATGTATGTCTAACCTTAAAATTATATTCCTCTTACATTTACTAGTACATGTGGTACTTAATAAATGATTATTCTAAAAATATGTTTGAGTTTTGGTTTATCCACTAAAAGCCGAATTAATTATTTTCGACCGAATCGTTTATTTTTTTAAACTATTTTGTTAGTTACTTTATGCATAAGTAGAAATTATTTAAATACAAATAAAGTTTTGCATTACTACACTAATTATATTGGAAACTGTATTTAACAAATATAGATATTAAAATTATTTATAACGCATTTCCTTAAATGCGCCAAAATAAGAATGGTATGACGTTTAATTTTAGTATTAGTATTAAACTCAATCTCATGATAAAAAAAATTATATTTATTTTTATTGATAAATAAAATAAAAAATAAGTACTCGTATGTTTAAGTACGTTTTGTATTTCGTGATTTGTTAAAAAGTATGAGAAATATAAATAGACTATTATGAAAATACAAAATGAACGTCGTTTTCAGTAGACTGGAAAGCTTTATTGTATATTTTTTTAAAGTTGGTACCTATTCATTGAGCAAAATTGAATATAATTTTTTTTTTAATTAAAAATAACACTTGTTATATTTTTTTTCAAGAAAATTTTATTCGGTAATTTCCCTGATGAAGATGAAAAAGAATAAAATCGAAACAGGTTAACAATATATCAATAATCACGAGAAGGAGGAAGAAGAGGGGGAAAATAAGAAGAAAGGAGAAGGAGGGGCCCTATTTAGGGCCATCTACGAGACTAGCTCACGAGAAGGAAATGAACAATAAAAAAGGTGCATGTAAGTGAATATATCTTGCGCAATCTGTATAGGAATTATTAATTTTGTCTTCATATTTATTTTGCCACTATTTTTAAAAAAAATTTCGAATATAGACAAATTCTTTAAGGATTAATTGTATCTCAATAGAGACGAAGATGTAAATTGTTTTTGGAAACAGAATATGGTGGTCAAGGCATTTACAGAACTTATGACCTGTCATTAGTTGGGTTAAGCGATCGCTTTATGTAATACAACATTCCCCACTCCGCCCTTCTTACGACCACCATGTCTGACAAATTTTTGAAAGATGTATATACCTATATACGAGGCCTGTTCAAAAGAAAAGGTGAATTTTGAATTTTCGCGGGCTGTGTAGGTACATTCGATTATCCAATTTATTTTTTTGTTATGTTGGTACACATATGTTTATCATATGTTAGCATTATCAGCCATTTTGGATTAGTGGTTTGTTTTTGACAACTGGAAAGGTTAGTCACGTTTTTATGTGTTCTTCGATTTTTTACTGTTGAAAAAAAATGGACCCAAGAATATGTATTAAATTTTGCGTTAAAAATGGAATAAAGTGCTCCAACGCGCTTAAAATGTTGACTGTGGCATTCGGCGAGTCTGCTTTGTCTCAAAAAAGTGTTTATAGGTGGTACAAGCGCTTTACAGAAGGCCGAGAAGATGTTAATGACGATGAGTGTCCTGGAGTTAACAAACGAAGAAAACATCGAAACAGTGAAGAAAATGGTTTTGGAAAATCGTCGAATCACTATTAGGGAAGTTGCAGAGGATGTTGGCACATCAATCGGCTCATGCCATGCAAATTTTCTCGGATGTTGTTGGCATGAAACGTGTGGCAGCGAAGTTTGTTCCGAAATTGCTAAATTTTGAGCAAAAGCAACGTCGCATTATTATCGCTCAGGAGTGATTATTTGGCCAAAAACAACACCGTAATCAAGCCTCAACCACGGTATTCACCAGATTTAGCTCCCTGTGACTTTTTCCTATTCCTGAAACTGAAGAGACCAATGAAAGGAAAGCGTTTTGCCACAATTGATGAGATAAAGTCAAAATCGAAGAATGAGCTGATGGCCATACCGAAAAGCGCATTCCAGAAGGGCTTTGAGGATTGGAAGAAGCGCTGGCATAAGTGCATAATATCTGAGAGGGATAACTTTGAAGGGGAGAAAATGGATATTGATGAATAAATAAATACTTTTCGAAAAAATTCGAAATTCACCTTTTCTTTTGAACAAACCTCGTATATGAATTCTTTAGGTTTTTATACACTATTAATTTTGTTTATTTACTTCATTATGAGTATTTGTAAAATTTACGACCGTCATGTTGCAAAACAACAGAAACTCGATTAAAACATAAAATATAGATTACCACGTTTACACATACAACCATAATAATAATCACCGCTTGGGTACTAAGAAAGATATAGGTAACAGATATAACATGGATAGGAACTCAAAATCTCCTCTTCCTTTATTCTTTCACCGATCATTATATTTATTCAACGCCACCTCCAAGTTAAAAGCCGTGCCACACTGTTTTAAACAAGTTCTCCACATCGGTATCCACCAGCGGTTTAAAACTGTGTGGACACATGTTTGAAACCGAAATTTGTGGACGGACGCGTATAGAATGCGTGTGGATCCACAGTTGTAAACACGCATTCCACCAGTCAAGGTGGAGTGCGGATGTATGAACGAAAATGATGTCTACGCGAGAAAAAGAAGTGATCAGTGAATTTATTGAACTGTGTAGGGACATGCCCTGTCTTTGGGACCTAGTCGACAACACACTGAGGTGGGAGCCTTGTTTTAAATAGTGTGGACGCCACACCAACCGTGGGCTCCACATCGCTCCACAAAGGTGACCCCTGTGGAGAGCTTGTTTACAACAGTGTGTGGATGCTACACCAACCGTGGGCTCCACAGCTCTCCACCAAGGTCACCCCTGTGGAAAGCTTGTTTCAAACAGTGTGGCACCGCCTTAACACTCGCTGCACGGTAAAACCCAGTTACCAGTATAACGTTTTTTCTGCACACGAGCAAGTTCATTCCTGTTAAACAAGATGTATGTATGTTACTTACACATATTTTATATTATTCAAAGTTAATTTCATAAAACAATATAGATAACTAACTTCATTAATTAAGCTTTTTATTTTAAGAGTATTAACGGAACTCAGTAATTAAACCACGATTTTTACAATGCTACAACATTAAATACATAGGAAATTAATTTAACATCGTAAACCAAGTGTTAACAGAACTCACAAATGAACCTGACTGACAATACGTGGCAACTTTAAATACACGGGCAATTAATTAAGCAGAACACATTCTTGAAACTATGTATATTACAATATGTGGCTACATTAAATACATGGGAAATGAATTTAACACCGGAACCATTTGTTAACAGAATTCATAAATGAAACTGAATTTTACAATACTTGTCAACTTTTAATACACGGGGAATGAATTTAGAACAGTAAACCGAATGTCTTCATAAATTTAACTATGACTCTTACAATAAAGCGTGTATTAACATAACTCATAAATGAAACATAAACTTTTACAATATGTGGCAACTCTAAATGAATGGAATGTGAATTTAGCACCGTAAACCGTGTATTAACAGAACTCTTAACCCTTTCATGGCCGCAAATAAATCACGCGGCAGTGCTCAGCAGGCCGAATATTTTTTGTCAAAATAAAACTCGTCTTAAATATTTTTGCCGTGTTAGAAAGAAATAATAGTTTACTTACTTAACTAATTCACTAAACGCAGAATACGAAAACAAAGAACTTAACACAAAGCAAACTGTGAAGAGTTATAAAAAGAGACCGATATCACTAGCGAAACACTGATAAAATAGGTGCCGATATACCGAAAACAAGTAAAAACAAATTCTTTCATTATAGTCATTGAAAATTATTCGAAAACATAATATTTTCGGTTGTGATAGCCCTGCAATATGACATCTGTATACTGTCAGCTGAAACAGTTTTTGAAATTAACCGATAAATCGGTTAAAAGTATTTGGAAACTTGATAAAATATTTCGGGATAACTAAAACAGAGAACAGTGTGTGTTCCGTTTCTACCAAATTGTCAATACAAGTCAATACGGCGCAAAAATGCGTCACCAAAAGTACTACCGAGATATCTCGTCTCTGGTCACACGGGCACTGCGCCGTTTTGCCGAGATATCTCGTCTCTGGCAACCATCGAGTTAATGAATTTATGATAAATCGAGTGTTAACAAAACTCAAAAATTATTATTATTATTATTATTTTGTTGAAAAAACTCCTTACATCATTACAGCGCAAGCCAAATCGATGCAAAGGGTGAAAAAAAAAGAATATCAGAGGAAATATAAATAGAACCTTATGAATAGGAAAAGCTAGTTATTTGCTTGCTGCCTTTATCATAAGGGTATTTACGAATTCGCTATAATTGCATCCAAAGAGGTCTATCTCTTTTGCAACCTCATTTAAGAGACGAATCGCCTTCAATACAGGAGAACTTCGAAGGGCCTCTGTGCGGCAATTTGGGGCATAAAATAATATATGCCTCCTTGCTCTGCTATAACTATGGGGAACGTACAGATTTAGCTCTCTCAGTATTCCTGGATTGAAAATACCTCCGGATAACAGTTTAAAAAAATGCTTTCCCAGAAAGATCATTCGACGAGCTTAAAGAGTGTTGAAACCCAACACTCCTGAGAGGAACAGTGAGGGGTACATAAAAGGATAACAGTTATACTCCCTAAGAACTGACATACTCCCTGAGAAATGAAACTGACTTTACAATACGTGCCATAATACGGCAACTTTGAGGCGAAGTTTTATTCTAAAAGGTAATTTATCATTATGCGGTTTTATGGATCGAGTAAGTTCGGGTTCAGGAGTCGATATCCCTGAGCAATGTCTCGATGGCCACGTCACCGACGGTGGGGCGGAAGAGCAGGCGCTCCAGGCGGCTGCCCGCGGCCAGGCGCGCCACCTCGGGCAGCAGCAACAGCAGACGCCCGCAGCGCGCCGGGCTGTGACCCTGCAGAGCCAGCAGGGCCTGCGCCTGGAGCGCCGCAGCTCTCCCCGAAGCCCCCCAGCCGCCAGCGTCTGTAATATATTAATATAATCGAGGGTCTATTAACTACATCCTTAACACTCGCCCCACGTGGATGCATACCGAGAGACGGCTGATAGGTACATTCCTGTCGAGACTGACGCGCGGGCAAGACGCGCGTACATCTCTCACACTTAATTGATATTTTTAATAAAAAAACGAATTAAATGCTAATAATTATAGCAAAGAGCCATGGAAAGAGCTATGTTAGGACAAAGCCTAAGAGACAGAGTCAGAAACGATACGGTGAGAGAAAAAAACAAAGGTCACTGACATCATCCACCGGGTGGCGACTCTAAAATGGTAATGGGCGGGTCACGTAGCCAGAAGCTCAGATGAAAAATGGACAAGAAGACTGCTAACTTGGAGACGTGAAGAGAAGTGCAGGGCGACTGCAACTACGGTGGAAGGATGATCTAAACAGACACGTCGGAATAACCTGGATGCAGTCTGCACAGGACAGAATGACATGGAAGCAAATGGAGGAAGCCTTTGTCCAGGAGTGGATGGGAATAGAAGAAAAATTATAATTAAGTAGCAACTGGCAACACAGATGCTAGTTATGGCCTTGAAATGTATGAATGTAGAAAATAGGAGGATAGAGATGCTAGTTATGGCTTTGATCGATGTATGAATGTAGAGGAAGCCCGAGAGGTATGCCAGGACACAGATTTGTGGCGATCCATCCTCTTTGCCTACCCCTTCGGGGAAATGGCGTTGGTTAATTTTGAAGAAAATTTTCGCTTTGCTAAAGCATTATCAAATGGGTTTTCTTTTATTTTAATAATGCAGATGCTTTCATTCGTATTAATTGTTTAATATCGATTTTTACACCAATTATTCATAGACGAAAGTATAAAGTTCTTTTATTATTATTATTATTCTGATGACTTGTATTTTAAGTGCGCCGTTTTGTAAAATCAATTACTCCAAGGGCGCACTAGGAAATGACTGACCGAACAGTGCAGTCTTCTGAAGTTTCTTAAATTTAACGTCACTATCCTCATACTTAATACTAACATGGAGGCTATTCCACGCCAACGGACCCGCAACGCTGAAAGCACAATCATAGAAACATGCTTTATTGGCTCTGACTGGAATTGCTATGTTGTTTGCACTTGTTTCTACTGATCGGAGTGAACGTTGCCTTTCCGTTGGCATGGGTGTCACGCATAGGTCCGATACGAACGTAAGATAAAAAGTGGACAGTTATTTACCCGGGCGGAAGAGGACCGCAGCCTTGAGACAGGCGTACTCGGTGTGGTCCACGCGCAATGCCAGCACGCGGCGATGGAGGCTGGCCAGCTGACGCGCGTGTTCGCGCAATTCCCCTGTCGTCTCGCTCTCTAGAACAATCGCCCCACTTTAAATTTATTTTTAAAGTGAATGTTTCTCGTAGAAAAAAAAAAACAATATTTTATCATGTTTGGGATCCATTGGTTCACTATAAGTATCATTCTGTTATTAATGCATCATTGAAGACATCAAATGATTACGTGTTTTTCCATTTAAGATTGAATTTTTTATTAATACCAATCAAATGATTTTTTTTCCTAAAAACTATAAATTACAAATAATTGTTTTTAAATGGGGTTACCTCACAAATCACCTTATAATATAATTTAAAATGGAATACTTTCCATTTTTATTGTGTTATTTTGGTGTTCTCGAAATTATATTCTTATAGCTTACGAGTGAGTGTGTGAATGTGCAATGTTCTTAAATCTTGAATCATAGAAGAATGATCAATGTAAACACATGTAATTATTTGTTGATTTAATACTCGCCGTCACTTTTTATTGGGGGTTCATAATATATGAATTATGTTTGAAAAACGTTGTATTTTCACAACACTTTTTACGTATTTCATAGACATCTTTCAACCCGCAGCCATCCGTCCTTCGTGTACAAATTTGAAGCTAAAGGAGGTGGTATATTTCCGGAGTAAAATACCACTTCCTTCAGCTTCATGGGCAAGTTAGAGGGATGGTGGAGAGCTGGAAAAGAGCAGTTGTCCTGATTGCGGAATATAAGGGATTGGACAGGAATAAGGAGAGTTGAGGGCCTTTTCTGAGTGGCGCAGGACAGAGATGTTTCTGAAAAGATGAAATTTGATATACAGCGAAATCTATTAAAACGAGTAATTCGTATACGTTACGCTCCTTACCGTACCAATTTATAAGTATGTAATTTTACTTAAATAAACGTTTTAAATAAAATGATCATTTTTTTCGGCATTGAACGCATTATCGTGTTTTAAATTGATGGTTTCATAAGTGGTTTTGCTAAACGAGAGTTTCATATAACGAGCAAAATTCAGGAACGAATTATTCTCGTCATAAGAGGTTCCAAAGTATTTATGGTATTGTTTTTTTCTTTAAAAAATACTAACACCAAAGATTTAAATCAACGATATTAGAATTTATTTTACAATCTTCAATGTGAGCAGAAAATAGCTCATTATTATGAAAAAGGAATCTGGTCGTGTCCAGGCTCGAACCCAAGTCCCCTTGATCAGAAGCCAAGCGTTCTATCCCCTAGACCACAACCCGACCAACAGGTATTATGGTAATCAATCTAATGGGCCAACGATTCACCTCTAATGGGCAGGCCCCACTGCGCGGCCGTGAGAATGAAAAGCTCTCGCCAGGAGGCGCTCAGCAGTGCGTCTCTTTCTGCTGGGGCCAGCTGCACAAAGGACGGGATGGCGCGCGCCCACTTGACCGTGAGGAACAGCACCTGCGCGGCCGCCTCGTGCAGGCTCTCGCCCTGCTCCTCGTTCAGAACCCTCTTTGTCTCCACTAGTATGTCGTTGCAAATCTCGTTCAACGTCTGGTCCTTGCCTTCCAGCTTATACACTATGTTGCTGTCCACTTTCTCCAGGAACTTTCCGTTTGCGTCCGTGGTGGTGGAGGCGATGCTCACGCTCGCCTGTTCAGAGCCGGTCGCCCCGCCCCCCGCTCGACTGGCGCCCCCGCCGGAACCGGCGCCCGCCCCCACTCCGCAGCGAGAAGGAGAATACCTCAATGTTGATTCCACTTTTACTGAGCCTACAAGAGCGAACATAATTTTAATTTCAATATTTTTTAAATCTAAACATTACGATCTAAGATACTGGTGAATATGATGCTTACGCAATACACATTAAATCAAAGATACATGATAAGAATGTCAGTTTACAGAGATCGAAAAGGCAGTGCTCTCCAATTACAAAGGGTCGAGAAGGCAGTGCTCACTAATAACAGAGTTACTCCCCGGCCAATTACAGAGATCGAGAAGGCAGTGCTCTCCAATTACAGAGGTTTAGGACCAGAATCTGGAGTTCAATTAAACAGGTTTCTTTTTTCCAATTAATGAAGTTTTATTGCTCCAAGGAGGTGGGACCGGAACTTTTCTGCCAATTATAGAGTTTTGCCAATTAACCAGGTTCCAATTATCAAGGTTCTACTGTATATAAAATCAACTTCCATCGGATATATAGGAATATGACTAAACATAAAATAAAATAATGTCATGATGAACTGCTCCGCGAAAAGTATTCTCGGACACGTATAATATATTTTTAATATCTTGTTAGTAAAACTGTGCACTAATTGTTTGAAGAAAACATCAAATACCTATACTTAAATAGAGAAATCGTGGCCACATGAGGAGTCGAAGAAATCGAAGTGCGTGCATGACACGATGTATGAATGTTGAGAAAGCTAGATAAATATGTCAGGAAAGAGTAGAGTGACGGACCATACTTTCTGCCTACCCATTCGGAGAGACGGTGTTATGGTTAGTCAATTATTTTAAGTAGAGAAGTAAAAAAAAAAAACCTCGTGCGTTGTTTGCTGGTGCTGATATCCTGTTGGCCTCTTCGGAGCTCGTGACCTCGTCATCTTCAGCGGATGATGTCCACAGTCTGGTTCGGTGGGTGTCGCCCATTGCTATGCGAAAATTACGTACTCATTTAGTTCATTATTATAATTCTCATTTGTTTTTATGTTGGTACCTTTTATGGTTTCACCACAAACATGATAAAAAATTTCAAGATCAAACTCATCTGACAATCTAGCGTTTTGAACAATTATTATTTAAAAAAAACATATTTATATAATTACTCTTATATAAATTGTATTGCGCAAATTCTAGCAAAACCTTAATTTACAATCATAAAACACAACTAAATAAAAAGATAACATAAAAATCTGAGAGTGTAGAAACAGTGGGAATGTAAAAAAAAATCGGGTTTGCCAAAAAATATTTTAATTATACAAATATATTATATCATAAATTACTTGAGGAAATAAATAAAAATAATTTAAACTGATGCGTTGTGAGCGAATAATAAAAAAATACAAATAATGGGAGGGTTGGATCGAATAGTCAAACTCACCGATACTGGGGGGGTAGATTGCGGGGTAGATGAAGTGCGGGGTGAAGTAGGGGTGGCCCACGTGATAGGGCAGGGTCGGCAGCAGCGGAAGCAACAGCTCCGGCTTGGTCCCCGCTCCAGTGCCGGCGTAGGCCCGGGGCGCGCGTTCGTGTTGTACCGCTAGAAAAGAATAAAAGAAGACTTTCCATGAATTCCCTTAAAGTGAGAAATAACCATAAGAACTGAACCCTACACTAGAAGATGTCCTAATAAAACTAGATAATTTACACAACAACAACAACAACAAAGCATCACGCCGTTTCCCCGCAGGGATAGGCAGAGAGAATGGACCGCCACACTACTCTATCCTGATATACCTCTCTAGATTCCTCCACATTCTTACAGCGAGTCAAACACGCACGTCGTTTCTTTCAGCTTCTGACATGACCAACCTTTAAAATTTGATTAATTTGGTCATGCCATGTTTTTCTCGGTCTACCTCGACTCCGTACTCCTTTTACATCGTTAACGTATACTTTTTTAACCATTCTTTATTCACCTACGCGCTCCATATGTCCGAACTTCGAACATATGGAACGAACTCTTCTTTTTCATACTTCATACCCAATTGGAAACTGGTATTTTGTTCTATTTATTATACTTTCTAACCGATCGCAAATATCAGACGCAGCGTTCATATTTAGATGTTAAGATTTAAAACACGTCTTAATGCGCCCTTGAGGTGATTACATCACAAAAACGGCGGTTGAAAAGATAGCATATTATTATTATTATTACATATTATTATTACTTTTACAAAATATTTAATCTAAACGGCAATATGTGAGATCTACCACGGTAGAACAATTGAAATATCAATGACGATGAATCTATTGATATTATATTGAATACACGAAGACGTTTTCTTTTGAGAGTTTCTGGATTTATTGAATCAGGCAGCCGACTCTCACTTGGTGACTTTAGCGTTGGGACTCTTTGATCAACCTATTTATAGTACAATTGGTCCGGACTTATGTATGTACTTCGGGTCCTCCTTTACATTACCGACAATAAAAACAATCTTACTTTGCATTAAGAATTAGTTCGAAAATAGAACTCTAGATTATTTTTTAAATATTGTATCATAATAGAAAAAGAAATGGAACATTAATTTGTTGGTACAATGAGATAACATATATATATATTTTTTAATTGTAAAAACCACTTGAAAGATGGTCAATAATTATAATAATCGATGCTTGTTTGTTAAGAACAAAATAATGTATTAACAAATAACAACAACAAATAATGTTGATATTTTCTAATAAGTGAATGCCTCGTGGACATTGATTTAAAAATATGTATATCTTATATGTTTTACCATATCTCACAGTTTCAAAACATCTTCATTGTCATACCATATTTTATTTTCTTTCATGATATTCATATAGTAACCGAATTTCAATTTAATAATTTTTTAAAAATCACTTAAAGTTGGCATCTCAAACAAAATCCTATCCAAAAAAGGTAAAATGGCAGTGCACAATGGTGTTCTTCTACCGACCCTTATGTTTGGAAGCGAAGCATGGAACTGGCAAAAAAAAATGAAAATATAATAAATGTAGTAGAAATGAGAACTCTTAGACGAATGTGTGGATACTGTGTGTATGATAGAGTTTCGAATGAAAATATAAGAAGTGAATGCGGTGCAAATGATGGTGTTGTGAAAAAAATAATGAAAGGATCATTAAGATGGTTTGGACACATGAAAATAATGAATAAAAAAAGAATGGTAAAAAAAATATATGTTAACGATGTAAATGGAACTAGAAATAGAGGAAGACCGAGGAAAACTTGGAACGATCAAATAAATCAAATATTGAATGTCGGCCACGTGAGAACTCATAGAAATCGACGCGCGTGCATGACACGATGTATGAATGTTGAGGAAGTGAGAGAAATATGTCAGGAAAGAAAGGTGTGGCATTCCATTCTTTCTGTCTACCCTTCAGGAAACGGCATAATGGTTAGTTAGTTAGTTAATTTTTTTTTAATGTTTTTCATCTAATTTACAGTAGGCAAGTGGATGGAACTATGTACAGATATGTCAAAACAGAATAATGATGGTTCATCCTCAATAACATACTTACGCAAACAGAACAACTCTGTTAATATATTATATACAACAACAACAAGCCATCATGCCGTTTCACCGCAAGAATACGCTCAGACAATGGACCACCACACTTCTCTCTCCTGACACACCTCTTTGGATTCCTTCACAATCGTACAGCGAGTCATCAGCAAAGTATACTTTCTTAACCAATATAGAGTATATTCATCCATTCCTTCCATATGACGACTATATTGACGACCTTCGTGGCCGAGTGGTAAGTGCATTGACTGCCACCCCGAAGGTTCCGGATTCGATTCCCGGCAGCGTGATGGTCACACAGTCTTTGGTCTGATGTAGAATTCATGTGACAATAAAATGGCGATAGACTAGCTACCTATCACGTGTCACGAGAATCACTATAATAGCTATAATACCCTTTACATCGATTTGGCTCATGCTGTCATGATGTAAAGAGTGATTAAACAAAATAATAATAATAATAATACTAATATGTCCTAACCAACAAAGTGATCTTCTATATTCGTCTTTCTCGACTGCGAATTATTTCACATCGTTAACGTATACTTTCTTAAGATCCATTTACACTGAACAGTCATCAGTCGATACCGACACGTCACGATAAAAATAGCCTTGAATCTCGCTGACTCGTTATCTCAAATGCTATAACAAAATCGCCGTCGGGGGTTGCCGAAGAAAGCAGCTACCTACATAAAATTGAGCTTAATTAAAATGATCAATGTTTTTCATGTGTTTCCTACGGTACATAATTCTTTTTTACAGAATACCGTTTTTACTACCATTTAAATTCACCATGGAGAAGGCTTAACTCAATGAACAGACTGGAAGCATTTGAAATGTGGCTCCATCGCCAAATGCTCAAAGTTCCCTGGACAGACATGGTTACCAATACCGAAGTCCTGAGGCGAGCTAGAATTGACAGGGAACTGTTATCAACTATCAAGGTTCGAAAGATCTCACATCTGGGTCATATACTGCGTGGGGTACCACCTTCTCCAACTGATATTGGAGGAGAAAATTGAGGGACGCCGAGGGCCCGGTAGGAGACAAATGTCCTGACTGCGAAACCTGAGGGATTGGACCGGCATCCGAAGTGTGGAGGAGCTGTTCCGAGCGGCGCAGGACAGGGACAGGATCGCCGAGGTGATCGCCAACGCTGGGAGGGAACCGACAGGGCACTTGAAGAAGAAGAAGTGGAAAAGGCGAGTATCTCGGATATTTGAATGTAATATGAACGAAAGTAACAAGACACCATCAAAACTAACAAAACGATTATTTGCTCAAACCAAACGTGTGAGGTGTCGGTATCGGCTGATGACTGTCCAGTGTAAATGGACCTTTAATCATTCTTTCTTGTTCCTAACCAGCGCAGTGATCTTTTCATAATTTTGTTTATAATACTTTCTTCCGCTCTACATTTCTTGCTACATACAAAATGATCAATTACTTTATATACGCGCATGCAAAGTAATCGATCGAATTATATTACTTAACCCCCACTGCTCAATAAGTAAGTCATCTTCGGTGTATTACAAATTTTGCACGTAGAATAGGGGGAATTTTTGCTTACCAATAGAACACCCCTGGCGCGTATTAGAGGAGACACGTACATAGCCGATAATGGCTAAAAGATATTCCCTCTCCGCCCGCGAGGGGCAGCTGCTCCGGTTCCCACGAGGAGACTTCCTACATCTGTTGTGGACATTTTCGTTTCCTTGCATCACAAAATATGCCTTCTTTCTCATACGAAAATCTAAAATAGCGTTTTTTGGTAATCTATAGCTTTTTTACTAATGCTTAAAATACAACGTACTTGCTGCAAGTTTGGGATGTGCAAGGTGCCTTTATGAATGACAGAGGATGTATGGATCAAATTTTTGGACTTCGTACATTGACAGAGAAGTTTATGGCCAAAAAACCGCAAAATATTCTGTGCGTTTGTCGATTTGCAAAAAGCATATGATTACGTTAATAGAGTAAAGTTATGGAAAATATTGTCTGAATATGGAATAATTACAAAAATGGACCACGGCAATTAGGTCGCTATACACGGAAAGCACTGCTAGTGTCAGAGTAAATGGAGATCTTTCAGCCTGATTTGATATCAATAAAGGTGTCAAACCGGGTTGCATAATGTCCCCGTGGTTGTTTAATCTATTTATGGACAGTGTATGAAAGAGCTGAAAGGGTTGGATGTAGGTGCCAAAAAGTAGGTATTTGTAGGTAGGCTGTCTCTTGTATGCAGATGATCCTGTCGTACTTGTAGATAACGAGCATGAACAACAAGACCTGGTGTATAGTATGTATGAGGTATGCATGCGAAATGATCTGATGATGAATGTGAATAAGTCCAAGGTAATCATTTAAAAAAAAAAAAAAAATCATGATAGTCTGCAACATTAGCGTGAATGGTGAAAATTTGGAGTAAGTAGATGAATTCGTGTATTTAGGTAGTATGTTTACAAGATATGGGCGAGTGGAGAGGGATATTGAAAGAAGTTTTGGTGTAGGCAATAAGGGAATGTTTAAGAACGAGAACACATATCTAATTAGCTAAATATTTAAAACTAAGGGATGTACATATAATAACGTCACATTATCACAATTCACGTTACAATGCCATTCCAAACATTTGACTCTTGCTAGGTGAAACATATGTTGAAATATATAACAACGCTTCTAAAATCTTTTAAATTGTCTATTGTAAGTTTGATAATTAATTGTTTTGACCGAAACATGATATGATATTATGATACTTTAATATTATTTAAATATGTTATGATACTTTAATATTATTTAACATACGTATCACAATTTATTTTTATGAAATTATCGCAACAGTTTTTTCGCCAACTTTTGTTGGCATCATCAATTATTACAACTAACTTGGTTGTTTTGTAACACGTCATGATGCCGAGACAGCAGAACAGCTGTCGCGACAAAAAACACTGTTATTATACGTGATACGTGTAATAACAGTGTTTCAAAATTAAAGCTATTATTATTGTAAGTTAGTCTACTGATCGTCACATCGTAGATTTGATAAAATCATCCACTGTTTTTTTTCATTGAATTAAAATACAGAATTCAGAATTATTGTGAGCTTTGAATATCGGTTTTGTTGTTTATTCATGCTTATTTCAGAAATCCGCGCATCGGCGGGTATCGAGTGCTAGTATTATAATAAAAGCGATGGATCGATAGACAGAAAACCATTTAGCCACATTTGGTCGGGTCTGTTTACAGCCCGACACTTGTGGGGTGAATCTGTCACTTCCCAAACACATTTGGAGGGCTTGTGTCAATGTTGACTCCACCCGGAGTCTCCCTCGGCACTTAGCGCTCCGCTCGCCTCTTCCTTTGTGCTCGACAATCCCTAATGCCTACTGGCAACACTATGTCTGATCGCGACACTACGCGAGGAGTCTGAAGGCCCGCGCCGCACCAGCTACTCACCGTCTTTCTTCATGTTGACCCGCAGGCACTTGGAGAAGCGGCAGGCCTGGCACTGATTGCGTCGCGTGACGTCCACGACACACCTGCTGTTCTCCTTGCACACGTAGTCCAGATTTCTAAAACATTAAATTCCAATTACTTTTTAAAGTTCCACTTATAAAACTATACTGAATCATTAAGAATGCGCAGTAAACAACGCCACAATGTAACATACACAATACAATGTTCGCTCTATTCAAGCTATAAACATATTTCACAATTTCGCAGGAATGTAAAAATAACAAACATTTCTGATGAATTTTTTATAAATTAAAATACATTTTTTCTCGCTTTCAAGAGTATTATTCTCGTAGACTTTACACTTTCATCATCATGAAAAAAATAATGTCGATAAAAAAATATATATTAAAAATTCCTTTATAATATAATATATACTTAGTTCCAATCCAAATTCATAAAAATGGCGCTCTATAAATTATCCAATTTATTATTTTTATTATTATTATTATTATTATATTATAATTTGTTTGGTTTGATTCCACTTGGCTTAAAGCGTAAGAAAAATAATATAAAAGTGTAAAAATAGATTCGGCATCTCCTTTGTGTGCAAAGGAATCATGTAGTAAGAGAAAAAATTTACCACACTGACCATTGTTTTATATTTATTTTGTAAATACTAAAAACTTATTACACCGATTAAGGGCTTCTGTGTCCGAAACATGTGTGTATTTTAATTAATTTTGTGGTGTTTACAAATAAATAAAAATTCATATAAAATTCGCATACGCATTAATTTTAGCTTGTTTAATATCATTTAAATGTCATTTAGAAACATAGGTTTTTATATATTATTCAATAATTCATCAAATAATTCACTGTACGTTTTTGGTGCGGGTTTATCTGATTATTTATCTAAATTTCTGATATTTACTTTCAATGCTTATTTATTGTTTCTTGAAAAATGACGTCAAATCCATATTAAATAATCAATACGAATGAAAACGTCTATTTTATTATAGTTTATGGGAATAATATGTTCGGCCATTCCTTCATTAAAAGACGAAACATGTCGTTTCATAAACTAAAATAAAACTTCTAGAAAACAGAAATTTTTATTCGTATTATTTAACTTGTAATACAAGATGCGTAGGTACTAATTATTTGAGAAAAAAACTTAAACTGTTGAATTGAATAACTTTGTTTTATGTATCACAAATGTATTTTATTTTACGCGACACCTGTTTAATCAACCTATGTTGACATCATCAGGTGCTACAATGGCCAAAACAATGGACTATCTAAAAAAAAATTACTAACTAACCATCATACAATCTCCCCGAAATGATGGTTTGTTAGTTATTCTCGTGTCAACAAATTATTTTAAAGAAGGAAGAATTTTAGGTTAAGCAGAAATAATGAACCGCCACACTTTTTTTCCTGACATACATCTTTCGGTTCCTCAACATTCATACATGGTGTCATGCACGCATATCGATTTTTCCAACTCATCATGTGGCCGGAATTTAATATTTGATTGATTTGATCCTACCACGTTTTCCTCAGTCATTTATTGTTCCGTTAAAATCGTTAATATATTATGTGTTTCTTTACTTTTCGTTCTACATTAATTAATTTCAAATGACCATGCCATTACAATGACCCTTTCAGTATTTTGTTCATAACACTTATATTTGCATTTGACAATATCATTTACAAATTGACCAAAAATAGTTTCATTGTGGATATTAATTGCAAACTTAATTGCTTTTTATTTATATTTTAACATTACCTAACAATAATCTTTGCCTGGAAATTGAAACTTGACACTAATGACATTATATTATATGAGGCAGTCGAAGCAAAAGTGGACTAACCCACTTGCTGTTTTTTATTTTAACCCACGAATATTTTAAAATATTTAAATGCAAAAACAAAAACAAAACACTCCCATCTAAAGAATATTGTTGGAACTAAGTTTAGTCCGTTTTTTAATTGAAACAACAGAAGTTTTAGACACATTCCCATAGTTAACTCAATATTAGCCATCATGTGGGTTAGTCCACTTTTCCTTTGACTGGCTCATATTCTAACATAATTTTTATATTATATATATTTTCATTCTATACAATGGTCTAATATCAAGAAACATCAATAAACACTATTTATATTATATAATAAATACGAATATAAACGTCTGTTTTCTAGAAGTATTATAGTTCACGGGAAATTTCGCCTTTCTAAGGTATTATCAATCACAATGCCCCAAAACTAAAGTCTTCAACCAGTGTGTCTTGCCAGTCATGACGTACGGAGCCGAGACGTGGACACTGACAAAAGGTCTAGTCTACATATTCAAGGTCGCCCAACGCCCCATGGAAAGAGCCATGCTTGGAATAACCTTGAGGGACAGATTTAGAAAACGATTTTATTCGTCAACAAACCAAGGTGACTGAGGTGGCTCTGAGGATGGGCGGGCTGAAGTGGCGATGGGCTGGCCATATCTGTCGGAGAACCGACGGCCGATGGCGGAGACGGGTTCTGTAGTGTAGACCGCGTACAGGATTCCGCAGAGTTGGACATCCCCCTGCTCGCTGGACCGACGATCTGAAGAGGATTGCTGGACATGGATGGATGGAAGTGGCAATGGATAGGGGGCGGTGGCGTGCTTTGGGAGAGGCCTACGTTCAGCAGCGGATGACAGACGGCTGATGATGAAGGTATTATCAAATTACAGTGGTCGGCAAAAAATATATATATTTGCCCCTGACACCATTCCTGCTGATTCTTATGTAAAATGACCTCCTGAATCCGAATATGACCTCAATTTTCCCCCAGCATCCATTTTAACGCCCTTTTCTAAGAGATTCCACTGTTGAAGTCGAGATCCAAGTCGTTGAGATTTACTCTTAGGTAACTAAAAATCCAACTGAGTAACGAGGTGAGGTTGTCGATGAGCCGAATCAGCGGAAGACTCTTCATCATCGGTGGACGTATAATTTGATTGTCTTTCAAATCAGTTTCAGGCTCTAGAGTATAGGTTTTTGGGGGACTGGGATTGGCAAAGATTCGTTGTGAGGAACTGGCCTTAGAGCTGAAGGGATATAGGATACTGAATTGTATGCTTACTTTTGTTGAAGTCATACAAAAGTAACAATCTGTGAGATGACAGCGAGGTTCGCGCCAAATAATGGGCACAGCAAATGGTATTGATTTACGGGTACCTTTGAGCCATTTGATCGTCACTGTAACAAGTAGTGCAGACAACTGTTGGAGCTCAATCCTTTTCCTGATGGCCAACTTGGAAATCAAAGTAAATTATAAGCAATTTTAAGATGCGGAGAAAGGGGTTGTCGTTGCGCTTTTAAAGTCAATTCCCAGTAAACATATATCAGAAGATGATTTTTACACCCGCGCACTGTGATTCGCCTAGTACAAGCCAGCTAGACAAAAATGACCCTTTAATTACAGGAATTTTCTTATTACAATAGGTAGCAGTGACCCTCATTGAGAGAATTCCAGATAATGTTTTGCACAACAACCCTTCAATTATGAGTCATAAAGGTATGTATGTTTTTTTAATACCGCGAGCTAGCAGATGATATTACAGGGTTAGATGTTACACTAATTAGAAAATTTGGATTTATACTTCGAGCTTTATCTACAGGATTCGATATAAATTTAGAAAAATTTCTGACTTAGCAACAGAAACGAGACAATTGTATATAAATCTCTATCCGTGGTATTACATGCCTGCAACTGTTCACAAAATACTTGTGCATAGTCCTGAAGTCATAAAATCCGCTCTTTGCCTATTGGACAACTTTCCGAGGAAGCTCAGGAAGCACGGAACAAGGACTGCAGAAGGTTTCGTGAACACGCGAGATTTACTTAATATGCTGATCCTGTAAAAACCAGCTTATGAAGTGTCCCGCGAAAGAAACTTCGAAGTTTCCTTCCGAAGTCCTATAGTTATTAATTCCCCCTATTATAGATGAAACTATACATATTTCAACCATACCAAGAGCTGAATCTCAATCGCATGACTACTCGACAGCAGATTCATAGCCACTATAATAATATGTTGTTTAGTTTTGTTATCGTTATTTACGCTCAAATCCTTTTAGGTAGGTAATTAAGGTTAGTTAATTAGGTCAAAGTCAGGTACTTAGATAAAATTCAGGTAGTTAAGATCGGGTTAAGGCTGAGTTGTTTATAAACATTTTATTTACGTATTATGTATATTTATGTAATGTATCGCCTAATTCTATAATTCATTGTTTTTATGTTTTTATTAAATATTTATATTTCCGAAAATACCATATTTTTTCGAGAAACCCTACTCTACTTACTCAGATCAGCCTGTAATATCATATAAATCTAAAAAACATCATAAATAATTTTGTCTGGTTAGAAATAATCATGTACTAGACGAATCACAGTGCCGCGTGGCATAAATAAACAGTAAATCAATGTTTGATACTAATCACAACTTACACTTTTGTACTATAATTCACTTGGAAAAAGCCGGAGTAGAAAATATTAAATTACTATGAATTAAAAAAATATAGCATCTATTTTTTTAACACGCACTATTTCCAAGATTCTTCCTAAGCCAGACGGACTTCAAATCAAATCAAATCAGTTTATTTTCTCAAAAGATATTACAAACAATTTTAATAGTTTAAGACATTGTTTAATTGTTTTATTTATTAAGGGTAACATACAGCGATATCAATAACATAATAATTAAAATATGCTTCCACAAATATTAAATAATAGTTAACAATTAACAAATGATAGTGTGAAACGAGATTGAAGTTAAACTAAGACAAAATAAGGTATCCAAAATATTTAAGAGTTAAAATATATATTATAGTTCTGGAAATAAAAAATCAAATTAAGATAAATAAATAAAAAAGTAATATACGAGTATTTATAATATCACGTAACACCGTGGTCACATCTGCGCCGAAATGTTAAGCGTAGGTCACATCTACGCTTAAAATTTCGCTCGTTCAAATGAAAGACATCAATGTCTCCAAAATGCTTGTTGTAGTTATCACAGATTCGATACAATGCCGCGCTCTGAGCGTAGTTAGTGCGATAAACAGGAAGATGGAAAACTTGGCTCGCGGTGTGTTTCGTGCGAGACATGGGAGTATTGAGTGACAATTTGCTGAGAAGTTCAGAATTGTCAATTTTAAAGTGAATTATTTTATGAAGCAACATCATATCATGAAGAGTCGTCTTTTTTTAAGAGAGTCCGAGAAGTGAAAAATTAGGGCAGATTTGTAATCAGAGAACGACTTGCACATTTTAAAATTAATATGTTTAATAAACATTTTTTGCACTCTTTCAATGCGTTGGATATGTGCCGCATAATAAGGAGACCAAACGGGAGATACATATTCAAGGCGTGAGCGAACCATGGTTGTAAATAATACTTTAAGGGCAGTGATATTTTGGAAAGGTTTGCATGTGCGCAGTACTAGACATCTATAGAGAACAGGTAAAATATAATAAATAAATTTCTATCAGTTGCCTACTTCTGTACCCCGTTATAAGCAGATCAAGTCCAATCCAAGTGCCGATTATTTCTGCATTACGTGGTGCCGCGAATACAAGGGAGCAGATGACCCAGAATATGGAAATTTATTAAATTCACCGCTCGCTCTCCGCCTCATTTCCCTCCCGGAGCGGTCGGGCGAGTATCATAAAGTGACATAGAAACGTGGTGTCGGTGATCGATCGTGTATCGGAGACATCCCTCCTGCATCCCCTTTATTTATTAATTTTGGGTAACATACAGCGATTTTTATACAAATATTTAAAAAAAAACACATAGAAACAAACTTTTTCATAAAATATAAAATATGTAGAATTTGTTTTTTTGTATACAAATACTTGTAGACAAATACTGGATTTTTACCCATTGCGGGTAAATAATTTTTTAAGGATTAATTGTATCTCAATAGAGACGAAGATGTAAATTATTTGGAAACAGAATATGGTAGTCGAGGCGTTTACAGGACTTGTCATTAGTTGGGTTAAGGGATCACTTTATGTTTAACAACATTCACCATTCCTCCCTTCTTACGACACCACGTCTGACAACTTTTTTGGAACTTGTATAAATGTTAATATTTTTTAATAACTTCACTGTTGGTAGGTCCATCTACATTATCTTAATATATGGCGCTAGTGTAGATGGACCTACCAACAATGAAGTTATTAAAAAATATTAACATATACTCGTATACAAGTTCCAAAAAAGTTGTCAGATGTGGTGTCGTAAGAAGAGCGGAATGGTGAATGTTGTTAAACATAAAGTGATCACTTAACCCAACCAATGACAGGTCATAAGTCCTGTAAACGTTTCCAAATAATTTACATCTTCGTCTCTATTGAGATACAATTAATCCTTATAAAATATGTTACTAAGAATATGGCTAAAAATATATCACTTCTGGGCAGGATTAGACGATAAATGGACTGTATATAACGCTATCATTCTCTTTCAAATATTTCATTGTGATAATGCGACAAGAAATTATTTATATAACTCGCCCATGCCCAGATTACACAGATTAGCTAATGAATACGGAGATATTGACATCTTACATTCAAATTGATTTACTTTTAAGTCAAACTTAAATAAGAAACTTTCTCGTGATAAGTTATTGTAGTTGAATTGTTAGTATAGTATTTATAAATATCTTTAGTTTTAAGTTTTTTTTATTATGCGACCTGTCAATATGTGTTTTATGTGTTTAATTCTGTGTTATTATGTATATGTGTCATTTTCTGTGTTTTGTGTACTTAATTCTATGTGTTATTATGTGTACCCGTCATTATGTATGTTTTACGAGTTTAATTCTATCTATTATTATGTGTTATATTATTTCTATCTGTTCCATCATAATCAAATTCTCTTCTAAATATTTTTATTATTGTGTATTTGACCGCGGCACACCTGCATCGGCTCACCGGGCGCGGAGCACTATACTACACAACACAAAGTGAAGGCGAATATAGAAGAAAGTAGTCGAATAAAAGACCTTTGCGTGTAATGATTGATATTGTGTCAGTTAGCGCACCTACCTCGCGCCGCTTGGCTCACCTCCGAATGCTCCTCTTGAAGAAGCCGCGGCACCCGTCGCAAGAGGGCACGCCGTAGTGCCTCCCGGAGGCCTTGTCCCCGCACACTTGGCACGCGCTCTCCGCCCTCTCCATCTGTCAACAAATACAACAACCTTTTAATTATATTTCAATCTGTTATCATGATACATCATTATTATCTAAACGTGAAATGACAGGACAGATAGAAGGTTCCCACCGCCACCCGAGACTGTTATAGGACGCAGCGACGCCCTTTCGTCAGTCTCGCTACACTGCCTAGGCCTGATCCCGTCCATCCGGGACTTACGTTACGATAATTTCCTTGTCATCAAGTTAAGGAAGACAGGCCAACATTTAATCTAATATTTTAACCTTCTATCTCCCGCCCCAACTCAAAAACCTTTATGACAAATTCAATCAATACAATAATCTTAGCCTAGACCCAAATAGATACACAACAAGAAGGATATTTACAAAAGAAAAACAGTGAGAATTATACAAGTCAGATTAGGGTACACAGTGTAGTGGTTATCAAATGGCAGGACAAGCGGACCATTTTTGTTTTACTATACCTATATACAATATTATATTCGACAAAATTTAACTAACCAACTAACTAACCATCACGACGTTTCCCCGGAGAGGTAGGCAGAGTGGATGGATCGCCACATTGTTCTATCCTGACATAATTCTCGCGCCTCTTCTACATTCACACATCGTGACATGCACGGTTGTCGATTGTTACTACTTCGAACATGGCCACCTTTAAGTAATTGATTAATTTGGTCATCGACTTCTTTTTCCATTCACACTACTTGTATATATCTTTTTAACCATTCTTTCCTCATCAATTTGTTCCATATGTCCAAACCACATGAGTGACCCTTTCTTATTTTATTTATCACGCATTCATCCGCTTTACATTTCTTTCTTACTTCATCATTAGATATTCTATCATACGTAGTTTTTCCGCACATCCTTCTTAGTGACCTCATTTCTACGGCATTTATTCTACTTTCATCCTTATTCTCCCAACTCCAAGCTTCACTTCCATACATAAGGGTCGGCACTAGAACTTCTCTTCAAAATTTCTCGACAAAATTTATTTTCAAAACTCTCTAACTTCCTATCACGCCGTCTCCCCGAAAGGATAGGCAGAAAAAATGGACCCTGACTTACTTATCTCGCTTCATTAACATTCATCAATCGTATCAATTTATCCGACTCCTCGCGTGGCCTATTCGATTTTTTATTTTATTTTATTGAATTGATCGTGTCAAGTTTTCCTTGGTCTTCCCCTGTTTCTCGTTCCGTTTAAATTGTAAACATATACAGTGAAACCTCGGTGTAATGAATCTCAATATTATATAACAAATTTCTCAATGGAACGATTTTTAATCCCCTTAAACTAGCCATAACATAACAACTAACCCCAATATAACAGATTCGTTATATCGAAGTTCCATTGTACCTATTATTATTTTCCTTGTTATTCTTTCTTCGTTAATTTTTAGTATGTGTCTAAACCATCTTGTTGTTTGAAATGACCCTCTGATTATTTTGTTCATAACAAAACTGTTCTCTTTAATGGTATTAACATTTCATTTCCAATGCAAAATTTCCTCAAGTATGTACAATAATTTAATGTGAACTATGCAACTAATGTCGTTATAATAGAATACGTATAATATATAATATAATATTATGCTGTAAACTGTTCTAGGAAAAATAATTTCAAACGGTGACTCTAATGTGCTTTGAAATATTATAGTAAGATTATAGTGGTGACTTTTTAAAATTAAATATTTTTATTAAATAAAAACGCTGCACAAACTACAATAAAATAAAAAATTATTTTAAAATTAATTTACTTGTTTTCACACCACTTTATTTTTGACAAACTAAATGGTTTCGCTCCCGCCGGAGCTTCCGTAAGCTCCGGCTAGTAAAAGTTCCGAAGTTTCGGCGGGAGCGAAACCAGTTGGTTTTACAAAAATTAAGTGCTGTAAAAACAAGCATATATTTTTTTAAACTTTTTTGTAAGTTTTTTTATTATAAATCCCAAAAAAGAAATCAATAAAATTATTTATTTTTATCTATGGAAATTTTTTGAAATAAATGTTCTAGAACATATATTTACAAAACTTGCCCCATTTCATTATGTTTTCCAGAGTTGATTTCACAACAGACCTCTCCCCTTTCCGCTCATTATTGAATGATATTAAGTTTTGTGTGTTATGTAGTCCCGATACTTAGGAAGTACTTACGAACTAAAGGCCAGGGGCGCTGAATATTGTCACAACGCTAGCCCTAATATCTCTCTAATTGAGTTGACCTAAATAAAAACCGAACTCGAAATTTCTCTCTGGTGGGCTTCCGAATTTAAAATATAATTAATATAAACAATATAAATTATAATTATGTATAAAAATAATATATTATAATAGTTAAGAATAATAATAATAATAAATAATAATAATAATAATAAATAGATCCTTTTTTTCTGTTCATAATTTAAAATTATAGGAATTTCACGATAATGTAATTAATCTATAAGTTAGTTTTCTCCATCCCTTTTTTCACATAATTATTAAGAATATAATAAATATTTGTTGATTTAAACTGTTCAAATATGTTAGTCAATGATGTTGTTTTCAAATTTACTAATTGTTTGTATATAAATATGTAACTTTAATGTATTATTACTTGTATGACACTTAAAATTCCATGGTGAATGTGTCAAATAAATAAATACAAAAAAAAGAATAATAATTACTGAAAACATTTTCTTTTGCTGTTTAATTAACTGTTTTAAATCTATGCTCTCGTTTTTTTTATAACAATAACTAAGAATTGGATGAGATTATCCAACTTGCGGGGTCTAGGTGGCAACAGATTGAAAATATTGGAAGAGTTTAGAAGAGGTCTATATCCTGCAGTTGAGCGAAATAGGATGAAAAGAAGAAGAAGAACTAAGAAAAATTTCTAAATACACTGAGCGAAATCATTTCTGCACTCAAACATCGTATATCTAAATTTCGTAATCTGTTCCAGCATTCCATAATTTATGGATAACCTGCATCCTAAGGAATCTTTATTAAAAACTTATTACTGATTACGATTAGTGAATATTTAACGGGCTACAACTAGTAATTTAAAATGTCTAACCACAAAGTATACCGTATACCTCCGTATACCGTGGACCGTTATGGTCAGTAATGCAGACGTACTACAGAGAGCCAGAGCCAATAGAGAGCTATTTTCGAGTGGAATAGTTATAAAGGTCTCATATATGGGTCATTAAGGGGAGAAAAATACCACCTCATTCGGCTGATATTAATGGGTAAAATATAGGGGCGTCGGGGAATTGGTAGAAGGTGTCCTGGCTGCGAAATATAAGAGAACGGACAGGAATGAGCAGAGTTCAGAGATGAAGTCCTGGCGCTCTGTAGCTGCCGGACGTTTTTTCAAATAGCTCCCTATTTAAATAAAATTTTGAGGGTCTGAGTACTCCATTTGCGTCTATTTAACATCTATTATCACCTTTTAATGAATCCAAACAAATCTGTGTATCCAAAATTAATTATTTACGTATAGTTTCAGTGAAAAGAACAAATTAAGTTGAAATACGTGAAAGTTTTTAATATGAAGTGCATCGTAGTATAAAGTGCTTTCAGCGCCCTTGAGATGAGCAATTCATAAAAATGGCGCTTTATAAATTATCCAAATTTTTATTATTATATATATTCAGAACCTGTTCCAAGTGCTGCAGTGATCGTTGGGGGGATCTGACACGGCACCGGAAGAAGAAGAAGAACCGCAAATTGAGTGCTTTATTAAAAAAAATTACAATGTTTTACGATCCCCTCCTAGTGATTGGCGGTTGACCCTCCCTGGCGCTGGCGGCCGAGAAGTCATGCCGACGGGGCGCTCGCGGTCGCTAGCGGGGTGAGTTTGACTCTTGCATCATTAATGGAGCGTGAGAAGCGACACGTGCCCCGCTATCATACGAGCGCGCCCCAAACTGTCAGAGAAGTGCTCGCGATAATAATTACGTTATAAAAAGTTACATTAACTACCTACCTCTTAAACTTTCCACTTTATCTTTGCAAGTACTTTATTTAAAGACTTCCGCGATCATACCATTAACCCCAATAATGCGGATGGCTATATTTGCAGTCCAAAAATATTTTATTCTATATTCGCCATAAATTTGTTTTACGAATTCATTGACAATGATTTTTTTAAACTTTGTACACAACACACACTTTATTACAAAGATAAAAAATTAAAAAAAACAAACCTGTTTCGGACACAGAAGCCCTTCATCAGTGATATATGATAAATTTTATATAAATATTATAAATACATTTTTTATTTATTTCATGAATGTGGTCAGTTTTGACAGATATTAAAAAGATTTATTTCGAAACGTTTATGCTTTTGTTATAACAAATATTTTGAATAAATAAGGTTCTTATTGGGGTCCAGGTGTTAATATATTATAACAACAATGGAAATAAATCATTATTGAACCTGACGTCAAATTTATTTGATTATTTATAATATTTACATAATATTTATCATATATCACATATATGAAGGGCGTCTGTGTCCGAAACATATTTTTTATTTTTTTTATTTATTGATAAAGTGTTTAATGTATCCAAAGTTAAAAAAAGGAAACATTGTTTCAAAAAATAATTATTTCGAACTGCGGCAAACTACATGAAATGACATACAGAAACATTCGTTGACATTTAAGTTTATGGTTTTCTTGAGAGATTAGTGGATTAACAGAAAAAAATTATATGTATGTGTGCAACGGGAGTATAAATAATTTCTAATTGTGATTTTTGTGTTATGTGACCGCACCTTTAACTTTATGTCTTCATTATTTATTTATTATATGGAAAGAATGAATGAAGAAAGAATGGTAAAAAAATTATATGTTAATGATGTAAATGGTACCAGAAATAGAGGAAGACCAAGGAAAACGTGGCACGATCAAATAAATAAAATATTGAATGTCGGCCGTGTGAGGAGTCAGAGAAATCGACGCGCGTGCATGACACGATGTATGAATGTTGAGGAAGCGAGAGAAATATGTCAGGAAAGAAAGGTGTGGCAGTCCATTCTTTCTGCCTACCCCTTCGGGGAGACGGCGTGATGGTTAGTTAGTTAGTTAGTTAGTTTTTATTTATTTATTATTATGATGATTTGTATTTTAAGTGCGCCGTTTTGTAAAATCAATTACTCCAAGGGCGCACTAGGAAATGACTGACCGAACAGTGCAGTTTTCAGATGTTTCTTAAATTTAACGTCACTATCCTCATACTTAATACTAACATGGAGGCTATTCCACGCCAACGGACCCGCAACGCTGAAAGCACGATCATAGAAACATGCTTTATTGGCTCTGACTGGAATCGCTATGTTGTTTGCACTTGTTTCTACTGATCGGAGTGAACGTTGCCTTTCCGTTGGCATGGGTGTCACGCAGAGGTCCGATATACTCGTATACGCTGGCGCTCTCTGGTGTCGAGCCTTAAACACTGTCAAACACAATTTATATTTTACTCGCTCTCGGATTTTAAGCCAATGAAGGTCCTTCAGGAGCGGCGTGATATGACAGTGTTGCCCCATAATCAATCGGGCAGCAGCATTGAATACGCTTTGTATTCTGCTTAATTGATTATTTGGCAATCCAGCGTACATTCCGTTGCAATAATCTAACCGTGACACTACAAAAGAATTTACGAGGGTCCTAGCTTCATTGATGGGTATCCTTGTAAGTATAATATAAAAATACCTATACTCTGGTATAACGAGCAAATTCAGTCGGTTCCAAATTTCTCATCATAACCGAGTTCAACTGTATATTTTTATGGGATATAATTGTATCCGAACACTGTTTGCGACCATTTTTTGCCACAAATGAAGCTAGCAGCACAAGAGAGGTTGAAGACATATTATTAAATTTTAAAAGTTCATTGACCTCTTCAGTTCAATTTTATAAGTTGTTTTAGTGTGGTAGGTAGAACGATGTACGACAGAATTTCAATTGCTGATATAAGAAAACATTACATTGTGCTTATAAGGAAACGTTTCATTGTCCAAACAAAGTGCCGAGAAACTACGAGTGACCCAAAGAGCCATGGAAATAGCCATGTTAGGAATAAGCCTAAGGGACAGAGTCAGAAACAATACGGTGAGAGAAAAAACAAAGGTCACTGACATCATCCACCGGGTGGCGAGTCTAAAATGGCAATGGGCAGGTCAAGTAGCCAGAAGCTCAGGTGAAAAGTGGACAAGAAAACTTGGAGACCGTTGACAGCAAAGAGAAGTGCAGGGCGACCGCAACTACGGTGGAAGGATGATCTGAACAGAAACGTCGGAATAACCTGGATGCAGTATGCATAGGACAGAGTGACATAGAAGCGAATGGAGAAGGCCTGTGTCCAGGAGTGGACGAGAATAGGCTGAGGAAAAAAAAGAATAATAATATATAAGGAAAGAATTAAGATGAAACAATAAAAATATAAACAAAATTATGGAAGGATCACTGCGTTGGTTCGGACATATGGGGCACATGGATACAGAAAGTGTGCGTTAACGATGTAAATGAAATAAGGAGTCAAAGATGACCGAGGTAATAATGGCAAAACCAAATTAATCAAAGTTTGAAGGTTGGTCATGTTAGAAATCGAAAGAATTGATATGTGTATGACTCGCTGTGTGAATATGGAGGAAGCTAAAAAGGTGTAGGGAAGCTAAATAGGCAATATATTATTTATCCCTATTAAGTTATTTTAAATTAGTTCGATATATCGTGTAGACGCGTCAGAGAAATGTATAAAAAAGAGTGTTAAAAATTTATTAAAAAAACAACATCAAAAATCTCATTTGATAGAATTAGACTAAAAAAGGCGAAAGGGTGAATTCCAATGTAAAAAAATCACGGCAGGTTGATTTTTATTACGTTTGTCATACAGAGGGGTGAAGGTGCATGCTGCCATCTGGCAGTGATTACCGAAAGGGTGTTATTATACCAATATGTTACCGCGATTATAATGACCTATGAACTATGACTAAAAACATGACATTATAATTGTTTTCTCGAGTACCGGCGCTCGCGAGCTATTGATTAGGGGGTACCTACTGTGTCGCGCAAACAGCAGTCCAATACAATAAAAATGAATGCCATTATGGGCATACCAACCTAACGGAATGCGAAAATAATTCTACGGTATCGATTGTGTAACTAGTACTTACTACAAATTATCTGAAATAACCTATTTTTTTTATAAACTAACCAACTAACCATTCCGCCGTCTGGACGCCGAATGGACTGCTACACTTTTTTCCTGACATATTTCTCTCGATTCCTCAACATTTATACATCGTGTCATGCACGCGCGTCGATTTCTCTGATTCCTCACGTGGCCGACATTCATAATTTGATGTATTTAATCTACCAAGTTTTCCTCGGTCTTCCTCTATTTCTAGTTCCATTTACATCGTATACTTTTTTTACCATTGTTTCTTCATTCTTTCTTTCCATATGTCCAAACCATCTTAATGATACTTTCATTATTTTGTTCATAACAGCATCGTTCGCACCGCAATCACTTCTTATATTGTCATTCAACACTCTATCATACACAGATTCGTCTAAGATATCTCATTACTACTGCATTTATTCTATTTTATCCTTCTTTTACCAGTTCCATGCTTCGCTTCCATACAAAAGGGTTGATACGAGAACACTTATTTTTTATTACTAAATATAATATTATTACATTTATAATACACTGGTAATTCGTTTTAACACTACTTTATTTTTTAAGAACCAACCGTTTTCGCCCCCGTCAGGGTTACAAAACGGGAGCGAAAACGGTTAATTTTTAAAAAAATAAAGTGGTATAAAAACAAAGTAAAGGTGTATTCGATTTCGACAAAGCGATGATCTGAAAAATTCTAATAATCCATATTGACCGCGGAAGCATTAATAAACATGTTTATTTCTTTAAGCAAAAATAAAATATCATCACTCCGTTAAGATTACTCTAACATTAATACGAACAAGGACTCAGAGATAGTCGATAAAATTGTCTATGTGCTTAAACCATCAAACCTATTCAATTGCAATGCGATTGACAGAACTTCATTCGATCATTTTTTTTACCGCTCTGTAGCTTTCCGGAAATATTCAGCAATAACGATAAAGCGTACTGCTGTACGGATGTGAGACTTGGAAATCTACCGCGGACGTTATTGGAAAACTCCAGGTGTTTCTAAAAAGGTGCCTTCGCTCAATATTCAAGATTTATTGGACCCAAATGGTGTCAAATGCCGTTCTCTGGACCATTACAGGCGAAAAGCCAATTAGAGAACAAGTCGCTAGACGCAAATGGTAATGGATCGGTCACACTCTGAGACGGAACCCAGCCTGCATCGCTCAGGGCGCACTAGACTAACTAGGACTAACTAGACTGGTCCCCTATGGGAGGAAAGTGGGAGAGCCACCTGGAGAAGAGCCCTGCAGGACGAAGTTAAAGCAGCAGGCCTCACTTGGGATGATGTTAGGAATCAGGGAGGTGTGACAGGACAAAAAAAAAATGAAGAAGAAGCTTTGTGGAAAGTCTACAGAAACAGTATACCTATCATTGCAATGACGTTTGTCATATTCGTCTTATTTTCTATTGTTTAAATGCTTTGATTTGGGCGAATGAAAAAGTATTTATATTTTAAAGGTCGTCTATGTTAGAAGTCGGAAGAATCGACGTAGGTAGGTGTATAACTCGCTTTATGAATGTGAAATAATCTAAAGAGGTTTGTTAGGATAACATAGTATGACAGTCCAGTCTGTCTAAGATTTTCGGTGAAACCGCGTGTTTGTTTTACCTTTTATTTTTTAACTAGCTGACCCGGCGGTACTTCGTTCCGCCTCAGAATCAATAAACGGTGTGTTAACTTATTAGTTGAATTAAATTCAGTTAATAATTAAGTTTAAATGAATACTCAAAATGAATTACGTTCAATAAATGTGCAAAAATCAAAATGATGTGTATTTTTGAATTACATTGATATAAATGTAATTCACACGCCAGCAAGGAATTTACATTATTGAAGCGAATCGAAATGATTCGCGTAGCATTGTTGCACTACTTTCTGTTAAACTATTATATTTGCTAGATGGGATGCAATTTAGTAGATTTTTCCGGTGTTTAATAGTTATTCTGTTATTCGGGACGGAGACAAATCCAACAAATCAAAGATCATCAAAATCGGTTCAGACGTTCTTGAGTTATAAATGGTGTAACTAACAAGACTTTGTTTTATATACGTAGATTCTTACACCCTGGATTTCAATCAGTGGTATAAAAATTTATTATATAATCTCCAATGTGAGTAGGATTAGAAATGTGCCTTCACTTATTTGTCTTCGTTGAAGTATAGATTAATTATACAATTTATTTTCATCCTTTCTTCTCGTAGCTATTTCCTGTTATTTGTGGTCAAACAAACAAAACCATCACGCCGTTTCCCCGCAGGGGTAGGCAGAGAGAATGGACCGCCACACTACTCTATCCTGGCACACCTCTCTAGCTTCCTCCACATTCATACATCGAGTCATACACGCACGTCGATTCTTCCGGCTTCTGACATGACCAACTTTTAATATTTGATTAATTTGGTCATGTCCTGTTTTCCTCGGTCGACCTCGACTCCTTACTCCATTTACATTGTTAACGTATACTTTTAAACCATTCTTTCTTCACCCATGCGCTCCATATGTCCGAACCAACGAAGCGAACCTTTCATAATTTTGTTCATAATACCTTCTTTCGCTCTACACTCCTTCCTAATATCAGCATTTGAGATTCTGTCGTACATCGTTCTACCACACATACGTCTTAGGGACCTCATCTCTACCGCATTTATTCTGCTCTCATCTTTCTTCTGCCAGTTCCATGCTTCGCTTCCATACATAAGGGTTCGCTTCCATATTTGTGGTCAGTTATCCTAATCTGATCTGAAGTTATACATGCCATCAGAACTTCTCCTAACAGAAAAGCATGTGGTCCTGACGAAATCCCTGCGGAATTATTGAAATTGATTAATGAGGAAAATATTCACTACCTGCTGAGGCTATTTAATAAGATTTATGACACAGGGGTTATCCCCCAAGAATGGCTGAAATCGATATTTGTCACCTTACCTAAGAAGCAGCACCCAAAGAATTGTAATGACTATCGCATGATTAGCCTAATGAGTCATGTACTAAAACTGTTTCTTAAAATTATATATGCCCGAATAAGAAACAAGTGCGAGCAAGATCTAGATGACACACAATTCGGATTCCGAAATGCATTCGGAACCAGAGAAGCGCTACTGGCAGTCAATGTCCTGCTACAGAAGTGTCGAGATCAACGCAAAGAGGTGTTTGCATGCTTCATCGATTATGAAAAAGCGTTTGACAGGGTAAGGCACACGACACTCATGGAGATGCTCAAAGACTGTAACATTGACTCCAAAGACCTGAATTTCATAAGAAACCTCTACTGGTGTCAAACGGCAAAGATCAGATATGGAAGTGGAAATACAGAGGCTATAGCTATACAAAGAGGAGTTCGACAAGGTTGTATTCTGTCACCTCTATTGTTTAATCTGTACTCCAATAAAGTTTTCCAAAGAACTCTAGAAAACTCTAGCCTTGGAGTGAAGATCAATGGAGTCGTTATAAATAATATCAGATATGCTGACGATACAGTCATATTGGCTGAAAGTATACCTGATCTCCAAGAGCTCCTAAATAAGATTGACACGGCTGGAGAAGAATTGGGTCTGACAATAAATGTCGCTAAGACCAAGTGGATGTCGTTTGGAAGACTTGATTATTCTGGATCATCTTTGCGACTAAAAGGAGTAAATATCGAAATGGTTGACCAGTTTAAATACCTCGGCAGTATCATTACTAAAACACTCGACCCAGATACAGAAGTAAAATGTAGAATAGAAGTTGCACGTGCTGCATTTAATAAGATGAGACCCTTCTTCTGTGACGATAATTTAAATCTTAAACTTCGATAAAGAATGATAAAAGCTTACATATGGTCAGCTCTATTATACGGAAGTGAAACATGGACTCTAAAAGTGAACGTAATGAATCGGTTAGAAGCATTCGAAATGTGGATACACAGAAGAATGCTTCGTATACCTTGGACCGAAAAGGTCAGTAACGTCGAAGTACTTAGGAGAGCCGGAGCCAAGAGAGAGCTGTTGTCGAATGTCAAAGTGAAAAAGGTCTCATATTTGGGTCACGTGCTGCGTGGAGAAAAGTACCGCCTCCTCCGACTTATATTGGAGGGCAAGATAGAGGGAAGACGGGGAGTTGGCAGAAAACAGATGTCCTGGCTGCGCAACATTAGAGAGTGGACCGGAATGAGGGCGGTGGATGACCTGTTTCGGGCAGCGGAGGACAGGGAGGTTTTCGCCGGAGTGATCGCCAACGTCGGGGGGACCTGACACGGCACAGGAAGAAGAAGAAGATCCTAATATGACTCCACCAAGCTTGGTGTTCCTAGGTGGTCATGGTGGTCATCTAGGTATCCAGTCAGAGCCTTCAGGTCTTTCTTGACTATAGTCATTCATGTTGCAGTAGGCTAACCTTCTCTTTTCTCTACACCAGTGATTCCTGAAACGGTCCATATCGACCCCCAGGGGTTGATTTCGACTTGCGAGCGGTCTAGCGGTCTATGACAATTGGAAAAAAATTGGGGGTCCATGAGATGTAAATGGGGGTCCACGGGATGTTTAAATTAAATTGAAACCGAATATTTAAATTTTGATATCATAGCATCAGGCTCATCCCTCCTATTATAAATTTGATTTGTTTGTGTTTTTTAGGTAAAAATCTTAGAATTGCGTTTTGTTTCGTTTTAATTAATAATTGTATGTCTATACTTTCGATATCGATTTTTTTACAATTCATTTATGTATAACTAAAAAAATATGTTTTGAAGCTGACACAAAGCTAAATCAGGCCAATAGAAGAAAGAAAAAAAGACGGAAATAAGCCGGAGCCTTTTTTTTCCTCCGGAAAGCAGGGGGCCTACACAAAATAGAAAAAATCGACAAGGTGTCTACGGGACAAACAACTATGGGAACCTCTGCTCTACACAATCTTTCTCGAAATGAAAAAAACTATTTAAATTCTAACATGGACTTGTGCAAAACAAATGAGTATGCCAAAATGTTTACAGAACATTGTGTATTCAATGTGTACTTCGTTGAAAATATTCGTGCTGCTTTCGAACGATCAATCCGGATACGAATAGGTATATATTTCAAGTTAACCACAATTTTAAATGTTCAATTATTCAAATCCCGCCGTGGTCAAGCTGTCAAAACGCTAGACTTCCAATCGATGATGCCACTTCATTTATTCAATTAGTTTATCTAATAGAAAAATAACATTTCTGTTAAATTGCCGTTTGACCAACTAACTAACCATCACGCCGTCTCTCCGGAGGGGTGGGCAGAAACAATGGACCGCCACACTGTTCTTTCCTGGCATACCTACTTTTTTCCACTCCTCCTACTCCTCACGTGACCGACATTTGATATTTGATTGATTTGATCGTGTCACGTTTTTCTCGGCCTTTCTTTATTTCCAGCTCCGTTCACGTTGTTTACATAAACCTTCTTCATTCATTCTTTCCATATGTCCGAACCATTTTAACGACCGTTTCGACTTGAAAACTTCACCCAAGCTGGCTAGACTCCGATACGAGGAATCTATTGATTTCATTCTTAATATCCACATTTAATTTCAAATTCGCTTCTACTTAAATATCTCTAAATTACGCAATTAAAAAGAATCTAATGTTTCGTTCAATTCCCTTTCAGTAAAATGTACTTTTAATTCAGTGCAAATCTACTAAACATTCATTCAAATCAGTGCAATATACAAATTATCCAAAAATGGCCATTGTAGTGTGCTTTAAGATGGTTTGGAAACATGGAAAGAATGAGTGAAGAGAGAATGGTGAAGAAGGTAAACGGCGTGAACGGAGCTAGAAATAGAGGAAGACCGAGGAAAACGTGCCACGATCGAATCAATCAAATATTGAATGTCGGCTACATGAGGAGTCGGAGAAATCGACGTGCGTGTATGACAAGATGTATATGATTGAAAGGAAGTGAAAGAAGTATGTCAGGACAGAATAGTGTGGTGGTCCATTCTTTTTGCCTACCCCTCCGGGGAGACGTGATGGTTAGTTAGTTAGTTAGTTAGTTTAATAATTCGAACGTGTTGTGTCAACAAGAGAGATCATTTTATCATTTACAATTCTTAGCTCTCTGATAGCAGACTACATCTATCTCGGTGAGTGAATTTCTTCCTGCTATCAAATTATCAAATCAGTTTATTTTCTCAAAAGATATTACAAACAATTATTATAGTTTAAGACATCTATTGAGAACAGGTAAAATACTCGTATAATAAATATATAATACCAGGAACGCATGAGAGATGGTTCGACATCAGGAAAACAAGATACTCTCCAAACTCAAGAGTATTTGTCTTCGAAGACACCACACGACATCGATCTCCGAAGCGATCATGTTCAGCAGTTTGATTGCTCTCCCCACCGGCATCACCAGAGGCAGGTAGGTTCTGTATGCTGGGAGATAAAACAGTATGTGCTGACGCTGTCGGCGATAACCATCCGGAACATAAAGATGGATAACCTCCAAGATGACGGAATTCTCAAAGAATCCTCTGATAAGTCTGAAGAAATGGGTAAGTGTGCACCCATCCCTTCTTATCTGTAAATTATTGGTCCCCAGCATGCCCATGAGGAATGCAGTGTCAGTCCATATTCCGCTTTCTACTTCCGAAAATTATTAATGAATCGAGGAATGCCACGCGGAATGGTGCCGTTACCAGGAGTGTTTACACACAATGGAGCCGAGATTCTCCGCTTCCACCTTAAAAATGGGAACGGAGACGACTAAGATGGGCCCAGCTGGTCCATCTACGGCTGCGAAAGGCCACTTCTATCATAGAAAATGGCAGAATCAAAGGGGCCACAAAGCAAGAAAAGCGATGGTTAGTTAGTTAGTTATTTATTGGTCTCTTAAGAAAAAAATACTCAAACATGTAGGAATAAAATAATATTAACAACGCTTTGTTCCTAATTGAGTAGTGGATAAATCCCGAGGTCCTACTTTTTATTAATTTCACAGCTCACATTAATTATTATATATTCCTACAACTAATTTTACTTCGTTGTATGAAAGTTTTCAATTAATACATTTTTTCTGTAATCTTGTGTGATGGGTTGCGAACCTCATCGCCACCAATAGGCATCTCCCACGCACACTCCGTGGGAGATGCCTATTGGTGGCGATGAGGTTCGGATCGAAGATTGGGATCGTCCAACATCCACAAAATAAATCTAAAACAAATCATATAAAATACAATGATATAAAATTAAATTAAATAACAAAATTAAAATATTTTTACACATAATCTTCAATTTAGATGGTGCACTTGTTGACATGGACGATCCGGACTTTTGTGTTTATGAGATTTATGTTACTCGCATCCACCGTTTTTTTTAAATTAGCTGCAATTAGGTACTTAAAGCAATCAAACACCAGCAAGAACTTTTTTAGAGTACATACTGTTTATAAAAAGTTTATATAATATATTATTTCTTCTAAGTTCGCCATAACTTTGTGTTGTAGATGTTTAATATTTCTTTTTTATATACTTTGTATACAACACTCACATTTATTTAAGAAAATATATATCAAACATGTTTCGGACTAACCAGGCCTTCATCAGTGATATTATTTGAAATATTATAGAATTGTTTATAATATCACATGTTTCGGACTAACCAGCTCTTCATCAGTGATATTATTTAAAATATTATAGAATTGTTTATAATATCACTGATGAGAGGCTGGTTAGTCCGAAACATGTTTGATATTTAATTTATTTTTTTAATAAATGAGAGTCTTGTTTACAAAGTATATAAAAAAAAACATTAATATATTATTATGAAAAAAATAATAATCAGAACATTTTTTCCGGTACCTACATAAATATGTTTAGTCAGCTAATTCCCGTCGGAATTTAAAATAAAATCTAAATTGTATCATATAAAACGTTTTTCACTATGGTATTTCATATAGTATGAATTATAATACTATGTTTTTTAATTTAAAAAATAATAATTGTTCTCATAATACTTTTATACCTACCCTTACAGAATGACAAATGGCTCTTATGAATTAGACCGAATCTGCGGTAGAGGAAAACATAAATTATAGTAAAGAATAATTTTTACTCACCAGCCTTCCTCGAGTGAAGCCGCTGCTGAAGGGAACTCTAACACCGAACTGCGCCCGGCGGCATTAGGGGCGGGTCGACTTAACAGGGAGGGTCACCCTCCACTCTAGAGGCGGTCGGAGTACAGTGCTGTAAGTTAATATTTTAACACGCAAACTGACATTTTTTTTCTTGACCCATAAACGTTTTTTTTTATTATGTAAAACAATATCCACTATCAATTAAGTCGCTATACACGGAAAGCACTGCTAGTAAATGGAGATCTTACAGCCTGGTTTGTTATCAATAAAGGTGTCAAACAGGGTTGCGTAATGTCCCCGTGGTTATTTAATCTGTATATAGACAAATGTATGAAAGAGCTGAAAGGGTTGGATTTAGGTGCCAAAATGAGCGGAGTGTCAGTAAGCTGTCTCTTGTATGCGGATGACGCCGTCCTACTTGCAGACAACGAGCATGAACTTCAAGTCCTGGTGAATTGTATGTATGAGGTATGCATGCGAAATGATCTGATGATGAATGTTAATAAGTCCAAGGTAATGATTTTTGAAAAGGAAGAAACCATGACAGTCTGCAACATTAGCGTGAATTGTGAAAATTTGGAACAAGTAGTTGAGTTCGTGTATTTAGGTAGTATGTTTACAAGAGATGGGCGAGTGGAGAGGGATATTCTACTGACCCTTATGTATGGAAGCGAAGCATGGAACTGGCAAAAGAATGATGAAAGAGAATAAATGCAGTAGAAATGAGATCTCTTAGACGAATGTGTGGATACTCTGTGCATGATAGAGTGTCGAATGAAAATATAAGAAGTGAATGCGGTGCGAATGATGGTTTTATGAACAAAATAATGAAAGGATCATTAAGATGGTTTGGACATATGGAATGCATGAATTAAGAAAGAATAAACTATCCAATATTCACTAAAAAAAATGTTTTTTTTTTAATAAAAACACTAGTTTTTCCTCTTTTGAGTTTATTTTTCTCGATATATTTTGAAGGTTTTGTACCTTCGGCATCGAGAAAAGACAAACGGAAGAAGGTATTATGAACAAAATTATGAAAGGATCGCTGCGATGGTTCGGACATATGAAACCCATGGATGGAGAAAGGATGGTTAAGAAAGTATACGTTAATGATATAAATGGCGTATGAAGTCGAGGCAGACCGAGGAAAACATGGCATGACCAAATTAATCAAATTTTAAAGGTTGATCATGTTAGAAGTCGGAGGAATCGACGTGCATGTATGAATGTGGCGTTTGCCAGGATAGAGTAGTGTGGCGGTCCATTCTCTTTGCCTACCCCTGCGGAGAAACGGCGTGATGGTTTGTTTGTTTTAATTTTAAAAATTAAAATCTATGTTATTATCAAAATTATTCTTAAATTTACTAACCACTGTGTTATATTGTATTGAAAAAGTTCCTACGTTTTCTATACCTCAACGATATGGTTATTCCCTTGGCTATTTATTATACTTAACTAATTTCTTACTGCGTATACTAAAGCACCAATCATTGAACATCAGACGAAAGATTTCATTTGGGTAATCATTTGTTTCAGCTGGTTCGTCGTTGAATTTATAACTTGGATATTTTGAATGACTGGACATTGTCGCCGACAGTTATCTGCGACAACGGCAGTAGAGATTATTTCACCTGCCACTATGTAGAACCAAAGTACCTAAGGTAATGGCCAATATTTTTTCTAAGCCGCATCTCTTAGAATGTGGTCATTTTTCACGATTGTAAAACTACTAAGAAAGCATATATCGATAATTTATTTAATTGCTCTTATTATTTTGTATTCTAAATCAACTTTATTAATTATTTTTATTTCCTAATTATTCTTGCATAATTAATTGTATTATTTATGTTTTTTTTCTTAATACTTCTTCCGTAGTTATAAACGATTTTGATTTATGTATTTATAATGTATATGATTTTTTAAATTAATAAATTGAAATTAAGTTTAGAGCTTTGTCTGTCATCGGAAGTAGGTACATTTCTCATATCTTAAAAAAAGGAATAAAATAATTTTAATAACCTTTTGAAAACATTACATTTTCAAAACACTATTTTACACCTTCCACAAACATGTTTGAATACACAGACTTCATGTTTGAATACACAGACTTCAGTGTGTGAATTAATGAATTTAATTTTTTTTTTAATTGATTTAAATGAAGGTTAAAATGCATTAAGTCATACACTGAAGAAGGTATGTCTGTGTCCCGAAACATTTATGAAATGTGCAAAAAAATATTGTGAAAATGCAATGTTTTCAAAAAGTCATTATAATGTGAATCCACAACACAAAGTGATGGCGAATAAAGAAGAAATAAAATATTTTGAATATTATTTCATACGTATTGTTTGATTTTTTTTAAAACATGGTGATACCATAGGTACTCAGTTGTTTGATAACACATACTCGTATACCAATAATAGATTTTATTATATCCACACTTTTTTTGGCCGAAACACTATGATACAGGTGTTACAAACAACTCAATACAAGTGTTGTATTGAGTTGTTTGTAGCACCTGATGATGCCAATATCGGTTGGCGAAACAGCTGTCGCGACACTCAAATAGCGAATAATAAAAATTGTGATATCATAACAATGTTATAAATTTGAACAGTGAATAAAATTTATGATTATAATTTATGATTATTATCACCATTATTGTCTTACGTCATATCGACGACCGTCGTGGCCTAGTGGTAAGTGCTTTGACTGGCACACCGAAGGTCCTGGGTTCGATCCCTGGCAATGTGTGATTGTCGAAGTAAAATAGCGATTGATTAAGCATCCTAACACCTGTCGCAGGAATCACTTTGATAGCTATAGGTACTCTTTGCATCGCGCTGTAATGATGTAAAAAGGGATTCACCACAAAAATGAAATAATAATGATTGAGGTGATTTTCTTATCGTAGTATTGGGGGGCCATTATTCAATTTCCTCAGGAGTTGGCTCCATGCGGCCCTGGTCGGCCGTGGGGCGTGTCCTAGCGGGGCGGCCTCTAGGGCGGGCACCAAGGCCCTATTGGCTAAACGATCATTAACCGCCACGATCTCAACTGACTTTTCAAGCTTGTTCTCTGTAATCGAAGGACATGGTACCTCGAAATAAGGGCCTTGTACGTTCCAGGCGATAGCCGGGGAAAGCCCGTAAAGGGAAAATACATTACAATTACAATACATGTACACACCTTCGTATTATTATTATTATTATTATACTAACTAACTAACTTACCATCACGCCGTCTCACCGGAGGGGTAGGCAGAAAGAATGGAACGCCACACTGTTCTGTCCTGACATACGTCTCTCGATTCCTCTACATTCATACATCTTGTCATGCACGCACGTCGATTTTTCCGACTCCTCACGTGACCGACATTCAATATTTGATTGATTTGATCGTGCCACGTTTTCCTCGGCCTTCCTCTGTTTCTAGCTCCGTTCACGCCGTTTACATACCTTCTTTACCATTCTGTCTTCACTCATTCTTTCCATGTGTCCAAACCATCTTAATGACCCTTTCCTTATTTTGTTCATAACACTTTCATTCGCACCACATTCACTTCTTATACTTGCATTTGTCACTCTATCATTTATTTTTATTATTATTATTATTATTATTATTATTATTATTATTATTATTATTATTATTATTATTATTATTATTATTATTATTATTATTATTATTATTATTAGATCATCATTATTATTATTATTTATAATTATAATTATTATTATTATTATTATTATTATTATTATTATCATTATTATTATTATTATTATTATTTATAATTATTATTATTATTATTATTATTATCATCATTATTATTATTATTATTATTATTATTATTATTATTATTATCATCATTATTATTATTATTATTATTATTATTATTGTTATTATTATTATTATTATTATTATTATTTATTGTGATTATTTTTTTATTATTATTATTATTATTATTATTTTCTCTAATAGCTCTTTACAACTTTACAGCGAGAGCCAAATCGATGTAAAGGGTGTAGGTATATCATATTGATTCTCGTGACATGTGACATGTGATAGGTTGCTTATCACCATTTTATTGCCATGTGAATTCTGCACCAAATCAAAGACAGTGTGGCAATCACACTTCCACCGCCGGAAATCGAACCCGAGACCTTCAGGGTGGCAGATAAAGCACTTACCACTCGGACACGAAGGTTGTCAATATCGTATAGGTACTCGTAAATCCCAAGTCATAGAACGTTCTTCAAGTCAATGATCACTTAGATGGTTTGGACAAATGGAATGAATGGATAAGAGAAGAATGGTAAGTAAATTGGATACAAGCAGTGTGAATGAAAAAAAACAGCAGAGGAAAAAATGGAATGACCAAAATTATCAATTAGAAACCGCGGCCATATTCGAAGTCGGAAAAATCGACTCCTACGGTTTGTGAATGTAGAGGAATCTAGAGAGGTATGTCAGGACCCCTGCCACCCATGAAAAAGCATTTATTTTTTCCATTTAAATCGCCTTAATATTGATTTTTTTGTAGGTAATAGTTCCTAAGTAAATGTATTGTAATTTTGTATCCTTTGATTTGGAAATGAAATCTTATTCTTTTGTGAACAAAAAACTCACAACCGGACAGGTCAATGATAACAAAATATGAAATAACACTTATATCATAATAACACTTCTGTTTACTTTCGAAATCATGTCCGATGCTACACTTCTATGATTGCCTTTTATTTTTATTCTAGATACGTCTCTATAGACCTATGCGGTTTATTCTCCAAAGCGTTGTTCCTCATGTGAGGTGGATTTCCAGCTGTCCTTCTATTATTAAGAAGATTTTTCACGAGGATTCGTGAGGTTGATTATGTAATGAAATATAGGGGAATCTGGTGGTGTTCATTCTTTGGAAAGACCATACCATTCACTATTTTGCTGTCTTCTCTTTTTAATATCCTTGTCTGATGCTTTTTAATTCGATAAATTTACGTTGTAATAGAATGCGCTGATGAAAAATCGTACTTACATTTCTGACAGTGTCAAAAATTGTGACACCAATTCCGACTCCGGGATTCGGGTATGAAGCGAGACCTTTATTCACGTTCGTGGTCTTTCCTGGCGTCACTGAAGTACCTACGCCAATGTCATTATTTATTAAAGCCGTGCCACACTGTTTTAAACAAGCTCTCCACATCGGTCTCCACCGGCGGCTTAAAACTGTGTAGACACTTGTTTGAAACCAAAATTCGTTTGATCTTCAACAACCTTTGTGGACGGACGCGCATAGTATGCGTGTTGTAAACCGTTGTCAACACGCATTCCACATGTGAGGCTCCACATTCCACCAAGGTCATCCTTGTGGAGAGCTTGTTTCAAACAGTGTGGCACGGCCTTTTTAGGAACGCAGCGAAGTTCGGGTACTATGTATGTACAGCATCTTTATATAATACATATGTATAAGAATCAGTAAGTACTATCGCAAAAATAATCAAATTTAAATAGATTAAAATTAACTGCAACAATGATTTCATTTTGGCAATAAATACAAAATTTCCCACTCGTTTATTATCATTCCATTTTTTTTAAAATTGTATTAATGTTAATAAGATCTGGAGAATGGTGTGATAAATGACCAGGGGACAGGAGCCAGTGGAGGACTATTGTGGAAAAGGCCAAATCCCACACAAGATTATTTTTGTTATTGTAATTAAAATGTATTGGTAGAACTTCATTGTAAATAAATAAAATTAAATTTTTAGTGAAAAAAAAAAACGCGTTACCTATTATACCAATGCATTTCGTTTCATTCCATTCGGTTTTTAGTTATAGAAAATAAAAATACAGTGGAATAAAACTAAACATACATTTTTTATCACGTTCGTTATTTTATTTTTTTACCCGCGTAAATTCATTCATTGTCATTAATATTTAAAATGATCGTCGTTAATGATACAATTTTCCATATTTATTTAAGTTAAGACCACGAGAAACTGTTAAAGGGAATATCTTATTACTTCGCTTATATAAAATACATTAGAACCGTACTTAACCTTTAGACGCCCAGTGGTCCCGTAAGGTACCGCGGATTTGCGTCGTTCAATGCCCAACGGTCCCGTACGGGACCGGTGATTTTGATGCATTTCGCTATCGGATTACACTGATTTATGACAATAGTATTCAAAATATGAATATTAGCTTAAGTAAGTAATGTCTTTGAGATACCGATCCATACCGAGCCGACAGTAAAATATTGTCGGCTCCGTTAAATATTTGTCATGATGCGTAATATTAAAGTTTATACCTGCGTTACGAGGTCAACTCTTGGGATATGCGTTGTGTTTTATTACAGTCCGCCTAATAATATAATAGCTTTATTGAAATGCCAAAATATAAAATAGTTCTATGCATAGATACATGTTTTAAAATGTGATAAATTACAAATAAAGCTTTTTAAATTATAAACCATATTTTATTTTGATAATGCTTTTTATTTTACTTAAATAGAATGACTAATTTTGGAAATATAATTATTTTTATAACAGCTACCCGACTGATCGTTACAAAATAATGTTCTAAGTTTATACAAAAAGGCCAATACATGTGCAAAGGTCATTGAATATTAAAATGTAGTTCAAACTTTACCCTAAAGATGTCACTCAAACTAAATGACACATGTTACAATAAACAGAATTTTTATATTTTCCTTAATTTTATGTTTTAACACCTTTGTAATAACCGGCCTTCAATTATTATACTGAATTATTAATTTAGCTTATGGCAATATTAATTTAGCTTCAGAAACTGAATAATAATCCTGAGATTAATGCAGCGACATCTCTGGACAAAAAAAAATAATACAATAAAGCTTTCATTATAGATATTATAATACTTTATAAGAGTTACTGTCAAAGGCCATAGAAACTGCTTATTAAATCAGCTGTATTTTTAATCCCTTTGTCGCCCGAAAAATTATAAAATAAATCAGCTCAGGAGATATTGGTGACTTTTTTTTAGCTCATTCAGCTTTTTCGTGAAAATCTGACTCCGAAGTTCGATCTTTCGGAAGGAACAAAAAAAAAAGGTTGCCGACGAAAAATATCCTGTCAGATTTTCTCTTTTTTGAAGAGTACTCACTTTTTCATTGGAAGGTTCGTTTTTATAGTTAAATGGCTCAAAAACCAGGAAGTATAAAGATTAATATATGAAATTACACAATTGTAAACATGATTGTAAACACACGTAAAATGATGCATAGAGAAACGACTGATGCAATCCATTTTAACGTGTTTTATATTAAATTCATTTTGGACTGCAAGAAATAACGATCCATACGGGGAAACTCGAAATTTTTGAGGAACGATAGATAGAGGTTTCACTGTATATAGAAATAATAAAGAAGTATTTTTTTAACATTTATTTCGTTGATCAACATTTAAAATACATCATAACATGTATATTAAATATAATTAATATCTTATGTAACTAACATATATTATGAAATAGAACTTTAGAATTTGAATCAAAGTTTTCCACCACTTCAACTGAAATATATCATTGAGAATTAATGAATCATAAATGATTCATGTTGTATGTTTTCTTTAACATACTTTCCACATATCAGAAATGATGCAATATTCAAGTGCATTACGCACCGATAACCAGACTGAATCCTGTAATATTTCAAATATTGAAACAAAACATTTTTTTATAACAGTGAGGTAACATAACCAACATATTGTAATTCTATAACATATAGTAGTAGATGCGATGAAGTGTAGAATTTTTAATAATTTCTATGCATTAAATTGAAAATCAAAGGGAAATTTGTAACAACCAAAACACAAGGCAAAAAGAGTTTAATATAAACTGTTTTTGGGTATTTTTAATACCTTGTTACAAACAACAAAATCTTTAACAATAAAAATATGATTAACTCTTGCTTTAACAATAACATTCTATTGTATCTAACTATAAATAAATATTGTATATATCCTTTTTTGTTTGTTTATTTATATGCAATAAATAAGATTTTAAAACAAAAATTATGTATTGCAAAAATACGTCAACATGGTTTACAAGAATCAACTCGCCGTAAAAACAGAACATTTAATAAGTCCGCGATTTCAAGATAATCATTGTATGAATATGCACCATAGTTTATCTTGTACGTAATAAACGTACACTCGGTGAAACTTCAATATATCATAAACAACTGCAGAATTGTGCGTAAAGTCACATTATTAGACAAATAAACTACTAATTAAGATTAAGACAATCTAGAAACAAATTATGTATATTCAATCCAAAGATTTTTCTTTGAATTAACTATGTAAGTTATTACATTGTTTTTATGACCGTAAAAAAACAGTTTCAATATAATGATCCTTATTGAGATAAACATGTAAACATATATACAAAAACATTATAATAAGACAATCAATAAGAAAAAACTCTTTAATTGACTAGTATATCAAAAGTCATGTTTTTCTTGTAAATAAAATACTAAGTCTAGTCTCTCATAAATTACAATAATGTGTAGACAACAGACCAACATTAAACATCGAAACGTAATAGCTAGCAGTATAATCGTTTTTTATCGTTGATTCGTTTTTCAACACAACAGATATAAAAATACTTTCACACATAATACAAATACTATAGAAACTTCATCCTATCTAATTGACTAGAATACTATAAATGGCATTAGTTATTGTCAATTTGGCATGAAAGTATCGTGGCACTCTCATAAAGTAGTTTAATTTTTGATGCTGGCAATAAAATAGAAATATTTTGTTTGAATTATCCAATTATAGTCAAATCAATGAAAAGATGCAAATTTTTAAATTTGCCTTGCATCTTTCCATTTATTGTCTTCACTTAAAGTGTCTTTAGAATGTATTATTTTTCTTGATGACTTAAATCTAATAAATAAAAAATTATAACACTCATGAAAATTATGACATTCTATAATACTTGGTTGTCATAAACCTCCAAACTCTTTCTAATAGTCAAATGAATGCATTATTTTATGTATTATTTATACAATATCTTTTATAAAAAAATATCTTCAATAGCACAATAATGTTGTACGTGAAAAAACTTTAAATATCAAAAATAATCAAGTTTAATAAAACTTGATGTAAAATAAAATATTAAAAAGTATTCAGACAATATCAAAATATAAAATAAATATAATTTTAAATCAAAACACAAGTAAATCTAGGAAACATGTAATATTTTTAACATTTATAATAGATATTTTATTTATATAAATAAGTTGATGGTTCTCATAAATATTTATATGAATATGAAAGAATTTAAAGATTTTTATTATTATATTATACTAAAATATATATTTATATTACTCTGTTTTGTAAATATATAAATTTATAATAATAATAATATTTATTGTCATATAAGAACAGGCATAGAACATTGAATACTTAAATAAAGATTACATTTGACATTTAAAGATTTTTGTAAATTCATTGTCATCTTTATAAATAGAATATGAATTTCTCTAAATGCTTACCGACTTATTTTTTAAAGAAATATTCAAAAAAATGGGTTCCTGAACCATTATTTTAAAATTTTCTTTAAAATTTAACAATTCATTTACTTATACATACTCGTACATACATATTTTTAGCAATTAATTCCAATGTTCCATTTTTGCTTATATTTCAATTAATAAGTAATACATATAAATATCTGTATATTTTAACAATTAACACATATGATAATAAATTCTTGCTATAAATACATAATTAAACATTCATTATGTATTGTGCCCAGTCCAAGATTTTTGGACATTTGAAGACTATCTATCTCGAAGCTTCATTAGACAGATCGCTATCATCGAGGACTCATTTTCCTCGTTCAGGCAGTTGCACAAATTTTACAAATTTCGCATCGAAATTCTTATGTAACAAAACCTTGTTAACCATCGTTATGGAAAAAGTAGTCAAAATTAAACCCTCAGAGTATTTAATCTTAAATTCAACGCTTCTCAAAAACTGGTCCAGGAGAGGGAAGAGGGGCATCTTCTTCATAAATCATCCCCAGCTTCGAGTAGGATTTTTTCTTCTTTGCTTTCTGAAAATTCATTGAAGTTGATTACTAAAAAGTCTGGGTTTATTTTATTCTGCCTGTGATACAGGTGTAATTTAAATTATTATTTACATTTACATCATTATAAGGCAAGTCAAATCGATGTAAAGGGTATAACTGTTGTATTGAGTCTCATAACATGTGATAGGTGGCTAATATATTGGCATTTATTGTCACGTGAATTCTAAACTATACCAGACAGTCTGATAATCGAACTAGGGACCTTCAGTGTGGCAGTCAAAGCTGTCAAGCTGCCACTGTGAAACAAAGGACTCCGAGAATCATAGAAACATGTCAATAAACAGGCTCATACTCTTATCAGCAGAAAAATAAAGCAAGAGAATCCAAAAATGATTTCCCATATGAATCAATATTTGTGAATACATAATAGTTAAACAACAAATCACCTGGCTGTGGTCTTCCTCGCTGGAACTATTGCTCGTTATACCTTCGTCCAGCATCAACTTGTTGGGGAGGCCTTCAAGATCCATCTCCATATATAGTTGGGACAACTGTTCATTAACCAAAGTTGGCTGAAAAAATACAATACTCTTTAAATTATCACATATATGAATTTGTTTTGTAATAACTTGGATTTTTGAACTTTCTGTGAAGGAAGAAAAACGAAATTGATCCATTCAAAAGTGAAAAGTATCAGAAGATTTCCTTGATTCTTATATATATTATCTGTGTCATGACATTTCAGATACCATCGTGATTAATATGCGGGTGATGTAAGTATAACTGCGTGCTGTCACTAGTGTTCAAGCCAATAACACGAATTTAACTCCCCAGAGGCATCAACATCATAAAAACCAAAAGTTTACCCGTTTTATATGCAATATTTTAATGATTGTTTACGAAGAAAATTATGAAGATAATTAAAAATTACAATAAGTTTTACTTACTTGATTTGTGTTGGAAAGTGTATTCATGTCAGATTTCAAAACATCTTCGATTTTTTTCTCGGTCACTTGATATCTATAGACGAGTTCAGATGTAACACAGACCTGTAATAATAAATAAATTATTAATCCTTAGATCGCTAAGCAAACATTCCTCTATATGTCATTGCTATATGGCACATTCTTTGCCAAGCATTTTGAATAAAACGTCACTTTTAAAATTATGTTTTCTTACAAACCAAATCATTACAGCAAAAATTTATTATATTAGTGTCTTCGTCGAATATCAAAGAATCAATAAACACACTCAAGATCCTGATTCGCGTGACTTATTAATCTGACTAAACTCAGCATAGAGTTCAAAAATAAAATAAAAAATGAAAATCAAGTTAGCAAACATTAAAAAAAAATGTAAAACTATATTAATACGAAAAATATAATTTAATTACAGCATCTAGCCAGGGAGGTTGCACATTGTTGGCTGGTACATCCTTCTTGATGACTTCTTGGTAATTGGGAACTGACTTCCTTTCCGGTTCCCTGTGGATGTATTTTTTTCTCTTATGAGCAGCGGCAGCCATGTTAAAGGATCCAGCTTGTCTCCACTGCAACACCTTTAATGAACAACTATACATTAACACACTGTCAGCGGGAAGGATATTAATACCCATTTAATTGACTGATGGTGACCAACAGGAATGATATATTTTATAGGGATTAATTGTATCTCAATAGAGACGAAGATGTAAATTGTTTTCTGGGAACAGAAGGTGGTGGCCGAGGCGCTTACAGGCTACTTATGACCTGTCGTTGGTTGGGTTGAGCGATCGCTTTATGTTTAACAACATTCCCCATTCCGCCCTTCTTATGACCACCACGGCTGACAAATTTTTGGAACTTGTATATATGGTAGGATTTCACGCCTATCTTTACATTTTTAAGTTCACTCTACACTAGCGTCATCTATTAAGATTGGAAAGCATTAAGCAGAAAACCTTTATTAATGTACTGTGAAAGTCTCTGCAAATCATACAGTACTAGATTTCGCCTGGAGATGTCTCTCCAATTTTATGCCTACTTGGACTACACTACATTTTATGTCCAATTAGGAATGATATAAATAATTTTTTCACGGACTTGTGTAAACTCATAAGTGTATTTGTATACAAAATTTTAGTAGCAATTTCCATCTCATCTGGATTTATAAATACAGTCAAATCGATACTTATTTGGCAAAAGGTCCCAGATGCGTTTTTTTGTGAAATTGAGTTAAATATTTCTTTTTGTTTTGACAAAACGTAAGGGCTGTACTTTTTTTTATTGCATTTTTAAGCATTTTTTTATGTACAATTTCATTCAACCCCTATTTTTTTTAAATATAAATATATATATATTTTTAAACTTAGTTACTGATATATCTTGTAGATAACGTTATGCTACGTAAATTGACATTTGAAATAAACAATTTGGAACAAAAATAACATTTTTATAAATAATCAAAATAGTGTAAAAATCTTATTTTTGCTCTCCTGTAAAATTCATAAAAAAGCAGTTGGGACCTTTTGATAAATAGGTACCGAAATGTTCTCAATATATTCTGCAAACTATCCACGGTAATTAGTGGGCGAATCTACCAATTGATAATCTGTTAAGCAATATAAAAATGAAAAAAAAAAAAAAAATTAAATTGGAAAAAACTATAACATACTATGAGTCTTAAGAACAAAATATATATAAAATCTTACCCTTTTATTTTTAGCTTCATTTGTTGTGCAGGATCTGCAGTCGGTGGTCGAGGAGTCTTTGTCTTTATTTCCGATACTCCGCTCTCCTCCGCTATCCACATCTCCAGTGCTGTTGGAGGCCTCAGTCTTGAGGAAGGAGGAGTAGAAGGATGAATAGCTGGAAGCCTCTCCATCCAAGTCTTCAATGATATTGGTCCTTATTTTTTTCTTGGCAATGTCAATCTGTTATTGAAAAACATAACATTTAACAATACATATAAATTAAATGTATTGGAGGGAGTACCTACTTTTTATTTATTTATATAATAAGCTGAAAGACTCGACAGACAAAATTTATAATAAGAAAGAAATCCAGTGCTCTATTTGGTCCAAGAAACAGCGGGAGTCAATTTTAAACAGATGTAAGATTAGGTACAGTTACAGAAAGAATTTTATGGTAGATTAAACAGCCAGAAAAAAAAACTGTAATATCTAATTGTACATAAATTAATGCGTTAAAATAAAAATAACAAAATTTAAAAACAGATGAGCATTTTAATTATGTCTTTATCCTTACACGGATACATTAGAAATACGAATTAAGGAAACATAAAAATAAAATACATGTTATTTTGAATTCATTATTCGAAACAATGATTAAACTATAACTAATATTTTAGAGGATGCAAATGGAGTTAAATCCTTCTGCTTCTATGATCATTTTATATCTTTTTTAAATTGCTGTATTCTTAACATGTGAATCTCTCTAATTTCTACTGCTAAAAGAATTAATAATGTCATTATAATTTCATCAAAAAGCCATTGTATTAAAAATTGTCATTCATCTGCCAATTGCATCTGTCTGCCTCTGAGCTATAGATACATAAATGCTTTAGGATCCAAGTTAGGTATGAGTATGTATAATATCTTACCCTGCTACTGGATGGCGTGGTGTTGAAGTGGGTGTTATCCATCCTGCTGCTGCTATTGGGATTCTGATGCAGCGTGTTGCGGACGGGGGCTTGGACCTGAGTCACGCTTGACACGCAGAGGCCACTTGAGGTTCCCTTCACCGATAAATCATACAAATTCAATCCCGTCGGGACAGCGGGCTGCTGGCAAGCCTGAAAATAATGGCAATACATTGCTCTTGTTAAATTTTGATATAAATATGTGAATAATTAAATAATAAAGTGTCAACAAATGAAGAGGAAAAAACGGCTTTAACCTTTCCCTTACGGTGCTAAAATAAAAACATGCGTTCCGGTGTAGGGTAGTCAGTACGCGTTAAAAAATTAGCGATTTTAAATCGGAAAAATCGGAACATTCATAGCTAATCCCCCTATATAATTATAATTGAAGTCAAAAATTATAATAATTGAGATTTAATTGCTAAAAACGTTAAAAAAAACATCTGGCAACGCTCACGGAACGGGCATAGACTTGCTCTGGTTGCAAGTCCGAAAGCGACTGCCGCCACTGCCGGCGCGGCGGGACGGCGAGAGTGAGAACATTGAGCTAGATCATATGCAAAAGTGAGATGCGAATATAGTGTGGCGCACTGAAAGCGCTGTTTATACGCGACTTTGTTTTCGATTTTCACAAAATACCTCCGATGTACCCGATAAATTCTGATTATTATTAATATTATTTTTTAAATCAATGTGTAAATATATTATGGTTGAATACCTAAAATCTTAACCTTGTATTTATTATATTTATAGAGATATTGATGGTTTTGAAAAGCAACGTGTAGAAGATACCCATCATAGGGAAGGGAGGGTTAAACCAACCGTTACTTGAATGAAATGGTTATGCAAGAAATTTGTAATCGAGGAGTTAATCAATTTTATTAATATTTAGACACGGAGATCCAACCGACAAAAGGCCATTAAACATGTAAGAAGAATAATATTTAGAGAAATAACACATATGGCGCTATAAATAACACATTGACGACCTTCGTGGCAGAGTGGTAAGAGCTCTGATTCCCATTCCGAAGGTTCTGGGTTCGATTCCCGGCGATGGCAGTGTGATTGTCACATTGTCTTTGGTCTGGCGTAGTATTCACGTGACAATAAAATGGCGATAGATTGGCTACCTGTCACATGTCACGAGAATCAATATATCAGCTTAAAAAAAAAATGTATACTGTAATTGGGTTCAAGCAACCTGTTGTATACGTAAAAAAAAAAAAAAAAAAAAAAAAAAATAATGATTATGCCTAAGAACCTTGGAAGAACCAAACATAGCATTACACGACGAAAATGGCGTTTAAAATGTTAGCGTATTATTATTATTATAATACATAATACACACAGAAAGACTTAGTATATATGAGATTTTGTTTTAAATAATGACGTTTATCCAGATATAGTTACCTGCTGATAGTTATTAATAGGCAATCCAAGAGGCTTGATGTAAGAGTGGAGGGTGGTGGTCGGCGGGATGAGTGGCGTGATTGGATTGGAGTTCAAAGCCATGGGCTGGTAGGCCATGGCCATCGGAGGGTACATGAAGGCCTGAGTTGTGAACACCGTCGGAGGGTACATCATGTATTGAACTGAAAAGAGAATTGAAATAATTTTAGAGAAAAAATATCACAACTAAAATCCTTTATATTACACTTTTTACAGACATGTTTTGGTTGTGACCCAACATTCTTTATGTACAAATTTAAAAAAAAATGTACGTTTCACAACCGAAACATGTCTGTAAAAAGTGTAATAAAGTGTTGTAAAAATACAAAGTGCAGCTATATTCATTCAAATATGAATCCACAACACAAAGTGAAGGCGAATATAAATGATATATCTGTAATTGTTAAATAATATTTTTCATTATAAATTACTATTAACGATTTTGAATACACAAATTATGCATTCATTGATATTTCTTTTTTGACAAATCTTGTTCTCAATACTCGAAGATAGGTTATTGATCAAAAAGAGAAAAACCTTTAAACGGAACACTGAATTGCAGTTGAAGTGAAAAATATGTGTTTTCAGATAAATTGTTTATAAAGCCAAGAAATTAATCAAACATCAAGTGTGGTGTTTCAAATAAATGATCGCTGTGCTGTTTGACATGAATACATGACACTAAACAAAATATTCTAAATTAAATTACTTACGGGGGTATGCAGGCTTTGGCATATTTTCTAGAGGCATCTGAGGCTGTTGAGGCGATATCAAATAAACTGCGGGATACATTCCGGGGTACGGGATGCTGCCACTTGCTAATTTTAGAAACACGATACATATTATTACGAGATGAATATTATACGCAATCTAATAAAAACTATGTGGCACTACAAATTATTCATGCTACACATACTAAGGGTGAGAAGATATATTATCTTATTTAGGACTCAAGCACATTTAAAGAACTCACTAAACAATAATCTAAAATTAATGTAAATGATATGAATATTGAACAAAAACCATTCATAAAAGTTTCACTTGGAAAAGAGATTTGAAGTTACAATGAAGGAGTTTAACATAAAATATATGTATCTCTATTGCAAGGTCAACGATTTAAAACATTATTTCAAAGATCAATGCGTTGGTTTGGACATATTGAAGACATGGATGAAGAAAAAATTATTAAGAAAGTATACGTTAACTATAGGAATGGAGTACAGAGTCAATGAAGATTAAGAAAAACAAGCTTTACCATGTTATGGCTCTGTATGAATGTGGAGGAAGATAGAGAGGTGTGTCAGGATAGAGTAGTATGGCAGTCCATTCTCTCTGCCTACCCTTCCAGAGAAACGGTATGATGGTTTGGAGCTACTGTTGTTATGAATATGGAATTGATGAGATCTCTAACACTTATTACAAGACATTTTAAAACTATCAGGTTTGAGCGATATGCTATCTACATTAATCCATATAAAAATTATTACATATAGATCCCGTTGCTGCTTGTGGAGCGCTGTGAATCGGTGTCATCGTCACGGAAAACGGTGGCCAAAGATTAACCATTCCTGGGGGTCCTAAAATGAAGATTTTATAAGTTACATTTTAAGTAAAAAATCAAAATTTCATTAAACATAAAATAGATTTAAAAATAGACAAACTAAATTAAATTTGATCATTGTTACTTGGTTTATCAAAAAATAAATATAAATATTTATTTAATGTGATAGTATCAAAATAAATAATAATACTTTAAAACACATAGAAACAATAAAATAGTCCTGAAATAAGATCATTAGTCATTAACCGTTTTTTTTTTTTTTTTGCAAAATATGAAGTCAAACGCAATAAAAACACGTGGTAAGTCCATGCAACTTGCTGTCTAGATATACTTTATTTATGATATAGAAAAGTATAAGCCGTAGTTCATCATTAGAGGGTTATATTATAAAGGTTTTGGTGGAATATTTCGTCATAGCCGCTACTGTTGCTTTCTAGGAATGGCGTAATAACTCGTCATACCCGGTTAACGGATTAACGTAAAAACAACGAAAACGTGGCACGATAAAATAAATTAAATATTGAATGTCGGTCACGTGAGGAGTCAGAGTATGAATGTTGAGGAAGCGAGAGAAAATGTCAGGAAAGAAAAGTGACAGTTCATTCTTTCTGCCTACCCCTTCGTGGAGACAGCGTGATAGTTAGTTAGTTAGTTTTTACTATTTATTTTGATATTTTTCTTTGTACGAAAATAAAAATTCTTAACATACCTGGATTCATAGGCCCCATGGTAGTCTGCACCGATAATGGCGTTGTCAAGTTATTCACATATGGTCCACCCATGCCCATGAGAGGATTTGATGTTGAAACAGCAAGACCATCTGAAAAATAATACAACTTGATACATCTGAATGAGCTGGCAACACGATATTTGTCAAGGGTATTTCAAAAGACTGTGCTTTTGAACACATGCCACATCACTAGATGATTCAGTTTGTTCCCACATTCTGTATAACGTAAATGTCCCCCCTCTTTTTGAAATTTTGTTCTATTGGAAAAATCCAAATAAGGAATACAATAATATTTACACCTTACATGCTAACATGTAAATTTCAGGTTTATTTTAAAATTATTTTTAGGTAAGCACTTTAATTCAAGTGGTAGGTCATTGTAGAGTTTCAGTGTTGTACATTATCCTTGATTGTCCTGTTTTAGTCCTTGGTTATTTAAATAAAGATGCTTAGCCGAAATAGATTAGTAATCTTGGGATTGACCCTGCGTTTAAGCAATTAATTATCACCTTGGGGTGTTTGAGAGTGCAGGTGCATTGGTGGAGGATTATCCACTGGCGGAGTGGACAATTTGGTCACCTTACGCCCCTCGCAGTCCATATCCCAAGAGGCAGAACGGGGTCTTTTTACGCCGTGCCCGCATCTGCCACTCTGTTAGAAAAATTTACATTTAAGATTCAAGAAAAAACTTTGTAAAAATAAAGAATATTACATATAAATAGTTTTAAAATTTTGTGTATTTAAATGTGTATATTTGATTATTTTAATCAATGAAATGTATTGAAATGTGTGAGAAAACATAATTAAATATCCACTTTATTGAAGGTTAGGCATTAACACTGTGGAATTCCATTGCAAATTGGAATATAATTATTAACCCTGTTTAATCCTTCTTCTTTTAATAGATCTGACGATCTGTGACACAGAAATCGTGTCTCTTAGGGTGATGAGGTCCAACTGTCCCTCTATCTCTTAGGATAGATGGCGTTAGTGGGTCGGTTGTATAGGATAATTCTTGAAAAAATTCACTAGTGCAACCAAATCTACATAGATGGCTGACTGAAACTGCCACGTGAAGATAAATATGGATTTTGAAATATATATACATCTTCCAAAAATTTGTCATGCATGATCACAAATAACAAAGGTGGAATGGGGAATGTTGTAATTACATAAAGCGTGCGCTTAACCCAACCAATGACAGGTCATAAGTCCTGTAAACACCTTGATCATCCATGTTCAGTTTCCAGTTTACGTCTTCGTCTCTATTGAGATACAATTAAAAATTGGTCTATTAATGTCCATCCATCTCTTAGGTGGTGTATTTTATATAATTTGTTTTAGATTTATTTTGTGGACGTTGGCAATCCAAGTGTGCACGGGAGATGCCTATTAGTGGCGATGAGGTTCGCAACCCATCACACCACGTCTCTCGCGGGGGCGAAAAGAGAAGGATGGAGTGCCGCAGTCCATTCATTCTGCCTACCCTTTCAGGGAAATGGCGTGATGGTTAGTTAGTTAGTTTCTAAATAAACATTTTTTATTTAAACTTACTTGTGAATCCATTGGAGGGTGAACATTATTGGTATTAAGGGATGACTTGTTGAGAAAGTCATTTCGTTTTTCTCTCCTTTCACCCTTGTCCCGTTCTTCAGCTTTAGACACTGAGCGAGCTTCTCTGTGCTTTCTGATCATTTGTTTCTCCATTACTGCATTGTGTCTAAAAATATATATATAAACATTCAAATTAATTACAGAATATAAATAATTTATTACGTTCGAGTTAACATAAAAAAGTTAAATAAAGTTATATCTATAAATTAAAACACTCCTTATAGTTACATATATTAGGTGTTTCGGAAAGTTCGCTTCGTTTTTTTTGTATGAAAATTGCATTTATTTGAAAGGTAAAATAAAAAAACACATCAATCAAAATATTTTCCATTGTTAGCCACTACTTTTCCCATCTTTCTGGCGATAGATGAATTCATCATTGAAAAAACACCTCATCTTTTGAGGTGATCCAGGTATCAACCCAATTTGTGACATCTGAATATAAATAAAATGGATTTCTTTCATTAAAGAAGGTATATGATGTTTGAAAAATATTGATTTAAAAGATAAAAATAAATGTGTAACTGATTTAACTGATTTAAAAGATAAAAATAAACTGCAATTAATTTCATGCAAATTTAGAAATGATGGAATTCCAGTATATTAATTATTAATATAATATTAATTATTATCATGAATCAATTAATGAAACTGAAAGTTTTAAATGTTATACTAGAAAACTAGATAATCTTATAATGAATATCTGTTTTTTATATGAAACACTTCTATTGTTCATAATGCAGAAAATCCTAAACTCTTGCAACCTACTTGTTGAGTAATTCTTCTGTGAGATGCATTGGTTTGTAGTCATGACACATCGGAATCTTGGGTGTGCTGTACATGTGTCCACTGTGGTGGAAATGGGGTCGCGAGTGACAGTACTGTTCAAACGAAGTACCAGAGCAACCACTACCAGAGGCTGGAGAATCTTGATTCATCGGGGAATTTGATTTCCTGTAAAGATAGAGAATACTTTTGATAGGAAAAAGGTTTAATTGCAATGGTAAAAATTATACAGGGTTCTCTCTATCTTTTAAATACTGAATTGAAATTATCTCATATCATCTTACCCAGGTGTATCTTCTGGCAGAGAATCATAGTCCATATTAGAATCTGGCATAACTGGAGTACCATCATCTTTAGCTGTATGGGGTCGGCTTTCGAAAAATCTAAAAAGAAAAGATTTTTTAATACCAGAGAAAATATTCAAAGCAGTTGACAACACTAAATAGGATTTAATCTACGGGGGCTGTATTTTCTTTAAATATTAGATAAACCAAAATGCTTAATGACATAAACAACCAAGGGTTTTACTTTGTTTATTATAGATATTTATTGGTAAAGACTTTTTCATTATATAAAATTATATTTTGAGAATTTTTATAATAATTTTTTTATTAGAGAATAAACAATTAAGGAATTTACTGAATTATCAAATGTAAAAATTTTTAGATGCCACAAACATATTTTTGGAGGGTGGGAACAAATTGTCGAACAATATACTGAAACAAAACTACTATTTCATAATATTTATATCAGCCACACATATTCCTGTGTACAATTCTTATGTTTAATAAACAGAACAGTTAAATACGTGGAATATCAATAAGAATATTAAAATAATTAAAATGAGAACGAACCTTTGTAAGTTCTCGTTATAATTCATCTGGTTGTAGCTCGGGAGAGTTTCGGTACTGGATTTACTGTCACAATAATCGTGGTGAGGTGAAATTTCACCAAGCATCACTGAATCTCGCTCCTAAAGATATACATATAGCACTTTAAAAATAAACAAAATAACATGCTGCATATTACGAATAACCCAAATTTCCCATTATTAACATAGATACACTCTTTAAAACATTATGAAAATCAAAACTTTATAACGCAGGAAAGTAAGAAATCAATTATTTACCGAAATACTGATTTCATCGGGGACTTCTAGACGAAGTTCCTCTTCTGATCGAGCACACTCATCTACAAGGTTTTCCATGAAGATTGCCAAGTCTTTACATCTCTTGCTGATGATCTGTTTGTTGGTTTCGCTCTTTTTAATCTGCGGCTAAAATAAATACACCAACAATTAGTTTCTTAAAAGTTCAACACATAAGAAATCAGGAAAACAAAAAAAAATTAATCCATGTATGTAAATGTTCATGTTGTTATCCAATCTATATGCAATCATCTAAAAAGAGTTAAAAACAATAGCATTTTGATGCATAAATATATATGTTTGAAATGCAAATTTCAAAACATCTTAATAGACTTAAAGCTCTTATTTTGAAGAAACAATTCAAGTAAGCTTACCTCTGTAAGACACCTCAAGATTTCTTCTTTAATAAATTTACTTCTTTTTATAATATCATCCGGCATATTCTTGTACATCCTGTACCTGCTAGAATCGAACACATCTGCGTTTGATGGACCCTAAAATAATTTAATTTAGACAATATAATATGCTCAATTCATTAATGAAAGATGTTTGAATTACAGTAACGTGTCTATGCATACCTCGATGATTTCACTGTTACAGATGATGAATTCTATAATTTTAGACCAGGGATTGATAAATGAAGACCAATCACTTTCAATGGTCAAAAAATCACCATTTTGGGCACAAAACCTAAAAACGAAACTCACAATTAATTTTGAAACACATTATTGATCATTAAGATGCTTTGGACACATGGAAAGAATGAATGAAGAAAGAATGGCAAAAAAATAATATGTAAACAACGTAAACAAAACTAGAAGACCAAGGAAAACGTGGCACGATCAAATCAATCAAATATTAAATGTCGGCCATGTAAGGAGTCAGAGAAATCTACATGCGTGCATAGCACGTATGAATGTTGAGGAACGAGAGAAGTACGTCAGGAAAGAACAGTGTGGTGGTCCATTCTTCCTGCATACCCCTTCAGGGAGACGGCGTGATGGTTAGTTAAGAAGTTAATCTATTTTACTAACATGTCTATATAAATATACATATTTTTATAATTGGTGTTGTACCTGTAGGGCTTGCTTTTTATGGGCTTTTCAGATTTGGCTACAACCTCATAAATTTCCTGCAGGTAGGGCATGTCTTCAGGATGATAGAAATCAAATATAGAACGCCCAATAATATCCTGAGGAAGGTATCCCAAGAAAGCAACTGGATCGATGCTACTAATTATGCCCGTAGACGTGTGGCGACTGGTGAATCGAGAGGTTTTCATTTTGCCATCTGAAACAAAAGATGTATCAAGTAAATTCACAACTTAATTCAATTACCACTTTTGAATATCAAATTTTAGACGTGATTTATACAATACAATTAGTGATGTACCCTTACTAAAACTATAATCAAAGACACTATGAAATATTTTATGGGGACATTTAATTTACACAAATACAGTGGTCACTCTTTATAACGATTCTCCCTATAACGATGAAATGAACGAGGGTTGTTTGATTTTGGTAGTATTCATTCTATTTGTTCTTTCTCTATACCTATATTGTTTTCTCCTTATAACAAAGGTATTTCAGTTGTTTAAATGCCTCCTCTATCTTGATTTCAAAGCGGGCCCAGTTGTTTAAATGCCTCCTCTATCTTGATTTCAAAGCGGGCCCAGTTGTTTAAATGCCTCCTCTATCTTGATTTCAAAGCGGGCCCAGTTGTTTAAATGCCTCCTCTATCTTGATTTCAAAGCGGGCCCAGTTGTTTAAATGCCTCCTCTATCTTGATTTCAAAGCGGGCCCAGTTGTTTAAATGCCTCCTCTATCTTGATTTCAAAGCGAGCCGGGCACCATCACTACCTGGGTAGTGCTGGAGCCTTAAGGTAGGATATCGCACGACATGTTCTGTTTTCCACTTAACAAATGTCTAGCAACCCCCACCTATTATGTTATTGTCAGACCCATTGATATCGTTATAAAGAGAGAATACTATATATCAAAAGTAATCGGTATTCTGTTTTCATTTTATTTTCACAAAACCTTATTACACTCTTCACAAAAATGATTCGGATTGTACTTATCCCTCTTCAGTGTAAAATGTTTTACATGGATGAAGGATGAGACCATCCGAAATATGTAAAGTGTAATAAAATGGTGTGAAAATACAATGTTATGACTAAAAATGTAAATTGGTTATACCTCTAGAAATAAAAGTTAAAAACCACGCAGAACATAGTGTTACATGTAAATTAACAAATTATTTTAGGTAAAAGAAACAATTAAAATAATATTTACCGCAGAATGGAGATGTCACCGGTGTAGCAGTGATGACCATGTATATCTCGCTGTTCTCTATTTCATTTACATCTCTGAAAGTGAGTGTCAGTTGGTAAGGGACATAGCTCACGTCTCGCTCCCTCACTCCAAAGCTGGTCATTCCGGAATTACTCTTCAGACCGCGATATCTCCGAATTCTGCAGTATAATGTTGTACGTGGCATATCTAGAATTACAAAAAATTTATATAAATTTCAATAAAATTAAACTAACTAACATTTACGCTGTTTCTCTGAAGGGGTAGGCAGAGAGCATGAACTACCATACTGCTCTGTCCTGACAAACCTTTCGAAGTTCCTCTAAATTCATACATCATAACTATCACGTTAGTCGATTTTTCCGACACCAAATGTAGTCTTTTAATAATTTAACAAGTTGGTAACATCGTCCTCGACATCTCTTTCCACTCACAATGCTTGTATTTAACCATTATTCTTTCATTCATTTCTTCCATATGTCCAACCCATTAAGTGATTATTTTTTTATTATACTTACGATGCATCTTACGATGCAATTTACTTACGTCATTTCTACAACATTTATCCTACTTCCATCCTCCTTTTGCTAGCTCCAAGCTACATGTCCATACATAAGGGGTATTAATATACAACAAGTATTGCTTACCTTTTTGATTTATTGCTAAAGCATCTGCAAAAGTTAGGGCCACTCCGGATGTTGTATGAGTCGAAAACAGAGAACGATCCTGAAAAGGTTTTTAGTTTTATATTATGTACATTTTCATATATTATTGAGATCAGATAATTAGCAACAAAATAATCAGCAGGGCACAGAATTAATATTAAAAAAAAAACTTTTTTTCCGAGGCTTAGCTTTCAACAAGATGCTGTTTTTAATTTTTTATTTATACCCGTTTAGCCCTAGTTATTATTTTTTTTAAATTTAATTTCAATCCTAGGGATTGGTTTTCAGAAAGTTAATAACTTTGCATGTTCTTGGGATGCCACATGGGCCTTTAATGTGGTAGTTTCCCATTGCTTTCATATTAGAGAAAGCAAAGACATATATCAAGGTTTAACAAATATTTCGGGTTTTTCGGAGAATGAGCAATTAAGTGGCATATTATTAGGCGAGAGCAATCAAGCTATTAGAGGCGGTGTTGCGCCAAAATCCCAACTGAGAAAATATAAAAAATATATCATCCACCCTACACGGAAAACATGCGGGCGGTGCCAATACCTATAAGTTTTAGACCGATTTTCACGACTAACGTAGATATTTTGTTCTGTCAAAATAAAATTCTTACCGAAAATCGACTGAGCCTTACCCCCGAAAACATAGAAAAAAATTTAATTGTACAATACAATAGTTTGTCACAATAAGAAAACGTATTTTCTAGATTGAAAACTTGAGATTAGAATATATAAAACAAAATTTGGCAAATACAAAAATAATATTTTTGCCTTTTTTGGCGAATATAAATCCGAGCCTAATAATGGAAGATATACTGTTTTTTTTATGACAGAAGCGTTTAAAAAAAAACTCTTTGGTTGCTCCAGTTAGAGAGAGCGAATGTTACATTTAAGTAAGCTATTAATTTGATTCAGATGAAGCTTACTTTTGGGTGAATGAAGTCGATAAAAGACCTCCCAATCCACATTTCTTTTGGATAACCGAGTGCATCAGTGAGAGAAGAATTTGAATATAAAACCATCCCATCGCACATCGATACAACGCAAGAAAATCCATCCTGAAATATAATGGAATAACAATTAGTTTTCAAGAAACCTAGCTTCAAATACTAACAAGTAAATGATTTTATATTAATATGTTATATCGGTAAACTAAGAAAATATATTTACTTAATGTTTTTATTAACAAAAGCGTATGTTTTGTTAACATATTTAAATGAATTACGAAAATCTAAAGTTTCAATAACAATTGTTTTATTTTGGACTAATAAGAGTTTTTTTTAAGGTCTTCATGATAAAGGTTTTGAGAATAATGATCCACTTTGATTACTGATTTGAAATAAACACAATTAATGTGAAATAATAAAGTTAAAAAACTTTTTATTCGGATTGCTTGATCAAAATGTCAAAACCGAGACTTCAAAACGAATACCATAGATAATTAAGTTTACGTTAAATCATAGAATATTGCAATTGCAAAAACAATATTCTGATTTACAAAAAATAATCCAAGTACCTTACCCAGAAACAGTAACAATGATAAATTAATTAAAAAAAGGGGTTTAATCTACCGTGCCAGCTGTGATTTGGTTGTGGTATCCAGGTGAAGTATTCACGGACTTCGTTTGGAGAGGTAACGCGATATTAAGAGGATTTCTCATAGGGCTTGGGCACTCAATATTGAGTTCCTCTTTGGTCTCGAGGGAGAGGGAAGCTCGTACTTCATCTGCTGAAAATTTCAATGTAAACGGAGGAAAAAATATATATTAGCAATTTCTTCAGAAAATGTTTATTTAAACGCAATTTATTATTAAGACACTGAAAACGTTGAAATGTGTGCTAGTATAATTTTGACATTTCTAAGCATATATTTAACCAAAATCATTAGGAATAAAATGTGAAATCTTTTCACATCCCCTTTTAAATAAGCTGAATCAAATGTTTCCGTTGTTTTATTTCTCTAGAATTATATACATATATATATTTTTTTTATTAATTAATAAATTCTTTTCGATTTATAGTAATCAATACTTTCAATTAGTAATTTAATTTCGTTTGAATATTTATTAATATATATTTTTTTAAATTAAATGGGTTTTTTTTAATTTTGAAAAAAAAAAAAATTTGTAAGTATTTCTATTCAAATACGAATATGTTGAAATACTATTGCAAAATGACATTAAATTTTTCGGTTACATATTTTGTTAGAGATTCAGTTTGTGGGATGTAAGAAATAAAATGAAGATAATAACGACATTGAAAACAAAGGCGTGTAAAAAAAAATCCAGTATTTTTTTTAAAACATACATATATCTGTATTAATATAATATTTTAAAGCACATAACTTTTAGGTTGTATTAAAATCGATTTTTGTTATTTTATTATGGTTTTTAAATTTATATTGTTGAAGGATTCATTATTATTAAATTTAACAAAAAAAAATTTAAGGGTGGATGATCCACTTTTTTGTAATTTATCGTATTTATTTTTATTTTCACTGTAACTAAAATGTCTTATTAATATTATTATTGTAAAATAATCATATTATCAACCATAAGACAACACAGATTAACATTTTATTTTAATTATTTATAACGTAAACTTTTATCAAATGATTGTTAAGAGAAAGCCAATATTAATGTTATTTTTTGGCAGTTTGCATTATGTTTCGTGAATTCATTAATAAGTATTTTTTAGATTATATTTAATTTTTACAATTCTCTAAAATGAGTAATTTATCGTATTCGGTTTTCAATGTTAAACTCCTTTCAAAATGTGCGATTAAGATAATATAACAAAATAATATTTTATCGGAGAAGTACTGATACGACAAAAATGCTAAATTCATATGAATGACACAAGGACAAGCGTTCTGTCAGAATGAATTCTTCCGGAAGAAAAATGTGAAAAGTAAAAGTCTATCGGCAGCCGAATGGTCCCCACACTTGGTCGATCCACTCTAACACTTTCTGTCCAAATTCAGTTGAAACTGTTGAATATGAATTATTTTCGTTTTCGGACAAGGCACTTCCGATGTATTCAGTCAATCAAATGTTCTAATTGCCCACCAATTCGCCCATAAACACAACGGAGAAACAAATTCATAATTCAAATTTTATCCTGCCTGAATCATTTCACAGTGCCTGGAGCGTCCTGAACTATTGAGGCACATCATATCCCTAAATTACGAAACCTAGAAACACTCACCTGATCATGGCAATGAATGGTTATTTTAGTCGGGTGTATCCCAAAGGTGTAAGACCCAGTGTCTTGAGCAAAAAGTGCTGGAAAATATTTCTTACAAGTTGGTCTATAAACTTATTTTCGTTTCCAGAAAACAATTGAGTAAACGTACATCAATGGCAGTAAAAGAATTAAAATCGATTGAAAAATAATTTTCTTTTATTAATCAATGCAGCAGAGAGATTATTTTTCAAGCAGATTATTTTTCAATATTTATAAATCTTGTTAGCACATTGACTTGCAGTTATAAAAGAAACAATATTCAGCCAACATGCAGAAAGCGTTAATTATATATTTTTAATTAATTTGCTATAAATGTCATGAAATGTGTGCAATGTGAAATAGACGGAAGCAGAAAATCAGTGCAAAATGTATTGTTACTATAAGCAGCTAAAAGGCTACGGAATTATTCTTTCAATATTAATATTGTTATTTTGAAAATTTTATACAAAACATTACTGTCATATTACTGTGTTAAAAAGAATTATAATAATTTACATTATTTTTTAAATTAACTTTTTTCTAGCTTTATATTATGCATACTTTTAATAAACATTTTAAAAACTCTATTTAGAATAAAGTAATTAATTAAAACATTTACAAATGATACAGTCAATGTTACAAAGCTAAAACAATCTAAGTCTTTACTTATTGATAAAATAAATGTGGTTTACATATAATAATAAAATAGCACTGTTTTGAATGTTTATTTGATTATGCCGTGATTATTCGGTATTACTGATTCTTGTTATAAGAAATTTTTGATACTTTGTAGATTGGCTCACTATATTTGCAATGTTACGGCTGAACGGGGAACTATGGGACTGTTTTCAGAATACGACAGTAATGTTATATAGTTCCAACGCTTAAGAAACAAAAAAGGTATGGTGATGTCACTAATTAAAATGCAAAAAGTGCGCAAGTATATAGGAAATCGCATAAAAGCAATTATTATTACATGCAGCAAAACCGTAATACTTGGGAAATACACAGACTGCGCGTTGTTGCTACGTAATGGTGTTATTGTGTACTTATCTCTAGGTAACAAGTTCACAGTGATTATCTTATAGGGATACTCCATGAAATGATCAGGCACATAACTTCGAGCACTGTTTTGATTCGCACGAGTTTATTTAAAACATTGTTTATCTCGCCGAGAGTTCGCCCCGGGCGGGGCTTGGGACAATAAAGGTGTTCTACGTACCAGATGTCAGCACACCGAGAAGTGTTCGCGACGGGATCACTACGGCACCATATTTTATAACTCGCCATTTAATAGTCTTACCTATTGAAGGAATGCGAAGCCTGCTGTAGCGGAATTCAAATATTAGTATAAATTTGAAACTCATGACTTCATTACAACGATGATACTCTTACAAATATTAGAATGGTAGATTTATGTTATGTTTTTAAACACTTCACTCATAATTTTCATGTTCATACATCGTATATACGATACCCCCGATGCAAGGCGAATCTTGGTGAATCCATTTTTAACACTCGCAGATTATATAATTTTTTAAGTCAACTGTTTGGTTATTATTAAACTATTTTGCATGACAGATATATGTATAAGGAAAACAATTATACTGTTTTTGTTTTCGTATACGTTTGTTAAAATAATTGTGATTAAAAAGATTCACAGTATACAAATATGAAAAATAATAATTTATGACAAAAATGTATTCATTCATAAAAAAAGTAGCGTACGCTAAATCTTACCATTTTTCCAGATTTTAAAAATATTCCCATTAAAAAGGAAAGTTTATTATTATACAAATTTATTTAAAAAAAATTAATATGCTTATAATTGGTCAAGTAGTATTTTGAATACGTAAGAATATATTGCATTTCAAGTGTTATCATGTGATGATACTGTATCGTTACATAGACGTAGATAACCCAGAGTTGAAGGTAAACTTTTGCATTTCCCCGCGCACGACCGCGCACATGAGTAAGAATCTATCGAATAATAAAGTGGGGTAATTTCAAATGGTATGATAAATTAGTCAACACTAGAAATATTAATTATCCAATAATATTTACTATTATTATAATACAATATTCATTCATTGCGTTTACCTAATTTTCGTCGGCTATTACATATCGTTCGAAATAATCCTGTACGTATAATGAACTAAAACTATTTTGAAATGCCAATATCTACACAATGAATCAATGTTTCTAAAATAAAACTGGTGATTGATAAATAATAAACGAAACATATAGTACATTTATAAGCTACTAACCTGTTTGAAGGAGTGGCACAGAAATTACCGCGGAAGAGACGCTGCTCTCGATGTCTCCTGATAAGAGTTTCAGATCATTCTGTGAACGACTTTCTTGATCTGATTGAGAAATATCTGTAATAAACGCGTTTTGATTATTTTCTAAAGATATATAATAATTCAAACATTTGAATCTATCACAAAGCCGATACAAGTCTCGGAGGAATGAGCAACAACATGATATTATATATTTTATCTTCCGAAGTAGAAGACAGTGCAAATATACAAATATACGAGTATATATGTCCAGTTATTAAAAAATCAAGAGGGAAAAAAATCAAAATTCTTCTAATTTTAAATTCTTATTATCTATCACTATGTTCATGTTAATATTTCTGTCTGCGATTTGTATAATAAACAGGAATTTTTAATGGTCCCCCTAATATTAAAATCTGGAAAAACCTTTTTTTTTCAATGACTCAATCAGGAACGCAATTCGAATTAATTGCATTATTCATTTTGGGAGTACGAAAATAGCTAAGATAATGATGCGCTCACGTACTTCAGCCTCCAAATATAGTGCTTAGTCTTTACCTTTAGAGTCGACCTCGATACCCGCCTCCTGCGAGGGCTCGACCTCGGTAAGAGGGGGAGGGATATCTGCAAGCCCTCCGCTCCCTTCAGGTTGGCTTCGATTGACGGCGGCATTCTCCCCCGCGACTGCGGTGGATTGGCACTTCGACTTTTTCTTTTTGTCTTTGCCGCGCTTGGACGAAGATTGCGCGTCGGTATCATTACTGCAAACACATCACATTCCACAGTGAGCCGATGACAAACAACAATATTTAAATAACGATAAAATGACAATAACTTATATAACAATAGCTGAAACTTAGTTTTCATTGTCTATTAAATTTTATTCAACCTTAAATAATATATATTTATACCTGTTTGTTAACGTCGAGGAACCTTTGCCTCCATACCCACTGCTTCCACTGGAATTGCTTCCAGAATGACGAGATTTTGAACTCCCGCTAAAAATAGAAATTTTCATTATTAATTGCATTGAAAGGTATATTTTACTTCTCGTTCCTTGCTTTAGACCTATGTGGTATGTCCTCCACTCCTTCTGTGAGATAGATTCCGAGCTGTCATTTCATACTTTAGGAGATCTTTCACGAGGACGAGTCCCATGAGACTGATTATGTAGTGCTTTATAATAGATTATATATTTAGTTTAATTCCATTTTGGTTTATGGCTTCAACAGGTTTCGGCAGCTCGCTGCCTTCTTCTGGTCAGCTCGCTGCCGAAACCGATTGAAACCATAAACCTAAGTGGAATTAAACAATAATAAAACATATATAAATTAAAAAGGAATTCTTAATTAATTTTTTTTTTTGTTTTCATTGTTAACAATGAACTTCTACTAAATGATTTCAAATAACATTTATGTTTTCAATACAGAGGAGTCTGGTCATGTCCAGACATGACCGTAACAGTCTCTCCTTCGCTGTTTACTCCATCTTATAATATCCTACACTCACATACCTATTTTATGCATATTTTACCCTTTACACCCGAGTGTTAGTTTCCACTGTACAAATTGTATAAAGCTTATAAAAATTTAATATTTAACAAAATGTTTCGTTCCCCTTTTTAAAGTTCGTGTGACCAAAATATTGTTACGTTCAACAATTCAAATTTCGTTTAGAAGTACCTATATTAGTTTACACATAAAAAAGATTTTATTACCTTCTCTGTGACTGACTATTGCCACAACTGTTGGAATATGCGGAGTCAGATATTTTAGTTGGGGTCCCCTCGGATCCCTCGGTATTTTCCATTATTTTAAGTTTTCTGGAAATAAAACAGAGAAAACACATTTAATCGGTGTACAAGAATTTTCGCAATGATGCATCAACTATTTTTAAATAAATTTAAATCGCAGATGAAATAAATTATATTAACCCAGCCATCACCCAAAACAAATCACTTCGTACATAAAATCTGAAATTAAACTAAAATAAAATTATTTCCCCATACTAAACGTTTTATAACACAGTGATGCATTCAGGTTAATCAATATTTCTTAGTATCGGGTTGATTGAGAAATAAAGTTGTTTCAGGTAAAAACCATAACCAGCATGCAAAGTCTAGTATTCAATTGTTCATAGCTCTCACTGTCTAGAACTCTGCTGATATAATTTCAATATCAAAATCTGCGTTATAATAATTCTGCTACTCTTATCAACAAAACCTACGATAGTTAGCTTTAGATCTTGAATTATATTTAAGACGCTTTATAAATATGCAACGCACAATTATATTTTTTCACAAATATAAACATGCACACCTATTTATCGAAATTATACAGAGTTAAATGATTAGATACGACATTAGATCCTGAATTTGAAAAATGCATTACTCACATAATGTACTTGTATAGGTCATTGCGAATAATATGAGAAACCGAACGCGTTTTACAAATGGATTTTTCAAATCATTATTGCAATTTTTTAATTAGTTTTAAAAATACATATTTAATAACGCTCAATAACAAACTACAATATATCTCTTCGATCGGGAGTGAAAAGCGCAGGATCGAGGGGCTTGGAGGAAAATCATCAAGGAGGCTAAAACTCTTCAAGAGTTGTATGGCCATAGGAAGTAAGTAAGTATCTCTTCGAACAAATAACAGTATTTTTTCTAAAAGCGCTAAAATTTATAAAGAATCGCAGCAACTCGACTTTTATATATTATAATATGCGATGTTTATATATTTAGATTGTATGTTTACAAAGGATGGGCGAGTAGAGAGAAATATTGAAAGAAGGGTTGTTGCAGGTAAAAAAGTGAAAGGTGCACTTTAAATTGTCATCGCAAATAAAAGCCTATCTAAAATAGCTAAAATGGCAGTGCACAATAAAATGAAATTGTCAAAAGAATTTATGCAGTATAAATATAGTATATAGAGAAGATGCAATAGAAATGAGATCTCTTAGACGAATGCGTGGGAAATCTGTGTATGATAGAGTGTCGAATGAAAACATAATAAGTGAACGCGGTGCGAATGAAAGTGTCATGAACAAAATAATGAAAGGAACATTAAGATGGTTTGGACGCATGGAAAGAATGAATGTAGAAATAATGGTAAAAAAAGTATTTATTAACGAAGTTAATGGAACTAGAAATAGAAGAAAACGTGGCACGTTCAAAAAATCTAATATTGAATGGGCCACTTGAGGAGTCGCAGAAATCGACGCGCGTGCATGACACGATGTATAAATGTTGAGAAATCGAGAAAAATATGTTAGGAAAGGAAAGTGTGGCAGTCAATTATTTCTGCATTCCCCTTTGAGGAGATATGTGATGGTTAATTAGTTAGTACTTAGTTAGTTTTTTTTATTTAAAAATGCATTTTTACGGTTTATTACATATATTCAATTTCTCTATTGAAAAGATTCAAATAAAAAGAAGCGTGCTCAATAAATTAATTATTTTTATGATTCTAAATATTTAATATTCTCGTAGTTCAACTTCACAATTGCGTCACTTGTTTATTCATTTGCACCTGGTTTGTTATTAGGCGGAACTGCTAAGGGGGTTGAAGTAGGGGTGGTGCCAGAAAGGGAAGGGCGGTCGAAGCCTCACACGTGTTCCACCGCGAGGAAGCCTCGCAGCCGTAGCAGCCGCGTGAATTGCGGCCTGCCCGGCGTAACAGACTATTGATATACACTATAGAGGTAGGCATTAATTGAATCTAAATATAATCTGTTATTTGAACAACCCTCCCCGAAATAACTACAAGCTCGGTTAAATGACAAAAGAAAAATAGTTAATACGAAAGTTTTGAATTACAAATATATAAATATATATTAAAAAATATATATTTATGGGTTTACGGAGATTCAAATTAACCGCCCTACCTTCAGGTAATTTTCCGAGAAACGTGCAAAAAAGCAGGTTTTTTTATTATTGAAATTCAATTACATATTAATTTTTATTTTTTAAATTACGAAACGTCAAATACTCGGCCGCACACTTCGCCTGTCCCTTGTTAAACTATCATATTTATGAAAATCACTTCATGATATATAGTTTGCCAATCAATATAGTATACCTACTATCACCCACGTTTTTAAGAACGTTCTTTTAGGACATTTTAAAATATTGGATTTAGCTACGTAAAATAAAAGCCATAAAAGGTAAAACACGTTTAAAAAATATCCTGAAATGGTTGTTAATTAATTTAAGAGCATTGGTCACGTTTTACCAAAGTTATTTTATTTGTAAAAATATTTTACGTTGTTTCAACCGCCCTACCTTCAGGTAATTTTCCGAGACACGTGCAAAAAAAACAGGTTTTTATTAATTAAATTTAATTTATAAATTTATTTTATTTTTTTAAATTATGAATTTCAAAGACTCGACTGCACACTTCGCCTGCCACTTGTAAAACTATCCTACTTGTGAAGACTTGTACTCAAGTGTTGGTAGCACACGCGCGTATCCCTAACAGTTTGTACATTTTAGGTACATTACTTTTTCTCAAGCGCGTACGTGATACGGGATAGCGCAGATTGGTACAGTCAAAGTAAACGTATCACGTACGTTCAAATACGTAGGGTGGTTAAATAATCTATCTGATTTCTTTAACCTCGAATTGAACCGAAGGAAAATATTTCCCACATGATATTTTCCTTTTTTCTGTATATAACAGGTCGTTTGAACTAAATTACATTATACAATTTGTTTTTAGCTATTGTATTAGTTCGGTAACTTATCTATTGCCATTTTATTGGCACGTGAATTATACACTAGACCAAAGGCAGTGTGAGAATAACACTGGAACCTTCGGGGTGGCAGTCAAAGCACTTACCACTCGGCCATGAAGGTTGTGTATATAATTCTTATTGCCTCGACATCGCGATAAATGGAAACGGATTTGGAACTTTTAGTATTTTTTTAAAGATTTTTATAACACATTATTCTTAAAAAATAAGATATTTTTTATATTCTGAACAGTTCAGTAAATAATAAATAGATTTTAATTTCCCATTAGGTACTAGATGCAGATTAAGAGTGGTGTTGTAAGGTTAATCACAACGAAACATTGTTTTAAAAATATCTTATAAATAAGAAAACTTTAAATAAATTTAATCAAAGTTGTGCTTATATCCGAAAACGTTGAACAAATCAATTTTGAGGTGAATCAGTGTTTTTATTGTGGGGGCCTAATCTAAAATCCGCAATATGGAAAAACAAAGACATGGTCATTAAAAGTAAGATGAGAATCTATAAATCATGCGTAAGACATATGGCGTCGAAGCAAGGGCAGACACAGTAAGGACCAAACAAGTTTTGAGGACTTCCGAAATGAAGACACTGAGAGATCGCGTGAGGAACACCAGAATAAGAGAGATATGTGAGGTTGAGGATATTATAATGGAGCAGACAGCGAAAAAGGGACTGGTACGGTCATGTTCAAAGAATGGATACCACCAGACTCCCCTATATTGCATTGCACAATCAGCCTCATGGGACTCGTCCTCGTGGAAGACCTCCTAAAAGATGGAAGGACAGCTGGGAATCTACCTCACAGGAGGAGTAACACTCTGGAGAACAGACCACATAGGTCTACTATAAGGAAGAAGAAGAAGAAGGATAGGGGGCGCGGGCGGTAGCGTGCTTTAGGAGAGGCCTACGATCATCAGTGGATGACAGACGGCTGATGATGATGATAATGAGTATATTAAAAAAACCTTTTCGATTGTGATAAAATATTTGTTGTCTTAATTTTCTGATTTCAAGAAGTCGTACATAAACAAAGCAGACCCGAAGTCTCCTGACCTTACGTTTGAAATGTTTTGCGTTTTAAGTCACATCAATGTTCGTATTGACTTGTAAAACAACCAAAGAGTATTTTTAAACGTATCCAATCTATTGTGTGTGAAAATTAGCACGGGAACAGGGTTTTAATTACATTTATGTAAGGTTTTGTTATGCGTGCAAAACCGAGTTTTCCTTAATCTTAATTTAGCCTTCTGGAAAAATCTAAAATTACCACTCACCAAGAATCCCAAAACATTTGGCATAAATTCATTCAGTTTGTTTTTTTGCCTTTTACCGCGTGATATAAAAATAGAATAGTCAGATTATTAAGATGTTTTGTGTCATATATTTAGAAAATTCTGGTAAATGTGATTTTTTATTTAACCCTTTGATTGAGGTATTTTTTATTTTTACAAAACAAACGTGATTTTGAAAAACAAAGGATCTATGATGTAACCTCGATTTTACCTACGCAGTGACAACGTAACCTGTCACGAACAAGCAGGAAGTTAAAAACGAGCAAGAAGCCAAAGAGTTAGAGTTAGAACAACGTTCACGCATTTTAAAATGATCGCATTAGTACAAAATTAGTTTAAAAATATATCTTCTTATTACCATAAATTGTTTTATAAATACAATACATCATTCATCCAGAATTAATAATCAATGCACTGGAATTACATATTACATTTCTTTTAATAAATCTGAACATCTGTGATACTGAAGTCATGTCTCCCGAGATTATGAGGCCTAGGTATCCTTCCATCCTTGTGAAGGTTGTCTTCCAGGTGGACGGTGTACGGAGGTTACTCCGTAAGCTACACGGTCTCTCAAATATCTTCTTCTATATCTACTTCACCGAACAGTTTTCTCATTTCTGCGCTACGAACACGACCTTCAATCTCAGATGTTTAGGTCGCACGCATGTCTTAAAATTTCTGACATTGCAAGTCATCTTCAGATTCAGCCATTATTGCGACACCGTCTACATAACAAATGGTGTTAACAGTTTTACTGACCATTTTATAACACAGTCCATATAAGCCAGGCCACTTCTTCTATAACTTCGAACATACTCAGGGTTCAATAAAATATTTAACCAATAAAAGTCGGATAGTTAGGTCTATGATCCAGTACACTTTTGGTCGGCATAACCAAATTGAAGAGAGTTTTAAAAATAATGTCAAACATACATTCAAATATTTAACGTGACCGTTTGTTAAGGATTCCGTAATGCGATACAGGCACCCACGCAAGGATTCTGGCAAAACGTGTGTCGTAAAATTGTTAGTAAACAATTTTATTTGGAACACAATAGAGAGCGTGCCAAATGAAATTATTTTTGAATTGCGGTTATAAATGTTCAACGACTTATATAACAAAAAAAATATGATTATAAGAACCGTGTTTACGCATACGGTCAAACCTTTTATGTTCATATACCTCAAACCGTATATATGTTAGCTTTTGTGTTTCCATTTTCAGAAACGAAAATTTCGAAAGAGTCCCGTTTCCTAGAAAAAGCTTTTCTTGGTTTTTACGTGCCTATTTTTGGTAACTAAAATAAGATTTATGTTTCAATCAATTCCATCAACTCTTACAACCTGTAGGCCATACGAGTACATTGTGGCCGACAGAGTTCTAGTAGGTAGCTCCGTGGGCCAGACATTTTTAATTAAAAATATTCCCTTTGTTTTTCATTAAATCGTGTACTTAATCCAAGCGCGTGGAAGTTTATCATAAAAAATCAGAGTAGCTGATCAGTTCTGAGAAAAAATAGTCACAGTGGAAAAGGTTCTCGAAACTGCTATTTTTCTCTTATTTTTTTATAAGAATGAATTTTTTTATCGCGAATTCATTAAATTAACCCTCCATTTCATGGTGCCGCAAATTTGCTAAAACCGAAAACGGTGGTAGTATTTGTATAAAATGTTTGAATTTAATGCATATTCTTGTTGTACGCTACAATTCACATTACCATCTACATATTAAGGCAGACAAGCCATCTTAGTGGCACAGATTTCCAATAAAGTAAATTTTACTTTGACGTTTAATTGACGTTAGGTTGATTACTCCTAATTTATTAGATTAATTTTGAGTTAAGAAAAATACATTCTTTTTAAATAAACGTAAAAATAGCTACATTGCAAGATGAGTATTTATATCAAGCCCAATCATTAATTGCAGGTAATAATAAAATATATTAAGAAAAATCAACAAATTTAGATTTCGTGTAAATTTTCTAAAAACACATTTCTTTTGATATGGCTATATAAATAAACAAAATATTATTAATACGAATAAAAACGTTTGTTTTCTAGAAGTTATATTATATTTTATGGGAATGACATGTTTCGCCTTTCTATGGCATTATCAATTGTATCATATTTTTCTAAAGCATTTTTATAGCTTTAAAAAGCGAAACATGTCATTTCCACTAAATATAATGAAACCTACAGAGAAAAGACATTTTAATTCGTATTGATGGAGTTTACATCATTGTTCAAGGAACAATAAATAAACAATATAACTCATGACAATAACGTATCCGGAAAATCTGATTTAAATTGCCCGACTGTCGTTAATTACAATGCCAAAAATGAATGCGCACTGTCAACCAGTTTGTTTACAGTAGCTGATTGAATCAGCCTACCTTAGAAGTGCGTCACGATCGAAAAATCTTGGATAAAAATTCTGTCGTCAATTTTGTGTTTTCAACGGAATTTCGTGTGCGAAATTGTTGCGAATGTTAGAAAAGGCTTTCATTTAATCAGTTTTATAGAAAACTCGATAGATAAACTCGATTTTATAGAAAACTCGATTTATAGAAAAATTGATGAATTTTGAAATATTTTGCGTTTTAGTTACAATTTCCGGGTTCTTTGTTGTCATAGTTGTATATATTTAAACACACACTCTATTTTTCTAAAGTTAACTAAGTTAACTAAACTTGTTCATTGATTTGGGCGAAACACTATGATACTCATCTAATATTATTTAGAGTAAAACCCTTAATTAAATGATTAAATAATAAAAAATGTGAGACAGTTAAAAATATTATTTTTGTTAAACTTTTAAAAATCAATAAATTTCGGGTAGTATGATATAATATATAAATGGTATCATATTTTTAGTGAGGGTTTTTAAATTTGTTGAATGCAATATAAACAATTTTGTATGAGATTTATATCAAATGCGAGTATAAATCTTCCATTCAAGCTGCATGCGATTGTTACAAGTGACTTATAATAGTACAAACTAGCACGTTTTTGAGTCACAGACGTGTAAGACTTCTGCGCTCGTGCTCTGTGGAAACATAACGAACGTAATTAATCGAAACTGACATTGATAATTGACCTCTCTGCAATAGCATTTCGTGCATGTAAATGAAATATACTTTAAAAAATTTCAAAAATTCAAAAAAATAAAATAAAAAAATAGAGACACATCAATCTGTACATTAATTAGTGTGAACGGTGAAAATCTGGAACAAGTAAATGAACTTTTTTATTTCGGAAGTATGTTTACCGACACTTATGTATGGAAGTGAAGCATTAAACTGGTAAAAGAAGGATGGAAGTAAAATAAATGCAGTAGAAATGAGATCTCTAAGACTAATGTGTCCATAGATTGTCAAATCCAAATATAAGAAGTGAATGCGGTGCGAATGAAAGTGTTATGAACAAAATAATGAAAGGGTTGTTTAGATGGTTTGGACATATGGGAAGAATGAGTGAAAAAGGTATATGTTAACAACGTGAACGGAGCTAGAAATAGAGGAAGGTTAAGGTAAACTTCCCACGCTCAAATCAATCAAATATCTAATGTCGGTTGCGTGGGAAGTCTAAGAAATTTTATGTGCGTGCATGACACGATGTATGAGTGTAGAGGAAGCTAGAGATGTATGTCAGGAGAGAACTGTGTGGCGGTCCATTCTTTCTGCCTACCCCTTCGGGGAGACGGCGTGATGGTTAGTCAGTTAGTTCAATTACCGGTTGTTAGAAAAAGTTTTTCTTTATTTTAATGTGCCAATTTTTGGTAACTAAAATAAAAAAATGTTTCAATTTTAATAAGTAAGTTAGTAATAATAACATATACTAGTTTGTGATGATAACGCTAACTTAAGAATTTGAAAAAAAAAACAGCTTCTCATAAATAAATAATAAAGTTTATAATGGCTAACTACATTAATTCCCGTTTCAATAAAATCCAACGTTCAAATATTTATGTTTTTTCTCTGATATATATTTAGACTGCAATTTCTATATTTTTAACATACATCTGATTAAGTGAGTCATTAATTGTTTCCTGAACAATAATATAAAACTCCATATTCAAAATTTTATACGAATGAAAATGTATGTTTTATAGATGTTTTATTATATAATTATATATAGGAACTACTTATTTCGCATTGTTAAAGCATTATCATACGTAGACATTTGATAATGCGAAACATGTAAGAAAACATACGTTTTTATAAATAATTAAAAAGAGTCTTATAAAATTTGAAATTTATAAAAAAAAAGTGAACATATCCTATTTATACGTTTATGTTTTGAATGGTGATTTCAAGAAAATCATATAAATTAATTGTTTGAATTAAATGGATGTATTTTATTACGAAAAATAAATGTCGCTATGTGTGTATTTTTAGAACGTCAAAATAAGGCTTCTGTCTTTGTAAGCCTAACAAACATATGCATAGATATTCGTACTCGAATAAAACAAATTTTATTATATTTAGCGAGCGATATCAATCCCTTGAAACTCGTAAACCTGTTATATAAAGGGACAACCGAACAGAAGAGTGAAAATGACAGTTTGATCAAACACAGACAACCAATCGAAGTCTCATACACAGTAACCTAGTTCTAGATTCTTTTTTGTTGAAAAACAGTTTTTCTATTATATTATATTTATTCCATTAATATTTTAAGGTTAATCGCATATTATCCATGTTATCCATTTTAAATTATCTGATAAATGTGTTTTTTTTTTCTTTACGTAAATGTAATTATATGAATTCTTATAAAGATTTAAAAGATTTAGAAGAAATTATTGTTTATTTTGATTCACACAGAGGATATGCGGAGTTTTGTCATGTGAGAGTAATGGCAGACTTTTCTTTGTCCTAAAACACCCAAAGGAATTTTTTAAACATATTTTGTAATGATTATGTATATCTGCATGTGTTAATTGAAAGAATACGGGTAATGTAATTCATAAATTAAAAATTATTTCTAAATTAAAAATATTATTTAAGGTGATTTGATGAATAGTTTCCAAACACCTGCATTTTCGAAAACTTTCTCATGAATGACTGGCGTAATACGAGGTCACATTTAAAAATCAGATCAGATCAAGTCAATCTCTAATTCAGTATTTAAAATATGTTCATTATGCCACCGGCATTTTGGTTGACTGTGAATGGACGGTGGAAAATGCAATATTCAACATTTTAAAGAATATATTACAAGTCATTTTTTAGAAAACGTCATTCTAGTGGGATCATTGTAATAAAATTTCAATTATAAATACGAGTATATTTTTAAAATGATTCCCGTAAAAGTGAAAATTGTATTATAAAACAATTAAACTTGCGGAATCTGCTATTAAATAAGATTTTTTTTAAGTATTTATTTTAACATAAAGTTAGTAACTGATAAAAATAAAATAAAATAAAAAAATAATAAAAATTGATTTTACAACCCAAAATCATAAAATATTTTGATATTTAGTAATTTCATTTTCAGTGCCAGCATACAGTTAGATTTAAAACCCTTAATAATGACCACCTCATAATTGTGAAAAAATATTATTGAGATAAATATTAACGCATTGGTTTCTATTCCGCATTTTCAGTTTCTACTCATGTTTTTCATCACGTGTTCTTAAGGCCTTCAAATCGATTGAAGAAATAACCAGAAAATAAGAAAATATATCTCCGAGTAATAATTTCACAAAAAATAATTGCAGTCTATCTTGAATTATATACATATTATAATTTAAAAAAACAGGGATTTTGTTTTTTCATATATCGTAAAAATACATGTTTTATTTAAAGTGGAACATGTCTGTAATAAGTGCAGTTATATTTATTCAAATATGAATCCACAACACAAAGTGAAGACGAATATAGAAGAAATAAAAAACGGAATTACAAATAGAAATAAAATTAAAAATGTAGTTTTTGTGTTTTGTCTGCAACATTAGCGTAAATGGTGAAAATTTGGAGCAAGTAGATGAGATGAGCGTGTACTCGTATTTAGGTAGTATAGAGGGATATTGAAAGAATGGTTGGGGCAGGCAACAAAGCGAATGGTGCACTTAAAGTTGTCATCGCAAACAAAAACCTATCCACAAAATCGAGAATGGCAGTGCACAATGGTGTCTTCTACCGACCCTTATGTATGGAAGCGAAGCATGGAACTGGTAAAAGAAGGATGAAAGTAGAATAAATACAGTAGAAATGATATCTCTTAGACGAATGTCTGGATACTCTGTGTATGATAGACTGTCGAATGAAAATATAAGAAGTGAATGCTGTGCGAATGATGGTGTTATGAACAAAATAATGAACGGATCATTATGGTTTGGACATATGGAAAGAATGAATAAAGAATGAATGGTAAAAAAGTATATGTTACGATGTAAATGGAACCAGAAATGGAGGAAGACCGAGGAAAACGTGACACGATCAAATAAATCAAATGTTAAATGTCGGCCACGTAAGGAGTCAGAGAAATCGTCGCGCGTGCATGACACGAAGGAAGAAAAGTGGAAGTCCATTCTTTGGAATTCACTCCATGGTTGGTTAGTTAGTAAGTTTTTTTTTTTTTACATTCAATTTTATTTTAAATAAAGTGTTGTGTAACGAAGTAAATAAAATATTGTTCCATTGTAAATTCACAACAAAAAGTAAAGTTTGAATATAGAAAAAATATGAACACATATTTTCATGATAAGCTGAAGTTTGAATAAAAAATTAATTAGTTAGTTTTCATGCGAGAGCGTTTAAAATGTAAATTTCAGAATCCAATGATTCATTAACGAAGCGAAATGTTTTCTTCAGTCACTTGGGATTTTCAACGAGCGTGCTAGGATGTGCTCGGACACATTTTAGGTCACGTTATCGGAACAGGTGTACTAACATGGGTATCCAGATATAGAAGCAAATCCCCATTGAATAAGAGTAGTACCTATCCATAAAGGTCACTCGCCGGGGGCACCTTATTGTTTGCCAAATTTAATCGCAGATCTGATTTCAGGAAGATATAAATATTATATTTAATAAAGGAGCTCAAATTACTGAAATTTTGCATAGATTGTTGTATTATGAGTATTAATTATGCAATAATTAATACAAATGAAAACGTCAGTTTTTTAGAAGTTTTATTATATTTTATGGGAATGACATGTTTCGCCCTTCTAAGGCATTATTAAATGTTTGACATTCGATAATGCCTCACAAGGGTGAAACATGTCATTTCTATAAAATATAATACAAGTTCTAGAAAACTGACGTTTTCATTCGTATTAATTATTTAATATGGAGTTTTACATCATTGTTCAACAAACAATAAATTAATTATGCAGTTTGTTAGAAGTTTTAAGGGAAATATATTAATGTTTTACAATGTATTATTTTTGTAAATAATATATACTATATTGTTTCTTGATGAATGGTCTATTTTTTAGTCTACATTTGATAATGCCTTAGAAGGGCGAAACATGTCATTCCCATAAAAATAATAAAACTTCTAGAAAACTAACGTTTCATTCGTATTAATTATTTTTTTTAGATGTTATATTTTTTTTATGGAAATAACATGTTTCGCCTGCTACGATAAAACTTCTAGAAAACTAACGTTTTCATTCGTATTAATTATTTTTTTAGATGTTTTCTTTATTTTTTTAGGAATGACATGTTTCGCCTGCTACGGTGTAATCAAATGCATTATTAGTTGATAGTGCCTTGCAATCATTTGATAATATCTTAGAAGGGCGAAACATGTCATACCATCAAAAATATAATAAAACTCCTAGAAGACAGAAGTGTTCATTCATTTTAATTAACATATATTTTAATGAATTGGTATTTTTTGTTGACATTTCGTGGTAAAAATTAATTGTCAATAGTGAAACTAAGATGGTAATTTATACTAAAGAAATAGATTTATTCCGCTTCGGATAAAAAATATGGAATGAAACTTAAAATTTATTAATTAATATGAATGAAAACCTCCGTTTTCTAGAAATTTCATTATTAGACATGTTTCGCTTTTTACGAAATTGTAAGGCATTATCAAACGTCCATACATTTGATAATACCTTTGTAAGGAGAAACATGTCATTTATTAATTCTGCAAACAGAAGTTTTCATTAATATTAATTATTTAATAATATTCACCTCTAAGGCATTATCAAACATCCAGACATTTGTTTCTGCTTTAAAAGGGCGAAACGTCTCATTCTTATAGAATTTAATTAAAATTCTAAATCAAAAGTTTTCATTAATATTAATCGTTAAATATGGAGTTTTATATCATTGTTCAAAATATAATAGGTATAAAAATATTAATAATAACTTTTGTTACTTCGTATTTAAAAATATTAATGTTGTTAATATAAATGTCTTGGTACAAGTTCACTGTAAATAATGAAGACAAAAAAATGTTTCTTGTGAAAAGGCAAAAACGAGCTGGCGAAACCGTTCGAAGTTAAAAATCGAGTGGAATAAATCTTAATCTTTTATTTAAATAAATATTTTCATTATTTTATTGTATTTTAATTAATATATACATAAAACTAAATGAATTCCTGTCATAACAAAGAACTAAAAAAATAATGAATCGAAATAATTGTAAAGAAATCATTTTTACTCTGAAGGGTACAAATTATTTCAATATGTTCTTTAAAAAAAACATTCGATTTGCGTAGATTTTCACGGCGTTTCTCAGTCGAGAAAGACGAGTAACACAAATTTTCCCAAGATCCCAAAAACATGCAACATACTATTGACTCAATTACCTTATAAAGAAAGAAATATGCTAGTATATAAAAATTGTTCCTTACAAGATTATAGGTTCAAACTAGTTTTGAAATTCTGTTTAATAGTTCTTGTGACAATCTAGTATTTCATTATAAACTTGCAATATCCGTTAGCCCCACATGCGTGTAACTACGTCAACGTAATCTCATTACAGGCTTCTTTAGGATAATCACTTCATGATATAAAGTTTGCCAATCAATATAGTATACCAACTACCACTCACGTTTTTAAGAACGTTATTTTAAGACATGTTAAAATATTGGATCCAGCTACTTAAAATAAAAGCCATAAAAGGTAAGACACGTTTAAAAAATATCCTGAAATGGTTGTTAATTAATTTAAGAGCATTGGTCACGTTTTACCAAAGTTATTTTATTTGTAAAAATATTTCACGTTGTTTTAACCGCCCTACTTTCAGGTAATTTTCCGAGACAAGTGCAAAAAAGTAGGATTTTATTAATTAAATTAAATTTATTATTAATGTTGTTGGCACACGCGCGTATTTCTAACAGTTAGTACATTTTAGATACATTACTTTTTCTCAAGCGCGTACGTGATACGGGATAGCGCAGATTGGTAGTCAAAGTGAACGTTTCACGTACGTTCAAATACGTAGAGTGGTTAATAGTAAAGGTCAGTTTTATATTTTATGAAACAAAAACAAAAAATAAGCAGTAAACTAAAAGCAATGTTTGGTTATTTCAAATAAAATGTTTACAAAACAAAGCTATTTACATTAATTGCAATAAATTAGCATGTATTATGGAAGTGAAATAACGGTTTAAGTCATTCAGACTGGCCTTATCTGCTTGTCAATATTGTACTTCTTGTATATGAAACATAAATATCTTCTATGGAATCAAACAGTAATAAATAACAATACGTTTTTGTAAATAATGAAAGAAATAAAAAAAACTTGAAATAAATAACAAAATTATTCATTTTATTAAATTTAAGAAAATTAATGAAGAGACTTACAAAAATAAATAACTATGCCGCTGTACACAAATTGCAAGACAAAAAATAGCACGTTTAAAATAAACAGGCAAATAAATATTTTCGCAAAAACCTTTCGATTAAGAATACAAAAAATATATATTTACCCAAGCCACTCATTAACGTAATCAAGAAAAACTCGAAAGATTTTTATAGATTAAGTTTTCAACTGTTTGAGAAAATTTGTTCCTCGACACTTAATGTCGCTGGACACGTCTTCCTCTGTTGGGATTTGACACAAGTCTGATTGGAACTCAGCGCTACAGGGGGATCACGTAGCCCGCCACGTGAGGCCGAGCGGCGGACACGCGCGTGCGCTCGAGTATCGTATACGCACCACACACAGCAAAACAGCTAAACAATTTCCACTAACACAAGCTAAGTCGTTACGAACTACTTGCAAACAACACAGCTAAACAATTTTCACTAACACAAGCTAAGGCGTTACGAACCAATCGTCAGCAACACATATAAACAATTTTCACTGACACAAGCTTAGACTTGAGAACGCAAGGCGTCCAAGTGCATTTTCTCTATATGTAGATTTTATAAACCCAACTTGGACCCTGAAAGTTAACTCAATGAACAGACTGGAAGCATTTGAAATATGGCTCCATCGCCGAATGCTCAGAGTTCCTTGGACAGACATGGTAACCAATTCCAAGTCCTGAGGCGAGCTAGAGTTGACAGGGAATTGTTATCAACTATCAAGGTTCGAAAGATCTCATATCTGGGTCATATACTGCGTGGAGAAAAGTACCACCTTCTCCAACTGATATTGGAGGGAAAAATTGAGGGACGCCGAGGGCCCGGAAGGAGACAAATGTCCTGGCTGCGAAACGTGAAGGAGTGGACCGGCATCCGAAGTGTTGAGGAGCTGTTCCGAGCGGCGCAGGACAGGGACAGATTCGCCGAGGTGATGGCCAACGTTGGGGGGACCCGACAGGGCACTTGAAGAAGAAGAAGATAAGCCCATGAAGTAGTTCATAAGTGGAGGGATAGCTGGGAGTTAACCCGCCAAAGAGGGGCCAGCCTGACCACAGGAAAACACCAAAAGTCTAAAAGAAGGTTTATTATACTTAGGAAATTGAAAAACTTTGTTTTATCCACTATTCAATAAAAAAATATTAAAAAACGCGAAATGTTTCGGAGGATATCTCCAACTTCAGGTGTAAAAATATTATAAAAACTAAACAATGAAAGACTAATAAAAAACGCATTTAAAATTCGATACAATAATTCAAATTTAAAAATTATTTGTTATAAGTAGGTACTTACAATTACGTTTTAACAGTAAGAACTAATTAATAATATTAAATAATAATAATACATGATGATAATATAAAAAAATATATAATATATAAAAAAATATATAATGCATTTGAAAAGACATAATTTATATGGAAATTAATAAATGATTAATTTGAAATATGTCGTGTTTTTTTAATATTTTTTATTAAATAGTGGATTAAACAAAGTTTTTCAATTTCCTAAGTATAATAATATGGAACACCACAGTGTTAATGCCTTAGCGTTCAATAAGAAGATTTATTCATTGTACTCAAGGCAAATGCCCATAAAACTAAAGGAAACACTTTGTGTTGTTCGATATCGTTATTTGATACCGTTTTGTGATAACAAAAAAAAAGGAAAATGAACATGGTCTCATTGTGTTTTCAAATTAAGTTCACATGTGTGACAAAACGTGCGATAATGTATCAAGAGCGAGAATTCGGAGAACTATTTTTTTTCACATATTATTATATATTAATATAATTATGATACATACATAAAATACATACATTTTTATTGTGTGCGTAGATTTCACGGGTGGTAGTTACATGTTATTTGGGAAGCCAAGCGTTCTGTTCCCTAGACCACTACCCGGATGGTAACATTCGGTTAATCGAAGAGGATATCGAGAGACACATATAAACTCAAGATCTGAGACAACACGCGTTTTTAATGTTGATGAAATCTTTTCTTTAAATTACCAGGTATTGATAATATATAGAGCTAAAAATAAGAATTGGACTAAGCTGGGCAGCTTTCGGAAACATGAGTTACATCCTTAAAAACCGAAAAATACCGATCAACCTGAAACGAAAAGTCTATGAAGCCTGCGTCCTGCCAGTTGGTACTTATGGTCTTGAAACTGTTACATTGTCCAAACAAAGTGCCGAGAAACTACGAGTGACTCAAAGAGACATGGAAAGAGCCATGTTAGAAATAAGCCTAAGAGACAGAGTCAGAAACAATACGGTGAGAGAAAAAACAAAGGTCACTGACATCATACTCCGGGTGGCGACTCTAAAATGGCAATGGGCAGGTCACGTATCCAGAAACACAGATGAAAAGTGGACATGAAGACTGCTGACTTGAAGACCGTGGACGGCAAAGAGAAGTGCAGGGCGACCGCAACTACGGTGGAAGGATGATCTGAATAAACACGTTGGAATAACCTGGATGCAGTCTGCACAGGACATAGTGACATGGAAGCAAACCTATTATCGTCCAGAAGTGGACGATAATAGGTTCGTTTGGAATTTCAACTTTAGTATTGTATTGTAAGGAAGTAAGAAGACATTTAATTACAAAAATATCATACTCGATCTTTCAGTGTCTTGTCTGCTATCATCCTCGGTGTCTTCATCTCAGAAGTCCTCAAAACTTATTTGTATCTGACCTTGCTTCAACGCCATTTTGCTGTTTGTAATGTCTTTTGAGTTAATAAACTGATTTGATTTGATTTGATTATAGGTCTCACGCATGGTTTATAGATTCTCATTTTACTCTTAATTACCATGTATTTATTTTCAGCAATTGTAAATTTTAGAGCACCAGAGTTTGAAAAGAACATATAAGTATTGTGCAAACTTTTTGGTTTAGAAAGAATACTTACCTTCATAAAAAAAACTAACTATTTATGCGATATGGGTGAAATTTTACACCATTTTACACATGTATCCATATAAAATGTATAGTATGCATGGTAATGAAACTAAGCTAACTAACTATTGTATTGAATTTGACCATAGTTTCGATAAAAATGACAAAAAATTTCTACACACAGTTAACAATAGCAATTAATTAAACAAACTTGAAAATTTTGAAATCCTTAAGTCGTTGAAATTGGGTGAAAACATAATTAATAATCAGATTCCTTCTTTTACTCCTTTCTCCTTAAATACTTTGTCTACATTTAATCTCCCAAGCTATAATTCCCAATCAAATGCAAATTATTAATTAATTAATTTTTATATAAATTATGTCTTTTCACATGTATGTTTTTTCTGTATATATTTTTTTAAATATATTTTTATATTATCATCATTTATAATATTATATAATACTATTATTATTTATAAGTTCTTACTGTTAAAAATAATTGTTAGTACCTACCTATAACAAATAGCACAGGCTAATTTTTAAATTTGAGTTATTAAATCGAATTTTAAATCCGTTTTTTATTAGTCTTTCTTTGTTTAGTTTTTATTATAATTTTACTCCTGGAGATGGAGGTATCCTCCAAAACATGTCGTGTTTTTTAATATATTTTTTTAAATAGTGAATTAAACAAAGTTTTTTAATTTGCTAAGGAACTTATATTTTATCCTAAAACCAAAATCAAATGTTGCTTAGACGTTTTAAACATATAGAAATGATGGATGAGGGAAGAATTGTAAAAAAAAAAACTGAACCTTAGCAGTGTAAATGGAAAAATGAATCGATGAAGGCTGAGAAAAAATGTATAGATAAAATAAATCAATTACCTTCTCAAAAGCGGCCATAGTGAAGTCGGAAAAATCGACGACGATAAGAATATAGAGGAATATAGAGGTCAGGTTGGAACAGTGTGGTGCTCCATCCTTTGCCGTTGATAAAAGTGATAAAACGGCGTAATGGTTAACAGTTAGATTATTCCATTGTGAACATTTCTCGTTATTACAAATACATTCGTTTCATTTTCCAATTTCATATACCTACACGTTTTTTTAAATAAATAAACCCGTGTTTTCAATTGAATAACTTTTCAGATTCAACCTTTCTAAATTTAGAATCTTTTTTATAAACTTTCGATTATGAATAAGAAAAGCAAACCTTATAAAGAAAAAAGTTAATTGAAGGAGTCTGCCGAGGCCAAAGGCTATTTATGTTATAGCACATTTCGGCTTTTTTTAAATATAATTCAAATTAAGAAAAGAAAAATATTTTTATTGATTAATTTATTGCGTAAATAGTCACCTAACTTATTGTTTTATATAAGATTAATGTAAATATCCAAATGAAATATTTTATATTAATGACATAGTAACACGAAGTAGGCAGAGAAGACCATTCTGGAGAGATCACATCTAGAGGATGGATCCAGCGAGGAATTCTATGATCGTGATGCACGAGACTCCAGAGACCCGTCGAAGACGAGGACCAAGACGACCTCCGAAGTGATGAAGAAAAAGCTGGAAGTCTTTATCACAGGAATAAAAATGATATCCTGTATAAAAAATAAAAGGAAGAAGAAGAATAAGTTGCAATACAAAATAAAGGGAAGAAGAAGAATAAGAATAAGTTGTTGATTAATTAAAACGACAGTTTTCTAGAAGCTGTATTATATTTTATGGGAATGACATGTTTCGCCCTTCTAAGGCATTATCAAATGTGACGAAATTTCATCTCTTTGTTGTTTATATACACTAGAATACACAGAACATATAGAAACAGATGTTTCTATGTCAATTTGAATAAGTTCTTTGATATCATTTGAAGATCAACTAACTAACTAACTAACCATCACGCCGTCGTAAGTGTACTCAAGTGTAATCAAATCTACATAGATGGCCAACTGAAACTGACACGTGAAGATAGATATGGATTTGAAGTATATATACAGCTTCCAAAATTTGTCATGCATGATCATAATAACAAAAGGTGGAATGGGGAATGTTGTAATTACATAAAGCGTGCGCTTAACCCAACCAATGACAGGTCATAAGTCCTGTAAACACCTTGATCATCCATGTTCAGTTTCCAGTCTGCGTCTTCGTCTCTATTGAGATACAATTAAATATAATTGTCCTTCTCACGTTAATAATCTTAAATATATTCTCAATTTCAATAGTGTCCTTTCTTTATTATGCAATATACCTGTATTCTCATATATAATAGTGTCCTTCTTTCATTAATAATTTACATACCTACTTACCTGTATTCTTAATACTGATCACAGACTTAACTCGTCTTAGGCTTATTTTTTACCGTTACTTAATTATTCATAGATTAAAGTAAGCTGCCTGTATAAAAAAAAATATTGGAATTTATTCCGTTTATTACAAAATAAATAAATAAAAATATGATACATGTTAAGAATACTGTCTTCATGTTATTATTGGACTATTTGAACTATTTATCGTAATGAAATGTTTGGTATGAAATAGTTCGAACCGAAATATGGATTAGGGTGATTCATAATGGAAGAAGAAAACCCAAGAAATGGCATTTATTAAGACGAAAATAAAATATGTAATGAATATAATACAAAGTTTTAGATTTACAAATAGTTTGCAATACACCAATAAAGTTTAGTGCTGAGATTGATACAAACATAACATTCCGAAATATTTTGAAATTAGAATGCAATTACAACGCGCGTTAATAAAATTACTTTATAAAAGGTGGTAAGAATATATATATTTTTTTACCTTTATTCAAATGTAAGGTATTCTGTATAGAACATTTTTTTGTGAATATTGGTTGGTCAAAAATAAAAAGAAATTAACACGTGTTTCGGAGATATACTCCACCATCGTAGGTACCAAAGAGGATGAACCGCCACAGTAGAGATGTCTAGAGATGAGAGAACGAAGATATTTATAATTTAATTTGTTATTTTTGCTTTTATTTAGAAAACCTTATTGGCTCTTTTATACCGCTACAACATTCATGTTCACCATCGTACATTTGTAGGATAATAATAATAATAATAATAATAAATTGATAGATTTTATGAATTACTCATCTCAAGGGAGCTAAACGCATGTTCATCTGTGGGGTTCCTTATCTCTGTCCCAGGAGAACGATTGAGTAGTATGTTAAAAAGAAATGTACACTCCTCATTACATAACTTTTTTCTTGAGCAGTTATTTATAACCTCAGCCTTAGATTTATAATAAACGTTAATTGTTTTATAAATAGAAACTGTTTACAAAGTGAGTCACGCTTTTCTCGAACGTGGTTTTTCTCTTTTATTTTCAATGGCTTTTTGCCACGTGATTTTTTTCAACTTTTTTCTTTTGTACAGAAATCAAAGCTTTCGTTTATTTAAATCTCATTCATTCTAATTATAACTAAAATCAAGCAATATATGTAATATTTTTTCATCAAAATGTAAATAAAAATAAAAAGTAAACTTAAAAGTATTTTAGCTAATTTAATTAAAACCAGTTCTATTTTTATTTGTAGATCCTATATTTTTATTTTCTTCATTCATACAAATATTATGAAGGCTTATATTTTTATATATTACATAATTTAGAATTGAATGCCTCATATGAATTCAAGATTAGTAACGAAAAGTCTATGAAGCCTTTGTTATGCCAGTTGGTACTTATGGTCTTGAAATTGTAACATAGTCCAAACAAAGTGCCGAGAAACTACATACTAGTGGCCCTTTGGGCCATGGAAAGAGCCATGTTAGGGATAAACTAAGAGACAGAGACAGAAATCATACGGTGAGAGAAAAAACAAAGGTTACTGACATCATCCACCGGGTGGCGACTCTAAAATGGTAATGGAAAGGTCACATAGCCAGAAGCTCAGATGAAAAATGTACAAGGACACTTGGAGAGCGTGGACGGCAAATAGAAGTGCAGGGCGACCGCAACTACGGTGGAAGGATGATCTGAACAGACACGTCGGAATAATCTGGATGCAGTCTGCACAGGACAGAGTGACATTGAAGCGAATGGAGGAGGCCTTTGTCCAGGATTGGACGGGAATAGGCTAAAGAAGAAGAAAAAGAAGAATGAAAATTCGTAACTAACTGACTAACTAACCATCACGCCCTCTCCCTGAAAGGGTAGGCGGAAAGAATGGACTGCCACACTTTAGCCAATGCGGCACTCCATCCTGCTCTTTTCGCCCCCGCGAGAGACGCGTTGTGATGGGTTGCGAACCTCATCGCCACCAATAGGCATCTCCCGCGCACACTTCGATTGCCAACGTCCACAAAATAAATCTAAAACAAATTTTATATAATACAATGATATAAAATAAAATAACAAAATAAAAATAATTTAATAAAATTTTTAATCAATTAAAACATTATTTTTTCCACTTCTTACTTTATTTATCTCGACATACTTGTAAAGTTTTATACCTTATACTCGTATAACCTTCGAAACATGTCGATATAATGCCTATAGAAAAAAATCATAATATTACGTTACTTAGATCGTAAAGACCTTTCATATTTTTTATGTGGCGGTTAAAAAGCGTTATTGACGTACCACCATCTATTGAATAATTTTGTAAGCATGTTTATTTATTCCATATAAGCGAAGTAAATTTTAAATTGGTTGCGTATAAAATGTTCAAGCTTTTTAAAATAGATAGTGTATGCCCCAACAACACTATATCTTCTATTTATTTTCACGCTACAATTTATATATGAATAGTAACACATTTCATTTATAAAAAAACTTTCGAATCTTTGGAAATCAAAATTGAAGGAAACATAAAACAAAAAATGTAAATAAATAAATTATTGTTGCATATTGGCTTGTACCACGGGTGGCATCTTTAGGGTGACATTTGAACTACATTATATTATTTCACCGTAAATGCCCTACAATATTTTTACAGCGTTATTTATAAATTGTTTGATTTGTGCTTTCCCAGAAATCGCATGAGCAATGGTGGACGGAGATTTTCGAGGTGGTTTTCCAGAGAAATCGTCGCGCACAAACATGCACATCATGTGAAGTCGAAGCCCTACTGGCTCTCGTGAGTACGAGTTTTTCAGTCTGGACCGCTCGGTGGTGAAACGCAATGTTCGATCAGGCTTTCGAGCATATGTGAGCACCATTAAGGAAAATCTTATGGATGACCCCGGATCCTTCTGGAACTATGTAAAAAGTTTACGAAAGGATGGTGGCATCCTAAACACTATGATGCATGGGGATAGAGAAGTTGAGGGTGTAGATATAGCGAACTCGTCCGCTAAGCACTTTCAATCTATCTATAGCAATGTTTCCCGCGGTTTAATTTCAATTCAGCGAGTGATTTAAATGCCAATTACACACATATGCGAATGATATTAAATCCTCCATCAAAGCAATGGAGAATTCACACTTGGTTGGTCCTGATTTTGTTCCCATCTACTTCTTAAAAGGCTGCTCTGAGCTCCTAATATATCCACTGTATTTTCTGTTTAACCTATCGCTAAGTACAAATACTTTTCCTGATCTCTGGAAAGTTTCCAGGATCAGTCCTATTTTCAAGAGCGGCGCAAAAGAGTCAGTCGAAAACTACAGACCAGTTGCAATACTGTCGGCTCCAGCCAAACTATTTGAATCAATTTTGCACAAATGTATATCTCCCAAAGTCGACCCCCATATTATAACAGAATAACATGGGTTCAGGAAGGGGCGCTCTACAGAAACTAATCTCATGGTATTCACAGAATACATAACACGGGCCTTGCATAATGGTCACCAAGTTGACTGTTCAAATAATAATTACTCAAAGGCCTTTGATACTGGGAACCACGACATTCTGATAGCAAAGCTATCTCAAATTGCATTCTCTTCTCAGTTGATTATGTTTTTTATTAGTTACTTCGAGGGGAGAAAGCAATTCGTATCATACGGAATTTTTCAATCGGAACCTTTTCTCGTAAATTCAGGGGTCCCACAAAGTTCAAACTTAGAGCCACTCCTCTTCACCATCTTCATAAATGATATTATTAAAGTGATGAACTTCTCTCGACTTCTTTTATTTGTCGATGATCTGAATTTATTCCTAGAAATTAACAATCCTGTCTGCGCCTCCAGTCGGACATTGATAATATTGTAAACTGGAGTCACAGTAATAAAATGCAATTCAATGCCTTTTGGGAATGCTCGGAACCAATTATCTACAGCTTCGAAGATATGGGCATCTCATAACCAATTTCTATAGATTAATCAAGGAATATTTCGAGAACTCGGCCGTGCCAGAGGGTGTTCGTGTTTTTGTCCCTGATAGATATCTACGACAGCAACAGCACAGATTGTTTTACCTACATTAATTTTGTTTGTAGCGCCCGTTAAGAAAATAAACTCATTTGATTTGATTTGTAAAATTAACAAATTTTATTTTCTTGTTTGTTAATTAACTTATAAATATATAAATATTCACCATTATTTTGTGTTACGTATTTATAATATTAATATTTTTTTTCTTTGTAAAACAACACTTTATAATTTTTTGTTTAACATAGTAAAATATAGTGTTCAATAATTTTGATATTTAATTTAATTTTACTACTACCTGATGAAATACTTAATAGTATACATCGATAATCCGTGGTGGACAGGAAAACTTCTTCTCTTAAAAATCCAAATTTTAGCATTATAGACTCGGTATTGAATTTACAGATGGCGCTTTTCATCTCAGGACACAGGGTATTTTAACACAAATAAATTTTTAAACGAACTGAAATATGAAAAGGAACATTCAGCACTATGTAAACAACAATTCGTTTTACGAGACATTGCGATTTTTAACCTATTAATGCCCTCTGTACACGCTTGTGTACACCCGCGTTGGACTAAATAGAAATATAGATCTCTATTTTTCTAACTAAATTTCGTTCTCCTTCTTTCGCCTAGCAATTTCCCGTTATTTGAGGTCGGCTATCCTAATATAACTATGCCAAGCTTCACGATCCTAGGTCATCTGCTTGTCCACTCGCAGCGCCTTCATGTCGTTCCTTACTGTGGACATTCTCGTTATAGGCGGCCGACCCGATCTTGTCCTTCCATCTTACAGTTGTTAAATAATAAACTTTTTATATAATGAAAATAAACTTTATAATCATTAATAATCTTTTTCTGCTGGTCTTATTTATTAAATAAAAAGCCTATTTGTATTTTAGGGGTTATATTGGATGTTTTCATTACAACTGTTTATCTACATACCGATTAATTCAACTCTTAGATAATTGTGGGTTTATTTTATTGGGAATACTTACTTACTTCCTAAGGACATACAACTCTTGAAGACTTTTAGCCTCCTTGATGATTTTTCGCCAAGCTCCTCGATTCTGCGCCTTTTTCTCCCAGCAGTTCGATTCGCCCAACCTAGCCAGGTCAGCCAGAACATTGTCCATTAGGCGCTGTCTAGGCCTTTCTAGAAGTCTTACTCCAGTCGGTCTAGACGTGTACAAGGTCTTGATTGCTCTGGTCTCTTCGGCTCGGCATAGGTGCCCAATCCATGCTAGGCGACCGGCTCTCACGGTGCTCGTTATAAGGGGCTGCTGGATCTCTTGGTTACTCCTATGCCTCCAAGTTCCCGCTGCAACACTGGTCTGGGTCCAAGGATAATTCTAAGTATTTTTATTGGGAATGTAGATATAAAATAAAACTCAATTTGAATTTGTACGAGTAACATTTTTATTATAGTATATTGTTCAAATATCACTAATACAATCTAAAGCTACTATGAAATTAAGTTTTACACATTGAATGGTAAAACTACGAAAGTATATTCAGCAGAGCTATTAGAAGAGCAATAATCTTCTTCTTCTTCTTCTTCTGTCACACCTCCGTGGTGCATAGGGCCTTGAGGAACCTTCTCCACCCGACTCTATCGCACGCCTGAAGCCTAACATCATCCCAAGTGAAGCCTGCTGCTTTAGCTTCGTCCTGCAAGGCTCTTTTCCAGGTCTGCCTCGCTTCCTCTCTCCGCCTATAGGGGACAAGTCTAGTGCGCCCTGAGCGATGATGGCTCATTCCGTCTCAGGATGTAGCCGATCCACGGCCATTTGCATCTAGCGAGATGTTCTCTGATTGGCTTTTCGCCTGCCATGGCCCAGAGAACGGCATTTCACACTGTTCAAAAGATCTTGGATATTGAGCGAAGTCGTATATGAAAGTCTCACATCCGTACAGCAGTACGCTTTTAACGCTACTGTTAAATATTTGGATCTTGAGTTTTCTCGAAATGATACTGGAACGCCATACAGGACGAAGCATTGCGAAAGCTCCTCTTGTTGTGTCTACTGGCTACATCCTCTCCCGTACCTCCTGAGCCCGCTTTCATACTACCGAGGTAGCAAAAGATGGCCGTGGTCGATAAAGAGCGATAAAAGCATACCAATACTGATTCAAAACGTTACAACTAGAAAAATTACATACTATCATTCTTTAAACTTTTTTGACCGCCGAGTACACGAGGGGCGCCCTTGAGTCAGTTCACCAGCAAAGCTGTAGACCGTAGGTTCCCAAAGTAGGCGTTATCGCCCCCCAGCAACAACAAAAGCATTCTAAGGGGGAGATTATAGTTTCAAAATCATTACGGAGGAGTTAAAGCAAAATTAATAATGCATAATTATAAATATCATTATTTGTATTTTTAGTTTTTGTATACTTTGTATAAACAACACTTACTTTAAAAAACATTAAAATTACATATCAGACATGTTTCGGACAACCGGTTCTTCTTCAGTGATACATATTATAAATATACCTACATATTTAAAATATTATAAAATTGATTAATAATATTTGTTATAACAAAAGCATAGACATTCCAAAATAAATATTTATAACATCTGTCAAAACTGATCATATTTGTAAACAATTTTGTAATATTTTAAATATGTATCTTTATAATATGTATCACTGAAGAAGGACCGGTTGTACGCAAAATGTCTAATATGTAAAAAAAAAATTTAAGTTAGTGTTGTATATAAAAAGTAGATAAAAAAGAAAAAGACAAATAAAATATCTACAACACAAATGGTGAACTTAGAAGATAAAAAAACATTAATCATAATTTTGATATTGTTAATTCTGCATTTCAATTAATTTTATGTCCACCTTATGGTAATTTTTTTTAGATATTTTATTAAATTTAAAATATTGAAGGACTTAAAAATTAAGCATCTCTGAAAAATGTATCAAAGAACTCAGAAAAATATAAATGATAGTGGAGGGGGTAGCGAAAATGCCTAGTAAAGCCGGCAGTTGCCCGATAATATTTGGGAACCTATGATGTAAACAGATCCAGCTACACTGCAGACCAGCAACCATTACCTTCATAACATACTGAAACATAACTAATCTAACACCAACTTAGTAAGTATGATGACGCAAGTCATTCTGGTGGTATAATATAACATAACGGGAGGGTTGATCCTAATTATCTCATTTCAACGGATTCCCGGCTCTAAATTCAAACTGACTATTAAATACAAAAAAATAAATTAAATTTCAATCATACGATTTGATTGACGTAAAGGTTTTATTTTCCTTTCGGATAAAAACTAATTATAGTATACAGGTGGTCACGTGGTCAATTGATATTTTAAATTGTTTATTTAATTTTCTTTAATATTCAAAACTATCAACCAAGAACTTTAACTCAACAATTTCCAGATGCGAGAACTATATTACAATGTATTTGAAAAGATGGCATATTCTTTAATGGCTTTTAGTATTGTTGTATGTTCTTTAAGAAAATCGCATTCGTTTGTTTTGCAGGTTTTTACACTCAACTAGACCAAAAATAACTAAGTTTTTAATGTATAATACAATACGCGAGTATTGTGACTAAACACAGTCGTAAATTAATGATGGCATTGCATATAATTATGTAATTTACATCATAAATATGCTAAACATAAAGCGAACATATAAACAAAATATCTAAATAGGATATTTGCAGCTTAAGAGAATCCAAAATATCTAAATACCTCATAACTATAAAAAAACGATATTAATCATTAACTGTAATCGATAAAATAATATAATAAGTTTTAAAATTACAAAGTAATAGACAATGACAAACAAACTAGAACATACCTAGAATATTAAATCTTAGATATTATAAATATTAACAGTAAAAATAAAATCAGAGATTAAATCCATTGTAAAATGTAAAAAAAACGGCTTTTAAATTAATTAAACCCACTGAGTATATGGCAAACTATAAAAGAATTAATTTGCTTCTGATTTCAAAACAAGTTAATTCAAAACAAAAGTTGGTTAAAATAAAATGATTAAGTATAACGAAATTATAACATATCTAGAAATTCAGGTATACCGTTTAAGTTTTACTAACATAAAAAATAATATGTACAATATTAAACTAAACAGTAACATAAGTCATATTTGATTATTTTCCATTAATTATTGGAAAAAAATCGAAACTTTATTTTGCATATTTTGCAGTTAAGTAAATAATTTGAACAATAGTATTGACTATATATCTAGTCCAACGTACCAATATATGGTTTTCGCAATTGAAGGCTCGTTATAACAAAGATGCCAAGTGGTTTGAACAAACCTAAAACATGAAAAAGATTTTTTTTAAGTTATTAGCACGAGTGGAATCTTCAGAGTGAAGTTTGAACGATACTATGTTATTCAAACACTATTCACCTTTGCGCAGTTATTGACTTTTATGTAATTAGTTTTTTTGAATGTATACAAAGACTGGATTTTCACCCATTGCGTGTTAATCATTTTTAAGGATTAATTGTATCTCAACAGAGACGAAGATGTAATTTTTTTTGGAAACAGAATATGGTAGTCGAGGCGTTTTACAGGACTTATGACCTGTCGTTGGTTGGGTTAAGCAATCACTTTATGTTAACAACATTCCCCATTCCGCCTTTCTTACGACCACCAAGTCTGACAAATTTTTGGAACTTGTATTTATGCTACTATTTTTAAATAACTTCACATATTGTAGGTCAATCTACACTAGCGCCATCTATTAAGATAATTTATGACTTTTATGTATTATATAATACCAATTAGGATCCAAAACACATATTTGGCATATTTGTAATGATGCATAACGTAATTAATTAAAAAATCGAAAATAGACCACTGAGATTTATAAATCTTTTGAGAATTCAATTTCGAGCGTGTGCATATGTAATAAAAAAGATTCGCTATATATTTTTTATTATTTTAAATACAAATAATAATTTTAAAATATTGCATAGTTAATGTGGTGCCTCAACATCAGGCTCCAAGTGTTAAGAATAGCAATTAATATTGGTATTATACCACATCGAATTATTTTTATAATACTCTATCTTAAACGATAATGTACAAGACAGGAGTCTTGAGCAATATTCGCTAAATCCGCGATGTAAACGCTTTTCTACGTATATGTGAGCACGACAATTACAATAGTTTCCTTTTTGGGAGCATTGCGTGCATTTTAACAAGTAAATTGAATAATTAGATTTAAAATACGTCAAGATTAAAATGGTGCATAAATACATTGACATGTTTTTCAAACATATTTGCCTACAAAGCGCATATTAATAAGCAACAATGACTTTAGCTGAATTACACCATTGGCGAAATTTAAGCGAAATCTCCATTCGAACATCGAGATCAACATTTTAAAGATGGGTGATGATGATGTTATCATCGATTTCATCTTTCTCGTCGTCCACTTCTTCCTGCTCGGCGGGAATATCCTTCATGGGCAAGTCCTCTAACTGCTTAGCCGCAGCCTTCAGCCGGCGACTCTGAAATGCAATAAAAACACTTTGAATACCGAATTTAAGTGGACGGGTCACAAGCTGTCTTTTATCTGACGCAATTTCATAAAATTTTGAAACAATATTGGAATGAATATGCTTTGAACAGACGTATTAAGTGGGTCACTCGTTTTATAGATTGGAAGATATAATATATTAAACATTTGTATACATACAAACACACATAATGAACTATCATATTTTCATGTATATATTTAAACAAAAATATCTATTATACTACTAAAAAAATATGTATGCAAAGTTTCGGTTTGTTCTTTTCCTTCATCAGCCATTAGTTATCCAGTGATGGATATAGGATTTTCCCCCAACTTCAACAATTCTCTATCCATCGCCACTCAGTGATATTGACTTCCTCCTAATATTTTTATATTATCAGACAATCTTGTATGTGGTCTGCCCGGGTTTCTGTGGCCGGTTCTTAGTCACCCTTTTAGGTATACACATTAAAGAGATATGTAAAAATGTACACACTAGAAGGATAAGAACTATCCGAAACGTGTCTATGAAGAATGTTGTATAAATACGATGACTTTAAAGAGTTATTTAAATGTGAATCCTAATCCCAAAGTGATGGCAAATTCAGATGAAAATATTTGAAATTCGAATATTTGATTTTTTTATACTTCTTTCAGTGCGTTTATCAGACGTAAAATTAACTCCCAGTTACGGAAGTGCGACATGATGAAGTTAACAATCAATGATAAATAACGATCGAAAAGAAATATAACTTCTTGCGTGCGTACATAAGTATACGCATATTTTTTGTTATAGTTTTCTTCATGAAAAAACTCGTTTGACGTAGCATGAAAAAAAATCTATAATGAACCAACCTTCCTCTTATGTAGGATCTCCACAATCACGTATCCCAGGAAGCCGGTGATGAGGACAGTCAGCATAATGTACAACTTCATGCGAGCACAGAGGTAGGTAGAGTAGGCATAAGCCACGACGAATCCCGCAGACTCCCACAGACGGTAGTTAGAGAAAGCAGCCTCCTTGTTTCGACGGAACAGGGTTCCATACAAGCCTTAAAAGAAAACATTTATGTTTAACTTTTGTTTGTACATTTTTATTAGGTTCACGTCTAAAAGCAGAATAAATGCTGTAAAATTGTGTGATAAATCTGTACATAGTCCATTTTTTTTGGCCGAAACATTTTGATACTTTAAAATTAAAAAACTTTGTTTTATATATCACAATTGTATTTTTATTTTTCGCTGCTCGACAGCTGTATCGCCAACCTGTTTGGACATCATGAGGTGTTACAATAATTTCGTCAACCTATGTTGACAACTGATGATGTTAACATAGGTTGACGAAACAGCTGTCGCGAAATATAAAAATACAATTGTGATACATAAAACTTTTTTTTTTTTAATTTTAACAGTTTAATCTGTATATGTTTTTTTTATTCAACAGTTCGTTTGTACTCAATTACTGTTTACAATTTATTTTTGGCTATTATTACATATTGATTCTCATAAGATATGATAATACTCGTAGATAATCTATTGACATTTTATTGTCATGTGAATTCTACACAGGACCAAAGACAGTGTGACAGTCACACTGCCATCGCCGGGATCCGAACCCGGGACCTTCGGTATGGCTGTCATAGCTCTTATCAATCTGCCACGAAGGTCGTTATTGTGGAAATGAAGCAATGAACTGACAAAATATGGTTGACAGTAGAATAAATAGAGAAAAATGAGAATTACACGATGTGCTAAATCTACATATAATAGAATATCCAATGCAAATATTAGAAGTAAATTCATAGCGAATGAAAGACTTATGAACAAACTAATGAAAATGTCATTAAGATGGTTTGGACATATGGAATGAATGAATGAAGAAAAAATGATACATATACCTGTATGTATATGTTTACGACGAAATAAGGAAACGAGGATCAAATCAATCGAATAATAAATGTCGGTCACTTGACTCGGAGAATTTGATGTGTGTGCATGACACGATATATGAGTGTTGAGGAAACGAAAGATATATGTAAGCAAAGAGTGGTGTGGAGGTTCATTACCTTTACCATTATCATAACCTGTAAAATATTCAACCTCATTTAAAATAATTTGTTGACACGAGTGTTTAAAAACACAACAAAGTCAAACAGAAACGAGTACGAATAGATCATATTTATTTTAAAGTTTGGTGACAGTTTAATCAAATTTTATTTCAAATGTTGAAAAAAGATTTTTGTATTCTTAAAAATAATAGTTTATACAAAAAATATATTTTTAAAATAAATTATACTGTAAATGATGCATATGGGAAATATGACCGTCTACAGCCGATTTTTAGCGAATTGGCATTAAGTATTTGAAACTATCAATCGAAATCATATGATTATTCTGTCCCATCATATGATAATAACATAATATGCTTTAAGATAATCAAATGATTTTACTGAAGTCTCTTGACGGAGGTTCATTTTAAATGTTCTCTTCTTCTTCTTTTTCAGCCTGTATTGACCGTCCACTCCTGGACGTAGGCCTCCTCTCACATTTTCCATTCTCTTCTAATCTGAGCGATCCGCATCCAGGCACTTCCCGCACTTCTCCGGATATCGTCGCGCCAACGCAACTGTGGGCGCCCCACTCCACGCTTTGCCGTCCTTGGCCACCAGCACAGCAGTCGCCTTGTCCACTTTTCATCTGAATCGCGAGCGACATGTCCCGCCCATCGCCACATGAGGGTTGCGGCCATCTTAATAACATCGGAAACCTTTGTCCTGACTCTTATTTCTGAGTCTGTCCTGTAAACTGATACCCAACATGGCTCTCTCCATTGCTCTCTGAGTGACTCTTAGCTTGTTGGCACTTTTTTGTGACATTGTGACTGTCTCGATACCACATTAAATAATAATTCTTAACTACTTCCAAATTTTTTAGGTGGCATCTAGTCTATCGAATGCTCATGCCAGCGAGCCTGGCGAAACCGGTCACTATCGAAAAATACAAAAGTGGTAGACGTTCTTAAAAATATATAATTATATTTCATTATTAATTTTTTTTTTGTTACTACAATTTTTTTTGTTCCTTTAAATTGATTGCTATCGCCTCAGAGTTTTCTTCAGTATATGCAGCGTTGAATATTTAACACGTGTAGGAAAAATAAAGAATTAGATGTTGTTTGTGGTCTATGCCACAATACACTTCTTAACACTAAAACAATATTCTCGAAATCGCTATATCGCATGTGACTTATTATTAACGCCATTGAGAATCAGACAGATTATCATTAATATAATTATTATACCTGGTACTAATATAATTAGTATTGTTTCTACAACACATATAAGATTATCTATAAAAAACAAAGAAAATTGCTACAAACACAATTAAAATGTAAGATTCTGTTTTTATTTATATGTATTTCTTTTATTTTTTTAAGGATTAATTGTATCTCAATAGAGACGAAGATGTAAATTGCTTTTTGGAAACAGAATATGGTGGTCGAGGCGTTTACAGGACTAATGACCTGTCATTGGTTGGGTTAAGCAATCGCTTTATGTAATACAAAATTCCACATTCCGCCCATCTTACGACCACCACGTCTGACAAAATTTTGAAAGATGTATATATGCTACAATGTTGAGAAACACTTCACTTTTTTTATTCAATCTACACTAGCGCCATCTATTAAGATTAGATGTAAGCATTTGTATTTAACAGTTGTATTACATAATGCGATCGCTTAACCCAACCAATGACAGGTCTTATTATTATCCGGAAGAAGAGAACAAAACGGTGTTCAAAAATAAGTTTTTTGAGTTATCACTTGTGGAAGAAGTTTTGCCCAACTACATTTCATTGAAAATTTGTAAAAAGAAATGCAGTTTGCAGCACATGTTTTAAATTATATGGCTAAGAAAATCAGTGGCGTTCCGGTAAAAAGATATAATATATTACGAGTATACGAGGTCTGTTCAAAAAGTATCGCGAATTTTGAATTTCCGCTGGCTACGTACGAGTATATTTGATTTTTGATTTTTTTGTAGCGTTATGTTGGTACTCATGTCCCTTACTTATGCTGACAAGGTCGGCCATTTTGAATGTTTAGTTAATTTTTGACAGCTGTTTTGCTTGGATGTGTTTTGGCTCGTCTTCGATTTTTGCCTATTCCAAAAAATGGATCAAAGAATCTGTATCAAATTTTGTGTGAAAAACAAAATAAAGTGCGCGGACGCATTTCGAATGTTGACTGTGGCATATGGTGAAGCTACCTTGGACCAAAGCAACGTTTATCGGTGGTACAAAATGTTCTCAGAGGGCCGAGAAGATATGAACGACGAAGAGCGTGCCGGACGCCCGAGCACGTCAACAACAGACGAAAACATTGATAAAGTGAAGAAAATAGTATAAGCCAATCGTCGAATCACCGTTAGAGAAGTTGCTGAGGACCTAAACATATCGATTGGCTCGTGCCATTCGATTTTAACCAATGATTTGGGCATGAGTCGGGTCGCCGCGAAATTCGTGCCAAAATTGCTCAATTTCGACCAAAAACAGCATCGCGTTAACATTGCTCAGGAGATGTTGGACTCGGTCCGTGACGACCCAAATGTGCTCCAGAGGGTCATAACTGGTGACGAATCATGGGTTTATGGTTATGACGTGGAAACCAAAGCTCAATCATCCCAATGGAAGCTGCCGCATGAGCCAAGACCAAAAAAAGCGCGCCAAGTTCGGTCGAACGTGAAGGTTTTGCTCACAGTTTTCTTCGATTGCAGGGGCGTGGTGCATCATGAGTTCTTGCCACAGGGTAGTACGGTCAATAAGGAATATTACCTGCAAGTTATGCGCAATTTGCGCGAAGCAATCCGCCAGAAACGCCCGGATTTGTGGAAGAACAAAAACTGGCTTTTGCACCATGATAACGCCCCTGCTCACACATCGTTGCTTGTGCGCGAATATTTGGCCAAAAACAACACAGTAATGGTGCCGCAGCCACCGTATTCCCCAGACCTGGCCCCCTGTGACTTTTTCCTGTTTCCAAAACTGAAGAGGCCCATGAAAGGACGACGCTACGCCACGATTGAGGAGATAAAGACGGCATCGAAGGAGGAGCTGAACAAGATCACAAAAAATGATTTTTTTAAGTGCTTCGAGGATTGGAAAAAACGTTGGCATAAATGTATTATATCCGAGGGGAATTACTTTGAAGGGGACAAAATAGATATTCATGAATAAATAAATACTTTTTGAAAAAATATAAAATTCGCGATACTTTTTGAACAGACCTCGTATTGTGAAAAATCGAAAAAAAATTGGGTATATAGTCGTTCTATAGACTTTGAAGACCAGTTTAATGAAGAGATAGAAATTCGTCCAGAGCCAGTCTACTTAAAAAAGAGTTTATGGATTATTTTTATTATTTTATAAATTTCATGAAAAGTACAAGCGTTTCATTATTCAATCAGGCTCTTCTAAAAAATAGCGTCTCTGGGATATATTGAGAATTGTGTTTCTTGAATATTTAAATTAAGAATTTTATATTAATTATCAAAAATAAATAACATATCTGCCTCAAGGTTTTGTAAATGTGGAGAGAAAGCTATAATTAAAACATGGTTTTACAAAAATTTAAACATTTCGGTATCAATAAAGCAAATACAGCTATACCCTTGTGCTGTTATAATGTCCAGAAGCTTAATCTTAAATATTTTATAAATCTTTGTACAAATAGTTTGAAATTAATTCTACTTCTAAAAAAGAATAAAATATTTACCCTAATCAAAATAATAATATCAACTATGAGGTCTAATAAACTTTATCATTTCTAATAATTACGTGTGATCATTGTTGGGGATTTTAATAAATTATGGTTATTTGATTACCATACGTATGCTTATTTAAATGCAACGTGACTGTTGACTACATGTGTGATTTTACTTCCACAGTATTAACTCTATCACACCCTTTCGTAATATACTTAGGAAATTGAAAAACTTTGTTTAATCCACTATTTAAAAAATATATATTTAAAAAACACGTTTCGGAATCATGTTTCGGAGGATACCTCCATCTTCAGGAGTAAAAATATAATAAAAACTAAACAATGAAAGACTAATAAAAAACTCATTTAAAAGTCGATACAATAATTCAAATTTAAATATTAACCTGTGCTATTAGTTATAAGTAGGCACTAACAATTATTTTTTACCAGTAAGAACTAATAAATAATATTAAATAATAATAATACATGATGATTATATAAAAAAAATAATATATATTTTTTAAAATGTAATTTAGGAAAACGGTCCATTCTCTCTACCTGCGGATAAACGGCGTGATGGTTTGTTTGTTTGTTTGAAATATAAATAAATGTCAATATCACATATTTTCATCTTATTTTTTATATATAAATTTATACAATATTTTATGCATGGAAACAAAGCATTGAACTGGCAAAAGAAGGATGAAAGTAGAATAAATGCAGTAGAAATGAGATCCCTTGTATACTCTGTGTATGATAGTGTCGAATGAAAATTGCGGTGCAAATGATGGTGATGTAAACAAAATAATGAGGGATCATCAAGATGGTTTGGACACATAGAAAGAATGAATGAAGAAAGAATGGTAAAAAAATGTGTTAACGATGTAAATGGAACTAGAAATCAAGGAAGACGTGGCACAATCAAATAAATCAAATATTGAATGTCGGCCATGTGAGGAGTCAGAGAAATCGACGCGCGTGCATTCACGATGTATGAATATTGAGGAAGCGAGAGAAATTTGTCAGGAAAGAAATGTGTGGCAGTCCATTATTTCGATTATAGTGATGGTAAGTTAGTAAGTTTACAATATTTTAAATAGTTTAATCTATTCGATTGAAAACAATTAATAAAAAAAATGTTTTTATAAATTTAATATTCATAATAAAGTAGGGCTTGAATAGGTTTTGTATGGTTGATTACCAAAGTCATGCAATGTAATTCAATAATAATAGCACCTATTTTTGTTTATACTATATATGATGTATTATTGTGTTATCGCGCCACGACATCTGAAAAACTTACGATTCACGAAGGAAAATCATTGTTTTTATTACAATGTTTTCTCGGACATGTACATGTGATATACGCGATCATTTGTATACCTTTTTTTTCAAATGCTATAATTAATAATTGAAATATATCGACTGAACCAAAGATGGTAGTGCACAATGGAATTCTAGTCCCGGCACTTATGTATGAAAGTAAATCTTAAATTTAGCAAAAGAAGGATGAAAGTAGGATAAATGTCGTAGAAGTGAGGTCACTAAGAAGAATGTGCGGAAAAACAATGTATAATAGAATATCTGATGATGAAGTAAAAAAAGAAATGTAAGGAGGATGTATACGTGGTAAATAAAATTAAGAAAGGGTCACTAAGATGGTTTGGACATATGGAACGTATAGATGAGGGAAAAATGATTAAAAAGCTATACACAAGTAGTGTAAATAAAAAAAGAAGTCGAGGAAGGCTAAGAGAGACATGGCATGAACAAATTAATCAATTACTGAAAGGCGTCCATATCCGAAGTACGAACAATCGACGATCGTGCATATCACGATGTGTGAATTTAGAAGAGACGACCTTCGTGGCCGAGTGGTAAGTGCATTGACTGCCATCCCGAAGGTTCCGGGTTCGATTCCCGGCGAGGGCAGTGTGATTGTCACATTGTCTTTGGTCTGGTGTAGAATTCAAGTGACAGTAAAATGGCGATAGATAAGCTACCTATCACATGTCACGAGAATCACTATGATAGCTATAGTACCCTTTACATCAATTTGGCTCATGCAGTCATGATGTAAAGAGCGATTAAAAAAAAAATAATAATAAAGAGGCGCGAGAGTTATGTCAAGATATAACAATGTGGCGATCCATCCTCTCTGCCCACACCTCCGGGGAAACGGCGTGATGGTTAGTTAGTTATTATTAATAATGTGAATACAAATTTACGTTATCACTTAAAGTGTTCAATTTGTGATATCCCAACCTAAATAGGGTAGAATTTTATAATTGGATTTCTGTTGAATTTTATACCAGAAATAAGTTATTGAATAAAATAGATTTGATATTAAAACGATTTTCTTATTTCGTTAGTTATTTTATCACTACTTTTATGTACATTCCGATTTTTTTTTAATAATCGTAATCAATTTTCTCACACAGGCAACAATAATTTAAAAAGTTTTATTAGCGTTAAAAAAAATTAATCAAAGAATCAATTATTACAATGCTTATTAAAATGTTATTGATTTGTGATTTTTGTTTCATAAAAAATCATTAAAATAGTTTCAAGCACTAGCTCAAATACTCAAGCAGAAATGAGAAAATAAACACATTCCTTTTTATTAGATGATACGAGTATTTTTTTTTCAAAATTATATTGATTTATAATACAACCTTTTTTTCTACTTTAAACGACTTCTCAATGATATGAGTCTGTTTGGATGGACATATAAAACCTTTGATTTTGATTTACTATGTTAAACAATGCAAACAATTGATATGTTTTGTCTTCGTACTATTCAAGAAAACAACATATTTTTATGAGAGTATTTTTAAATGATAATTAATGGGTTTTTTTTTTGATATTGTAAAATTATGGCGTTATAGATACAATTTTAGCGCACCGATAACTTTTCTTTAAGCTTAACTTATAAAAAGTGGTAATCACTCACCGTTAACTTGGGTTTGCCAGACGGCGTCTCCCACACCCCAAAGGCCAGAGATAGCGAAGAAAACCAGAGGACTATCGGGGTGAGGGCGCCACACTAGCAGGACGCCGATGAGCGCGGCGTGGACGATGGCGCCAAGAACGATGATGGGGATGCGTCCTACGAACTTCATCATGGACCCGAATATCAAAGAGCAGATCGCGTTCACCACCCCAAAGCAGATCATCACGTAGCCTATCGTGTGTATGCCCATAGCACAAGACACATAAGCCTAGAACAAACATTGGTTTATATATTTTTATGAATATATTGTATAAAATAATTTTTTTTATCATCTTTTTTTTGTGTATACAACAGGTCGCTTGAACCCAATAACTGAATACAATATGTTTTTAGCTGATATATTGATTCTCGTGACATGTGATAGGTAGCTAATCTGTCGTCATTTTATTTCTCTGACTCCTCACATGGCCGACATTCAATATTTGATTTATTTGATCGTGCCACGTTTTCCTCGGTCTTCCTCTATTTCTGGTTCCATTTACATCATTAACATATATATTTTTTACCATTCTTTCTTCATTCTTTCTTTCCATATGTCCAAACCATCTTATGATCCTTTCATTATTTTGTTCATGACACCATCATCAAGGAGGTCTATAGATCTCAAAACACAAAAACAGTGTATTTTTGAAAGCTAAGCCCAGGAAAACATATGCTTTTTATGTCAATTCCGAGTCATAGTTATTTCTGTTTCTTTTTTTATATACTTTGTATACAACTCACATTTATTAAAAAAAAATCAAATATCAAACGTGTTTCGGACTAACCAGCCCTTCAGTGATATTATATTAATATTTAAAATATTATAAAATTGTTAACAAATATGGTCAAATTTGACAGATGTTTGATATTTGATTTTTATTTTATTATTTTAATACATGGGAGTGCTGTATACAAAGTATATAAAAAAAGAAACATTAAACATCTACAACACAAAGTTGTGGCGAACATATAATAAATAGTTATTACTATTTAACATCATTAATAATCGTGTATTTTTATATAAAAAATTAAAGTATTGAAAATAAGAATGCAGATCTTATTTCAAATATAAAATAATGTGATGAAACAAATATTATCATATTTGTGATAAATATAGGGTTGAAATTTAATTGTAGGTTAAAAAAATGGCAAACACCAATGGTGAAGATATTTGTTTACCTGGGTAAAGTCGGCACCGATGAAAGCTTGCTCCATGCCGATCCAAAGGGTGATCGGGATGAGTAGTTGCTGGTTCGGCTTCTTCAGTTGGTAGACTGTAGCAGACAGCAGTTGGATAACGGTCATCTCTCCAGCACCATCGGCACTTCGTTGCTTCTCCCCGTATCTGTTAAAAATAGTAATATAATAATTTAAAAAATCTTTCCAAATCTCAATACTTCATCTTCTTCCTTGTTGTAGACCTATGTTGTATATTCTCCAGTTGGTCCTCCTGTGAGGTAGACTCCCAGGTGTCCTTGCCTATTTTAGGTCTTCCACGAGGACGACTCCCATGAGGCTGATTATGCAGTGCAATATAGGGGAGTCTGGTGGTGTCCATTCTTTGAACATGACCGTACCAGTCCCTTTATCGCTGTCTGCTCCATCTTATAATATCCTCAACCTCACATATCTCTCTTATTCTGGTATTTCTCACGCGATCTCTCAGTGTCTTGCCTGCTATCGTCCTCAGTGTCTTCATTTCGGAAGTCCTAAAAAATGGTTTGGTCCTTACTGTGTCTGCCCTTGCTTCGACGCCATATGTTATAATATTATTAATCTTACGAATGCTTTATAGATTTCTCATCTAACTCTTAATGGCCATGTATTGGTTTTTCCATATTGTGGATTTTAGAGCGCTAGAGATTGCAGCTGCCTTGTTTACTTGGGCTTGTATTTCTTCCCGAAGATCAGCTCCTCCCACCAGGTCTATGCCTAGATACTTGAAGGTCCTGATCTGTTCGATGGGTTGATTTTCTATAACCAGGTTACGCGTTTTGAGTGTTTTGGAAAAGGGCATAAATTTTGTTTTTTTCGATAGAGATCGTCTGAATACTTCGTGTTTAAATACATACCTTTCACAAGCTAAATCAGTTTATGTATACTTTATATAATTAAGGCATGATTCATAATACATGTATAATATGTAAAATAGAATACGTTAATGTTTTGTGGTGGTCTATTAAGAATATAAACTGATTTGATTTGATTTGATCTTTCATTCTTTCTTTGCGCTTAAAACTTATTAAAAAATATTTTCAAACCCTTAATTGGACCTTAGGAAAATAAATCCGATTTGATATTATTTATGATCTTATAGACACAGGTTAGTATTACCCAAAAAATGTTATACCACAAAAATTAACATATTATCGTTGGATTAAAAAATGATATAATAATTCAGAAAAAAAATGTAAACAGGTTTTATTTATTTATTATAATTTTAAGTATTATTTATTTTATATTATGTTTTTAATTTTACTTTTACATGTTATCAGTATTCATCAGTATTATTTAATGTAATCAGTTTCCTTACAACCAAGGGTTAACGTATAATATAAAAATCACTATGTTTTAAGAACGATTCTTACGACCCAAGACTCAAAAAGAAAACCCAAAAAATGTAATAACAAAAAAATAAACATATTTGTCGATGGATTAAAGAATAATATAATAATTAAGAAAAAATATGTTAACTGGTTTTTATATATTGTAATCAGTATTATTTACTATAATTAAATGTTATCAGTATTATTTTTATTTTACTTTTATTTATTTTTTTACTTTTACATGTTATAAATTGATTTGACAAAAAATGATGGTTTTCATCTATTGTAATTAGTATTATATAATATGATCAGTTTCCTAACAACCAATTAAGGGTTAACTTATAAAATAAAAATCGTTATGTTTTAAGAACGATTTTTATTTCAATAGCTAATAATCGGTTAAAGTCAGAAATTTCCAGATCGAACCGAAATAGCGCGGGGCCGAAATGAAATGTTGTGAAATTATATATTTTATAGTACAACAATTTAACCCAACACAGACGTGCAGAGAAAACATTATTGGATGCTGATTACGTTATGCAAATGTATATACAAAAGCGAGAATCAAACAATGTAATGAACGAAAATACACAGCGAAATGTTGACTGTTTCTCTTTTTTTTTTAGAATTGATAAAACTAACTAACTAACTAACCATCACGTCGTCTCCCCGAAGGAGTAGGCAAAATGAATGGACTGGCACACTTTTCTTTCTTCGTGTCATGCTTCTCTCGCTTCCTCAACATTCAAACATCGCGTCATGCACGCGCGTCGATTTCGCAGACTATAACTGAAGACAAAACGTGTAATTTCATTTTCGCTTATGTGGTTTACTAATAACTAACTAACCATCACGCCGTCTCCCCGAAGGGGTAGGCAGAAAGAATGGACCGCCACTCTTTTCTTTCCTAACGTATTTCTCTAACTCCTCACATGGCCGACATTCAATATTTGATTTATTTGATCGTGCCACGTTTTCCTCGGTCTTCCTCTATTTGATGGTTCCATTTACATCGTTAAAATATAATTTTTTTACCATTCTTTCTTCATTCATTCTTTCCATATGTCCAAACCAACTTAATGATCCTTTCATTATTTTGTTCATAACATCATCATTCGCACCGCATTCACTTATTTTATTTTCATTCGGCACTTTCATACACAGAGTATCCACACATTCGTCATAGAGGTGTCATTTCTACTGCATTTATTCTACTTTCATGCTTCTTTTGCCAGTTCCATGCTTTGCTTCCATACATAAGGGATTGATTATTAGAATTGTTTTATATTATTATTTAGAAATGTTCATATTTTTATTTTATTTTAACTTATTGAACGCTAAGGCATTAACACTGCGGAATTCCATAGTAATATACTTCGGAAATTCAAAATAACTTAGTTTAATCCCCTAAATATTAAATATCAATAAAATATTAAAATGGAAAGAATGAATGAAGAAAGAATGGTAAAAAGTATATGATAACGATGTAAATGGAACCAGAAATAGAGGAAGACCGAGGAAAACGTGGCACGATCAAATATTGAATGTCGGCCATGTCAGAGAAATCGACGCGCGTGCATGACACGATGTATGAATGTTGAGGAAACTAGAGAAATATGTCAGGAAAGAAAAGTGTGGCACTCCATTATTTGTGTCTACCACTTTAGGGAGACGGCGTGATGGTTAATTAGTTAGTTAGTTAGTTAATATTTAGTGGATTAAACAAAGTTATTTTAAATTTCCTAATTATTTTATTTTATTTATTTTTCCAAAAAAACAATTTGATTTATAATTCGAACATCGTTAAATAAATAACGCGAATGTAAACCCATGTTTTCGAAGGGGTAGGCAGAAAGACTGCACCACTACACTGTTCTTTCCTTACATACATTTTCTCGATTCCTCAACATTCATACATCTGTCATGCACACATTTTTTTCTGACTCCAAAACTCCACATTTCGACTGCATAACGATTAAGTATACTAAAAATAATCCGTTATGAAATTTGGCGTCTTAAAAGCACGGAAAAAAATATTTTTTGTTTCGTATCAAATTAAGGTCCAGATAATAATAATCTGCCAATGGTTCCTCTTCGAATGTCACAAAATAATTTCAATACCATAATGATGAACATCCGCGTAAACACGTAATTATCCCGCAACAGGTCGATTTATGTTATGTCCGATGCGTCAGAATGCTAAAATAAGCCACTAAACACACCGGAGTTAATGTGCTGTACGCCAAATACCGGGAAACTATTTCTTCAGCTCACCATTTTGTACTTCAGGGTTGAATGACGTATCAACGACGATAAGTAAATAATGATAAATGATTAATTACACTGGCCATACCATACGTAACAAATATTTGACGATTTGCGATTTCACTTTATATAGTTAACTAACTAACTAACTAACCATCACGTCGTCTCCTCGAAAGGGTAGGCAGAAAGAATGGACTGTCACACTTTTACTGATGCGGCACTCCATCCTTCTCTTTTCGCCCCGCGGGAGACGCGGCGTGATGGTTTGCAAACCTCATCGCCACACTTCGATCGTCCAACACCCACAAAACAAATCTAAAACAAATAATATAAAATACAATGATATAAAATAAAATAACAAAATAAAAATAATTTAACACAAAATGTTATTTTTAGATGGTGCACATATTATATAGTTAATCTTCTAATAATCTGTTTTAAAAAGTGAACCAACAAAAAGTGTATCATATCAGCTTATAGGCGCTACTTCGGCGTCCAGAAAAATCCACCCATATTTCGAATAAAACAAAACTTTGACATATAAAACACTAATAAGCCTGAGTGATGTGGATTCCAAGAGGTTTTTTTTTTCTTGTTTACAACAGGTCGTTTGAACCCAATAACTGTATATAATTTATTTAAGCTATTATATTAATTCTTATGACGTGTGAAAGGTAGCCAAGCTATCGCCATTTTATTGTCACGAGAATTCTACACCAGACCAAAGACAGTGTGACAATCACACTGCCATCGCCGAGAATCGAACCCGGGACCTTCGGTATGGAATTCAGAACTCTTACCACTCTACCACGAAGGTCGACGGTTGCAGGCGATTGAACAAAAAATCCCGAAGAGAATTTTTGGCCCAGTCCGCAAGGATAATGAATGTCGGCGCCGGCATAACTTTGAGTTGTACGACTTATAAAACTAACGGAAATTAACGGATAAGGTGGGCTGGACATCGGATGTGCGGATGGAGAAGCTATACCCGCACAGTTGACATTTACAAGACCGAAGAGAAGACTCAGCGTGGGAATACCGCGACTTCATTGGTTGGAGAGTGTTCTAACGATCTGCAATTATTGGGAGTCAGACCACAGGAGTAAAAGTCCGGGGCTTAAGACAAGGTCTACTGGAGAAATTCTTTAGATGCGACCGAGGTCCACCCAATATTGTAGAGCTAGAGAGAAGAAAAATAAAAAGTAAACCAACGGACAGAAGATTTAAAAATTATAGTGTTTTCTTGATATAGAAATGTAAAGCAAAATAACACACAGTATTTAAGATTCAATATCCTAGATTAATAATGCTGAATTGTCAAACAGTATGTATTGAGTATGTAACGCTTTAAGGACTCCCTTAAAGGAAATCTACAAAAGAGACAGACCTAGGTGGAGAATAACAGTACATGTAGGCAGGCAAGACTTTAAAGCACAACGTAGAGACGATGTCGCAGAGAAGAGGAGGAGGAGAAAGGAGAGACCACTGGGAGACGGTGACGGCTCCATTACAAGCACCTTCCCCTGCCCCAGATGCCCCAGAATTTGTGGGTCCAGGATCGGGCTCTTCAGTCACATGCAGACCCACAACCGTGAAGGACATCAATCCTCGGACACGAGGAACAACCGATGATCATGATGGTATATTGTATTATATTTAAAGTATTCTCGATGACCTAAATCAAAAATGTACCTTATTAAGTAGAGAAGTTAATTTAGAAACATACATTTAATCCCCAGAGTATTATCTACATCTCTGTAAGATTCTAAGGTGGATTAATTAGCTGTGTCCAGGTTATACGAAGACGTGATTTGATCCAACCTACATACTAGTACCTACTCTAATTCGATCATTTATTACCTGCTATGATTTGAGCCCCCGTGATATTATATAAGTTATCCCATTTTTCCACGAAATCAGTCATCCCGATTACACTCACAGTGTGAGATTTACATTTCCATCATCAAGGGTTATTTTTTTGACCCTTCCTTTCTTATGTACTCATCTTCGCTTCGAAAGACTCCGGATATTTATATGTTGGTGTAATCATAAAATGAACCGATCAGAATCTCCCTTAAGATAAAATAAATATAAGTCTTGACAGCGTCAAAGGGAAGAAAACATCGACTACATTTGCGATCAAAAAGACACTAGAGATTTTAAAAAAGCTTCCATATATGATTTTCAATATAAATTATAAATTCCAAAGTGTTTCTCCGAAAATATACCTCCGCCTTTATGTAGTACTGCTAGTTTGAAATCAGTGTAGCCTTTGTGTAGGTAAAATAGAACGAAACTTATTTATTATTCTATGTTTCAGGTCTCTTATTATCCATTCTGGCTACATGGTTCCTCCAGTATCTTTTCATAGATCTACTCTAATCTATTTTGCAAGTTTTTCTTATTTCTGCGCTACTGACACGATCTTGTAGAGTTTTTCCAGCAATGGATCTTAGAACCTTCATCTCAGATGTTCTTAAATGTCATTTGATTCGTACAGCATCAGCCCGCGTCTATGACACGCATATTATACGTCTTGATAGGTCACACATGTGTCTTATATTGTAGTTTATGACCTTGCTCTATATATTTGTTCTTACAGACCAGATTTTTTAGACACCCTGATACGGCAAACGCTTTATTGACATGTTCTCGTACTTCGGTATAAAACTCTTTATGGCTACAGATCTTGAATATCAAATATCTGAAGTTCATTACTTGTTCTTACTTACCTAAATACACAAAATGGTTCTCCAAAATATCGTCCATGTATCAATCCACACACATTAAACAGTACCATATAATTTAAATGCAGTGTAACATTTGAATGTGATGCAATTAGGTAATTACTCGATGATACCTCCACTAGGAAGGGGTATCAACGATGTTTGATCCTTTGTCGAGAGGGATGCAATCGGGTAACGAGAGCCTTTGTTGAGTTTCTATTGTTTTATTCAACTAATTGAAGTGCATCGTATTCTCTCAATATTGGGATTGGATTGCTTGCATTCACTATTTACTCAGACTAAACTAACTATTTACCTTAGAATACTAAAAATTACTCTAAAAAACTAATTTCACTAATTTCACGACATTAATTTATCAATGATAGCGTAAATAGCCGTTCACAATGGAGTTCTAGTTCTAAACCTTATGTATGGAAGCGAAGCAGAATAAGGATAATAGCAGAATAAATGCGGTAAAGATTGAAAAAGACATATGGAATGAATGGATGAGAGAAGAATGGTTAAAAAGTTGTAAACAAGCAGCGTGAGTGGAAAAAGAAGCCGAGGACGACCGAGGAAAACATGGCATGACCAAATTAATCAATTACTAAAAGGCGGTCACATTCGAAGTCGGAATAATCGACGTACATGCATGGTACGATGTATGAATGTAGAGGAAGAATTAGTTAGTTAGTTATTTAGTTTGCAGGGATGAGATCCCTAAGCGTTTGTGTGTTATAACGATCTATGATAGAATTTCAAATGCTGATAACTAGAAGGAATGAGAACAGAAGAAGAAAGTATAATAAAAAATATATATGAAAGATCATTGCGTTGGTTTGGACATATAGAACTCGCAGATGAATAAAGTGTACATGAACGATGTGAATGGACTGCGAAGTCAAAGAAGCCCCAGCAAAAGATGGCATGACTCGCTGTATGAATGTGGAGAAAGCCAGGGAGGTGTGTCAAGATATAGTAGTGTGGTGATCATTAGTAGTTGTTGTTTTCCAATTACACGATTTATTTTTGGCCTTCCCCAATGCGACAACGAAAGTTTTTTTTGAACTATTTAATTATCTATTGTATATGATAGCAGCGGATAATGACATAGTAGTTTTTTGAAATGTAAGCCGAAGTAATTATATGATACATTTGTAGTTTCGCGTTATTCGCAAGCGAACTCGGAACCATGTGTCAAATTCCCCGCTGTACTATTGTTGCCGATGTGGTTCTGTGTATTGTTTGTGTTATTTTGTCAAATCAATGTAAAATTTAGAATCCGTAGAAAATGTTCATCCGGTCTGAACATGAATCGGGGCCCCAGTAATGCCTGGGAGGAGACGAGTAACCGCAGATTTAATCTTAAGCACAACTTAAATTATTTAGTGTTTCTTGAACAATAATGTTAAACTCCATATTAACAACCATCACGCCATCTCACCGGAGGGGTAGGCAGAGAGAATGGACTAACACAATTAACCGATGCAGCACTCCAATCAACCCAAGATGCAACTGGATAGTCTGCAATCCATTATGAATGCTGCAGCAAGATTAATTTTTGGTGCATCAACATTCACCCGTATAACCTCAATGCTTTATCGACTTCACTGGCTAAGGTTACGTGAGCGAATCGATTATAAACTGTGTCTACTTGTTCACAAAGCCTTACATGGACGAGCGCCCCACTACCTCACAGAACTTTGCAAGCTGATAGATTTGAACCCTCGGCAGTTAACTCTACGATCCTCGAAGGAAGAAGCAACATACAAACTTCTCGTCCCGCGGCGCCAAGGAGCTTCAAACTTTGCACGTCGCGCTTTTGGCATCGCGGGACCGACGCGCGACGGCGTGGAACAGGCTGCTCTACAATATCCGCAATCAAGACAACGAAGGAGTGTTCAGAAGCTCTCTTAAAACATTTCTTTTTAAGAGAAGCTTTCCGGACGTTGAGCGCCCTTGAAGTGAATCTCTCACAAAAATGGCGCTATATAAATCATCATCATCATCACTCCATCCTTCTCTTTTCGTCCCCGCAGGAGACGCTGTGTGATGGGTTGTGAACCTCATCGCCACCAATAGGCATCTCCCACGCACAGTTCGAACGTCCCACTTACACAAAATAAATCTAAAACCAATAATATAAAATATGATAAAATAACAAAATAAAAATAACATAACAAATAATGTTCTTTTTTATGGTGCACGTGTCAGTTGGACGATCCGCACTTTTGTGTTTATTTAATTTATATTCCACGCTTCCACCGTTCTTTTAAATAAATGCGATTAGGCACGTAAAACAATCTAACTTCGGCAAGAACTTCAAAATGTTATCAAAGAAATTATTCAAATTGACCTTGGAGCAAATGCACATAAATGTTCGAATAAATCACGAAAATAATTAAATAACGAAACTCCATATTAAACAATTAGAACTAACTAACTAACCATCACGCCGATAGGTAGAGAGAGAGGATGGACCGCCAAACTTCTCTGTCCTGACATACTCTCTAGGTTCCTCTACATTCATAGATCATAACATGCACGCTCGTCGATTTTTCCGACTTCGAATGTGGCCACCGTGTTTTCCTTGGCCTTTCACTCTCTTTCCTCTTTCCTCTTTCCTCTCACATTACTTGTATACAACATTATAATCATTCTTCTCTCCATTCGTTCCGTATGTCCAAACCATTTTAGGATCATTTTTCAATTTTACTTATTAAGCAATCATCTGGCTTACATTTCTTCCTTATTTTATAATTCAGTATTCTATCATATATCGTTTTCTCTCATTTCTTCGGCATTTATCTTACTTGCATCCTTCTCTTGCCAGCTCCAAGCTTCAATTCAATTATTAATAATTGGCAATAAAACTCCACTTATACTGATATCTGTTTCATAGTAGCTTTAATATAGTTTATGGGAATGACATGTTTTGCCTTTAAGGCATTTGACATTTGATAATGCCATAGAATGGGTGATTCCCATAAATAATAATAGAACATCTAGAAAACAGATGTTTTCACTTGTATCAATTAACGTATATATTATTTATAACTGACTGGTGGTTTAGAGGATAGAACGCTTTTTTCTTGATCCAAGGGACTAGGATTCAACCCTGGACCCGACCAGATTCCGTCATAATAATTATTTAGCTATTTTCCTTACTGGAGAATGTATAATAAACTCTAATACATTTAATTCAAAATCATTAATTTAAATTTTAAAATAAATGGTACGTTCATAATTATCACTGCAAACTTGACTGAATCAAAGATGCCAGTGCATAATAAAATTCAAATGACAAACCTTATAAATAAAAATACATCTTGGGATTGGCATAAGAAGGATGAAAGTAGAATAAATGTGGTAGAAATGAGATCACTAAGAAGAATGTGCGGATAAACAATGAATGATAGAATAGCAAACGAAGAAGTGAGAAATAAATGTATGTCGGAAGAGTTCATCCTAAATAAAATTAAGAGAGGTTCACTAATTGGAAATATGACACAACGTAGCCTCTATAACGGGTAGACAGTGGGTGACAAAGGAGAGCAAATGGAAGGAATGGAAACGTTTGGACGTAACCTATATTCAGTAGTGAAGTGATCAAGGCTGAGGAAGAAGAGCAAGAAGATCCACTGCTAAATGGAGCGTGCAGTGTGACTACAGCGATACAAGGAGATGTGACAATTTTAAATCAAAACAATGGTCCGTTGTCACCACTTACTTGCAAGCAGCCAACGAGAGGGTTTATTGTCATTTCCTCGTTTTGTTCTGCTGATCTGACATTGAAGTCCGGAATTAACTACAATAATTATTGTTTCCGATGCGGCGTATGTTTGCAAATAGAATTATGCCACTGGGTTATTTTTAATAAACATTGTTTTACAAACAAATGACTGATTACAGGGCAAACTCATGTAAAGTACACAGAGTGTAAGACAGTGCCACAATGCAAACTATAATTGAAGACTAAACGTGTAATTTCATTTTCGCTTATGTGGTTTACTACTAACTAGCTAACTAACTAACCATCACGCCGTCTCCCCGAAGCGGTAGGCAGAAAGAATTGACCGCCACACTTTTCTTTCCTAACGTATTTCTCTAACTTCTCACATGGCCGACATTCAATATTTGATTTATTTCATCGTGGCACGTTTTCCCCAGTCTTCCTCTATTTCTGGTTCCATTTACATCGTTAACAAATATTTTTTTACCATACTTTCTTTATTCATTCTTTCCATGTGTCCAAACCATCTTAATGATCCTTTCATTATTTTGTTCATAATATCATCATTCGCACCGCATTCACTTCTAATATTTTCATTCGACACTCTATCATACACAGAGTATTCACACATTCGTCTAAGAGATCTCATTTCTACTGCATTTATTCTTTTTGATCCTTCTTTTTCCAGTTCCATGCTTCGCTTCCATACATAAGGGTCGGTAGTTTATTAGAGATTTGTAATATTACAATTAGATACACCGCCATATTATATCAGATGTATTTTTAAATAATTCTTCTTCTTCCTTGTTGTAGACCTAAACGTAACGTCATATCTTGTTATTGAATTAATTGATGGTGTGCAGAATATTAGCTGTCATTTAGGATTCCCCAAAACTGGTTCTGCGAATCATGTGTTCCGACATTATCAGGTTTTCTTTCATGCGTCATACTTAGACCTAAATATTACGATCCAATAACATTCAATTAATAACTCAGATAAACTGTCATTTGAAAAATTATTTAAGAATGACTCATGTGAGTTGTTTCGAAAATAAAAGTATTTTCTTCTTCTTCTTCTTCTTCCTTATTGTAGACCTATGTGGTCTGTTCTCCAGAGTGTTGCTCCTCCTGTGAAGTAGATTTCCAGCTGTTCTTTCATCTTTTAGAAGGCCTTCTACGAGGATGAGTCCCATGAGGCTGATAATGCAATGCAATATAGGAGAGTCTGGTGGTGTCCATTCTTTGAACATTACGGTACCAACCCCTTTTTCGCTGTCAGCTCCATCTTATAATATCCTCAACCTCACATATCTCTCTTATTCTGGTGTTCCTCACGCGATCACTCAGTGTCTTGCCTGCTCTCGTCCTCAGTGTCTTCATTTTGGAAGTCCTCAAAACTTTTTTGGTCCTAACTGTGTCTGCCCTTGCTTCGACGCCGTATGTTATTATTATTTAAAATAATATTATTCAATTTTATAATGCACTGATTTTTTTTTTTTAAAGACTAATACCAAGGATTTAAATTAATGATATTAGAATTTATTTCACAATCTTCAATGTGAGCAGAAAATAGCTCATAATTATGAAGAAGGAATCTGGTCGTGTCCGGGCTTGAACCCATGTCCCCTGGATCAGGAGCCAAGCGTTCTATCCCCTAGACCACCACCCGAATTAAATATATTATATATATTTTTATAAATACTCTTGAGACTCTTTTTCTTCTATTTTCGCCTTTACTTTGTGTTGTGGATTCATATTTGAATAAATTTAACTGCATTTCGTATTTTTACTACATTTTTAACAGACATGTTTCGGCTGTCACAGAACCCAACCCCAAGTTATTAATAAGAATTTTTTTCGAGGTTTAAATTTTGTATCGTAAAAGATACGGTCACAACTGAAACATATATGTTAAATGTGTAATAAAGTGTAGTAAAAATACGAAGTGCAGTTATGTATGCCGAGCCGGTGACACCAGAACAATCACAAATATTTATGGGTCAAGTCCAGTCGGAGTCAGACCTCTTTGTCTAGACCTTAGTCAAAACGGACTGCTTGGAATAAAAGGTGCAGATTCGAGGAGCTTGAAATGAAATCATCAAATAGTATAATATTCTTATAGTATGGCCATATGAAGTATGTAAGTAAAACTCGATGTAACACTGACATTGGCCTTTGTAGCAAATGAATCAAACGAAAAGGATTTCCCGCCTATAGAACGCACATTACAAGTAATTTCCACGCGGTGTTCTGAATGTGATATCAATGGACCGCAACAATAATACAATTTTACGCCATTTAATAGCCATGCCGCTAAGTGGTGGCGGGGGGATTTGACGCAAAGAGCGACGAAAGTTATTTTTACACCGTCCCGAGAACAAAAAATATCATTATGCCTTATGATAATATTGACCGATATCACGAAGGCTTTTCTTTGGTTGAGTAATCCCGAATGACTGTACATACTACGGTCTTAAGTTTTACAAACATATCCACTTTTAATCTGAATTTCAATTAATCATACACTAAAAAACATTTAATTCCAATGCAACCACTTCAGGATGTATATTGTGCTTCTCTATTATTAAAATATCATCATCATTATCAGCCTGTATCCATCCACTCCTGGTTGTAGGCTTCCTTTATCTGCTTATCTTGTCGATCTTTAGAAACACATCTCTTTTCCGGTCTCAATATAATGATTGGGCTGCAGCAAGGCGACGCATCTCCTCCTCCACTCCGCTCGGTCCTCTCTTCAACTCCGCATAAGAGGTGCAGCCCATATCTCGGAAAATCTGGTCTAGGTACTCCTGGGGAGTTCGTTCTCTGCCAATCGATCCCTCTACCATTCCTTCCAACACATCATGCAGGAAACTCCATATTGCGCGCCTCTCCGCTATGGTGTTCAACATGTGCCTACTCTCTTCATCTCTGGTGAGAACCTCTTTATTTGTAATGTGGTCCCTCCATGAAACATGGCCAATTCGTTCCATGTTTCCGTACCTACCATGTAACATTGAACTATTAAAATTCGCAATTTGGTGGGTAGGTCTCAGTCGTATAGCACCGGTTTCATTTTGAAGAGGTTATTTCGAGCCATCACACCGGAGACGAAAATAAATGGATGGAGTGCCGCATCGATTAAATTGTGGTAGTCCATTTTTTCTGTTTACCTCTTCGGGGAGACGGCGTAATGGTCTTACCCCTGAAACATATATGAATGGGAATGGACCGAAATCGGATTGTGCAACAACGCATGTGGTATAATTAGCAGCGCATAGACATTATAATAGATAATTATTTATTCACGTTCAAAACTCTCCGATGGACATCAACGAACAATAGTTAAAATTGAATTCGTGCAATCTACCTTATCATTAATCCACATATTGTTATTTCATTCCCCATCATGTACGAACAGATATTCGCACCAATCATCAAATATAAAATTTGTTTCACGCGCGTTAAACAGAAATGTTCTATTTATTGGTTTTTGAACAATGATGTAAAACTCCATATTAAATTATTAATACGAATGAAAACGTCAGTTTTCTAGAAGTTTTATTATATTTTAATATAAAAATAAAATAAAACTTCTAGAAAACTGACGTTTTCATTTGTATTGATAAGAAATGTTCAATGTTAAATTTATTTATTTTATTATAGATAAACTTAAGGTAAACTTATAGCGTTTACACTGTGGAATTCCATAATGACGATTTTTTTTATGAATTTAAACACTGTTTTTTCCCTTTTGAGTTTATTTTTCTCGACATGTTTTGAAGGCTCACGCTATCATCATCATCGGGAGAACGTAATCGTTCTCCCGGTGATGAAGGTGAAATCGTAAAAAAACGATAAACTTATTTCATTATTTTTTTTCATGCCGATATGATATGGACTTGGATATTCTGGCTTACAGAGGTTCAGCTTTTATAGTTACTCGTCTTTTGTCAAATGGGAAAACTGTTGGAAATGGGATTTCTGGGTTGTTGGTTTATGCGGGGGCTTGATTTGTGTGGCCCGGAGTGTTGCTCTGAAGGAGGATCGATTATGGATGATGTGTTTGGGTCGTAACTTGAGAGGTCTTTTATTGTAAAGTTAATTGTAAATGTAATGGTTTATTATGACTTTTCATTAATAAAACAGTGTTTTTTAGAGGCGAGGTCTAAGAATTTAAATCAATGGTCTTAGAATTTAATCCGTATATAGCCGATGTCGTCCACTGCTGGACAAAGGCTCCGCCCATATTTTTCCATATACTCGTATTGCTATCTTGTGCCTAAATTCAGTCACCATCGTGTGAGGGGGCCTTCCTCTTCTTCTATCCTAGCGAGGTCTACAATCCACCACTCTTCTGGTCTACCATTCTGGCAACATGTCCCCCAAATGACCAAAACTACAGTATTGTAAAATGACTTCTGGTTATGTCATCTTAAATAATAGGTTTATCGAAACCAATTTTAAAATTACAGTTCGGCGAATGGAATTACAATGGCAAACTGAGCTAACCCAAATTTGGCTCGCTACGTAGTGCGCAATATCGCATTTATTACATACTCGTACATACATAATATACTCACAATCATACCCATAAAGTTACTGAACGATATTGCGAGCCGTTTTCCGTTCAAGTTTAAGGTCAAAACCTTAGTCAAGTTGTGTGTGAACGTGAACCATTTTATTGCATAACCGCAGAATGAACTATTTGCATGTAGAATCACACTAAAGATTACGGATTACATTTTAAACTTCATATAATATGTTTATGTGTCTAACTATGCTGCATATTTATTGAGATAGTTTTAAAAAAGCATCTCTTGAGTTTAATTAATCAAATATCACTATATTGAAGGTTAAGATATTAAAGCTGTGGAATTTCATTGTTAATTTGGAATTTAAACACTGTTTCATCAACTTTATTTTATTTTTATTTATTTTGACAAAATAAAAGTATTATGCACTACATGTTGCGGAAGTGACCTCCTCCATCCTCAAGTGTTAATATTTTTAAATCAAAACTTAAGGGTTCTTTGGTTTTGATTGAGTGTTATTAAATCATATATATTAAATAAATCATTACATAATTAAATCATATAATAGAAAATATGTGCACCATCTAAAAATAACATTTTGTGTTAAAATTTTTTTTTTATATCATTGTATTTTATATTATTTGTTTTAGATTTATTTTGTGGATGTTGGAAGATCGAAGTGTGCGCATGAGATGCCTATTGGTGGCGATGAGGTTCGCAACCCATCACACCGCGTCTCCCGCGGGGCGAAAAGAGAAGGATGGAGTGCCGCATCGGTTAAAGTGTGACAGTCCATTCTTTCTGCATACCCTTTCGGGGAGACGTCGTGATGGTTAGTTAGTTAGTTAGTTATTTATAATATAATATAAACATCTGAGGATGAAGTAGGTCACAAAAATTTGATAAATAAAGTGGATAAAACAGTTTTAAAATTTGTTTTTCTAAATTAAATATCATAAAATGCACACTTGTGATTGAACCAATCAGTTATAATCTACGTGAACTCAAAATTGTTTAATAAATAAATGTCCATAGTAAGAAAACAATTTAAAAAAAAAACGAATTCATGACTAGCAGAATGTGATAGGGAGGGTCGTGGAAATTGACTTTTATAGATTAAATTTAAAAAAAAAATTATTTCTTATTGCAATAATTTAAAATCTATTAATAAATTTTGCTAATTTATTTTTACTATGATTTACACTAAAATAAGTCATTGTAACGAATTCACTCCATAAATCTAATTTGGGAATACTCTATATTTAAAAACTAAAGGTTTATTGGTTTTCAAAAATAATCATTTAAATATTGGAAATAAATATTTTCAACAATGGCAAATTTTATTTATTATTTTTTTAACAATAATCTATTCGTTCGATTTCTAGAAGCTTTATTGTACTTTTTGGAAGTGAGATGCTTAACTTTGCTAGGATATTATCATAAAACTGAAACAAGGTGAAACATTTTAATCTCGTAAAATACAAGATAGATTCTAGAAAATATTTTTTTTTCGAATATTATAAATGGAAATTGATCTTTGTACAATGCAGTTGAATAACTTAACAATACGCCTATTAATGATTGGTTGATGAAACCCTCCGCCTTGAATAGTTCAGTATTCAGCAGGAATGACTCGGCTGGGCAGGACAACCCTACACTCCACAAACTACCTTTCTCGCGATCAAGAGCGTTCCTAACAATTCAATAACACGCCATATTCAGTTTATTATATTTTAGTGTTACAATATTCGTATGCAAAAAGTACACTAAATTAAGTCATTGTAACATTGAGTTCATACCATTAAGCTAATCTGGGAACATTCTATATTTGAAAACTCGTCACCTGAAAGTAAGAAGGTTCCAACTGTCAAAAGTAAAAAGCTGAGAAAAATGAAGTCAAAGTTTTGTTGGTTTCGGGTGTGTATCTTGGAATAAAAGGGTCCCATCTGAAGCAGATAAAATTCTTTTACCGAGGAGCGTGTAAATTTTCTCTGGCGACGGTTGGAATAATAAAGTTCTAAGTGTAAATGAATCTTTCTTCAGTGAATCGTGTGTTTTGAATGATCAGATGGAACTTGATTATTTTTGTAACATCAAAATGACGATACTATTACACGTTTTTTAAGGTTAGTAAGAACCCTTTTCACGAAAAAAAGCTAAATGTGAAATTTTGTTAGTTGGAACCCAATTACTCTCAGGTGACGAACTTTCGTCACAAATATCTTGTCATTTTTACACTTAAATATTATTATTCCGTATATGTGTTACATCAGATTTTTTGACAGGTGAAATTAAATTAATAAAAGTCGTTTTATTACCTTGACAGGGGGTCGACTAGCAGCGCCATCATAGCAACGGCAACGACAACGCATGCCAGATAAATGGAGGAAATCTCGTAGATCTCAGAATCAGGGGGGCGCTCCAGGTTATCGTTGCCGTGATTGGCCACCACGCAAAAGTTGGCACCGCACAGGTTGAGTGCCTTCTCGCTCAGCGATGTGTTGGCGCTCGTTCCTCCGGGAATAGACTTTCCATGGGCTCCAGAAGATAGAACTGAAAACGTTAAAATAAGTTACAATTCTTATAAAAAAATGTTAATTGTAAAAAGAAAATCTTCTATTATAATTATTTCGTTTAATTGCTATTGTTAAAATAAAGAACATTTGGCAAAATTATTAATGAAGTTGTTTTTAAATATTTATTAAGTCTGAACAATTGACGAGCGTGCATGTTACGATGTATGAATTTAGAGGACGCTAGAGAAGTATGTCAGCACAAAATAGTATGGTGGTCCATCGTCTCCACCTAACCCTCCAGGAAAACAGCCTGGTGTTTATGTAGATTAGGTAATTACATATATATGTAACTTTCAATATATACATTGATGAAGGACTTCGGTATCCCGAAACATGAATGTTTTTAAGGATTGATTGTATCTCAATAGAGACGAAGATGTAAATTGCTATTTTTTTTTGGAAACAGAATATGGTGGTCGAGGCGTTTACATGACTTATGACCTGTCATTGGTTGGGTTAAGCGATCGCTTTATATTAACAACTGAAAAAATGTGAAGTGTGGTGCAACATAGTAGCATATATACATAGGTGGTCGTAAGAAGGGCGGAATGGGGAATGTTGTTAACATAAAGTGATCGCTTAACCCAACCAATGATAGGTCATAAGTCCTTTAAACGCCTCGACCACCATATTCTGTTTCCAAAAAAAAAACAATTTACATCTTCGTCTCTATTGAGATACAATCAATCCCTAAAAGGATTAACCCGCAATGGGTATTTGTCTACAAATATTGGTAACATTCATGAATGTTTTTAATTAAAAAAAAATGTTGATTCAAAGTTTTAAAAATTATACAATTATGAATCTACAACATAAAGTGGTGGTGAATACGAAGAAATATTTAATAATGAATTTTAATTATTTGTAAAAGCAACAATAAAATTAATATAACTACATCCGTCCTTCTTTTCTTAATACCGAGTATATAATCCACTGTGTTTGAAAGCATTACTTAGAACATAAAACGTTGTACTTATCGACGTATGTAGGTAATATTAATTAAACCAAACACCAGCGTGATTGCCGGTGGTATCACAGAACGAAATTGAATTGAATTAGTTATTCTGCATAGTTATAGGTTATCAAGCCGTATATCATTGTGTAACTTTAATTGAAACGATACGAAACTTTATGAAGTCCTCGCACACTAAATGCATTCGTTATTAAACACTTCTCTGTATTGTTGGCGGAGCCCAGTAAAAATGGCAATTACAGTCCATAAATTCGCGATCATAATACGCAGTTTATATCTAATGTCCTTCTGTCATGGTATATTGTTGTCTATTTTTATATGGCTCCTAAGGTTTCATATCAGCATTCGAACGTGTGCAACAGTGTTCGTCATTTCATTATACAACGATACCACTTATATTAATTTTAATTAATACCGAAACTACCCAAATAAATAATTTAAGGTATACATTGTTTCTTGAACAATAAAATAAAACTCACAAGAACAATTGAGAGGTGCAAAAATATACACCAAAGATAAATTATTTACGTACTTTTTCTGAATTATTATCCATTTATTTTTATACCATCGACAAACAATTTCAGACTAGTTGCAACCCGTGAAATTAGATTGTCTACCCTTTAAAAACTCGGTTCACTTCACAATCGTATTCAGTAATAAGTTTTAACATTAAATCTTTGCCTTTTTTCTTACACGATAAACATTTCTTAATTAACAAAACAAAATTATTCTCCTTTTGTTTTCTACACTAATTTCATACAACAATAATCAAAAACAATCCAGACTATTTTTATTTTGTTATTTTATTTTATATCATTGTATTTTATATTATTTGTTTTAGATTTTCTTGTGGAGTAAGCTAAAAAGGGTTTGCCAGGATAGAGGAGTGTGGCGGTCCATTCTCTCTGTCTACCTCTACGGGGAAACGGCGTGATGGTTGTTGTTATAAGAATGTCAGGAAAGAACAAGGAAAACTTACTATTTACCATCACACCGTCTCCCTGAAGGTGTAGGCAGAAAGAATGGTCTGCCACAATGTTATTTCCTGTCATACTTCTCTCAATTCGTACATCGTGTCATGCACGGACTTCGATTTCGATCGTTCGACTTTTTTTCTATTACTAGTTCTGTTGACGTGGTTCTTTTATGTTTATTTAGCTAAATAATGGTTTCGTACAGTGTGGTTGTACTAGCGATACTTTAATGAGTAACATTGCTTTTTAAAAAGCATCTTTAAAGATTAAATAACCTAAAGCAATATATATGCATTATTGCACAACAAATGTCAATGTTGCCGTCGGAAGCAGATAAAAAGGATTTTTACGTTCAGCCAAGGCTTTAAAGAAAAACGTTTAAACGAAATTTACATACAAACAAACGGGTATTTTTTATACCTCACGAATGCATATATACGTACATAAATGTACATATATAGTGATATGAACATGAGTTTCAGTGAGTTGGCTCATTTAGCCATGATAATCAATAACGGCAATTAAACCCATGCCGTACATATAGATAGAACTACATAGATAAGATCATGGGCAAAATAGAGGGACGTTGAGGAGTTGGTAGAAGGCAGTTGTCCTGCCTACGAAATATGAGAGAGTGGACAGAGTTGAGAACCTGTTTCAAGTGGCGCAGGACAGCTATGCTTTCACTGCAGTGATCGCCAATGTTGGGAGACCTGATACAGCACCAGAATGAGAAGAATTTAAACTATCTTGATGTATACAGTACAAACTGGATTCATTAAAATAACTTAATCATCCAGATGTTTCATTTCATTTCGTTTCATTTCATTAATTTATTTAAACATATCAAAAACATCACAGAACTACATTCCAATACACCAATGATACGTTATATTATTAAACAAATTTTTGGGATACAATAGTAAATAACACATAATGAAATAATATGAACTCACAATAATAACAATGACAAGCGCCTCCATCAGGTCAACTACACTATCACTAAGTACGTCGACCTCCGAGGTGACACGATTCAGCAAAGATATTGCTCTACCTGGAATAACCATTGGCAGGTTGGTTCTGCATCGTGGGAGATAAAACAATCCCCTTAAAGGCCCCTTTGTCGAAAATAATTATCAGGGACAAACAGACCTACTCAGGATTTATGATTTGTGTATACAACCGCCTATCAGCCGAAATAAGTGAACAGCCAAGTAAATGTCTCGTCTCCTCTCGAGTGACTGGTAACCTAGCATCCCTAGCAAGAAATCAGTCGGAAAGAGCCACGAGTAATATCCATGTGTGGAAGGGAAGCATGGAACTATCAGAATAAATGCGGTAAAGATGTGATCCCTTAGACATTATGTGTAAAACAAAGTGCGACAGAATTTCATATGCTGATACAAGGAAAATATGTAAACCGGAAGATAGAAAGTGAACGAATGAATGAAGAAAGAAAGTTAACGATGTTAATGGAGTACGGAGTCGTGGGAGACCAAGGAAATCTCTCTGCATACCCTTCCGAGGAAACTGCGTGATAGTTTGTTGTTATATTATAGTTAAAATTAACAATTTATATTGACTTGTTTTTTTTTTAAGTGAAAATGTATTTAACTGTTTCTCCTTGTTTTAAATGATTTTATATTATAAATTATGTAAACTAAAAGGTGGAAGTTTATAAAACTACAATTATAAAACGATTCGGTAAACTATCTAAATATTATTTTTTACTCTTTATGCCATGATATGTATTTTTATACTTTAAAATAAACGATATAGTGAGAGAAAAAACATTGGTCACTGACATCATCAACCACGTTGCGACTTTAAAATTACAATGGGCTAGTCACGTTGCCAGACGATTGAACGAAAAATCAAATCAAAAGAAATTATTTTTTTTATTCAGCACCTGAAATGAAACCTTAGTCCAGGAGTTGGAAAGAATGAATAAGGAAATAAATTTAACGACATAAATGGAACAATTAATAAAATAATAAAGAGGAAAACGTGGCACGATCAAATATTAAATTTTGGGCACGTGGAGGGTTGAAGAAATCGAAAAGCGTGCATAACACAATGTATAATATTAAGGAAGTAGAGAAGTTGTAACACAATGTATAATATTAAGGAAATAAGGTAGAAGAAGAAGAATAAAGAAGTCTGTTCTCCCATATCCGAGGAGATGTTTTTTGTTATTTAAAGTACTAAATTATTACATTTTGAATGTATACAAATACTTGTAAACGAATACTGGATTTTACCCATTGCGGGTTATCATTTTTAAGGATTAATTGTATCTAAATAGAGACGAAGATGCAAATTGGAAACAGAATATGGTGGTCGAGGCGTTTACAGGACTTATGACCTGACATTGGTTGGGTTAAGCGTACGCTTTATATAACACAACATTCCCCATTCCACCCTTCTTACGACCACCATGTCTGAAAAATTTTTGGAAGAAGTATATATGCTACAATGTAACACCACACTTCACATTTTTAAGTTTTTTAGTTCAAGCAGAAGATCTTTATTAACGCAATGTGAAAGGCTTCCGCCATTAACGTATTACTAAATAATTATATGATATCTTAAATGTCAACGTTATACTTGTAAACAATTTTATCTATAATAAATATTTGCATCTTTCTTTCATACGGCATTTATGATATCCAGAATGACGTAGGAAAAGAAAACATGCAATTAAGAAATGTTTTTATTAATTAGAAATGTATATTTAAATGAGTAACGTATATAAAAAAAAACATAAATCAAGCACTTGCAGTGAAGTAGATTGTTGTTTTGTTTTATTACTTACTTCCTATTAGGCTGGAGAATAAAAACTAATTTGAAGGCTATTAAATTGCAGTTTTAAATAAATTTTCAAAGTACATAAACACGAGATAAACTTTCAATTGTTAAGGCATGTAATTTCTACCTACGATAAAAATGTTTTTAAATATGGAACGCACATTAATCTACAATAAGATTATATACAGGCATTTTAAAATTGCATGTAGGGATTTTTTTTCGTACTGGAAATTTGTTTAATGCTATTTTCACTTTATTAAAGGTTACAGCGTTACACAGTGTAATTCCACTGTTAATTTGGAAGTTGATTTTTGAACCCTGTTCAATCCAGTTTATTTGTATTGAATAGTTATTCAAATGAATTAAAAACTGCTTAAAATTCTCGTTACAAATATAAATTTTAGTTTATTTAATATATAAGACGCATCAATGCATCACTGAAGAAGGACTGTTTGTCCGAAACATGTCTTTGTTATTTTATTTTTTTAATACAAGTGTTGTATATACAAAGTATATAAGAAAGAAAAAGAGAAATAAACCATCGTAACAACACAAAGCATGGCGTATATAGAAGAAAAATTGGCTTATTTTAACAGTGTTCCAAATTAAATGGTCAATAGTATTTATGCCAAAAGTGTCAATAGTGTTTCTGCCAAAGCAAATTTATTTAATTACATAATTTATTAATATTTTTTGACAAACAAAAATATAATTTAAAAGTGGTTTAACAAGCTGTTAAATTTTATTTCCAAATTAACAATGAAATTCCAGTTCTAACGCATCAAATTTAGATAAATTGCGGTACTTTTATCATGATTGGCCACCGTATTTACAATCATAACTCAAATGAATTTAAACAAGAGCAAGAATCGTTCGAAATAAATAAATAAAAATTAATTTGATGCTGCATTCTCGGTTATAACAAAATATTACACATCATAATGCTATGAAGTTTTTTGCAAATTTTTGCAAGGCCCGAATAACATTAAAATTCTCTCTCAAGGCTGTGATGGCATAGAATTCTTAGACGACCTTACTTAAAATTCACCTATCTCTAATTTGTACCACGAATACTATATGCAGGCATAAAGAGGTAGTTATAGGTATACGTAGTATGTATATACACCTTCTTTAATAATGCATTTGAAATATTTGACTCTCCTAAAAATATAGATAAAAATGGGGAAAATATTTAAATTGTAAATTAAAAACCGAATCGAAAGACTATATTAGTGTGTTTATGGTATATTTTTATTCAATAATTTTAAAAAAAACTTTGTTTTTAAGAAATATTTTTCCCAGTTTACCCAGACTGGCTGGCGTCGTCAGATTCAACTAGCCAGCTTGTTAAAACCGGTCGCTGTCGAAATAAAGTTGAAGTAGTTATTTAAAAACATCATTTTATTTTTTAATAAATAAAATACTGTTTTTCCACTTTTGGGTTTATTTTTCTCGACATGTTTCGAAGGTTTACACTTTCATCATCGGGAAAACGATGTAAGTTTATATCGTTCTCCCGATGATGAGCCGATGTCGCGAAACTAAAGGGTGGAAAAAACAGTGTTTTAATTCATAAAAAAATCGTCACTATGAAATTCCACAACGTTAACGCCTTAGGTTTATCTAAAATCGTTTTATTTTATTATTATTGATAATGGACTTCCATTCATTGTCCAAGAGATTTCAGTAAAATCATTATATTATAAAATGCTTATGATGAAAACGTTAATTTTCAATAACTTTTTTATGTATTGCAGGAATGACAATTTTATGCCTCGTAAGGGCATTATCAAATATGACAGGAATCAAATGCGTATCTGTTTACATATTTAACCTCAGTTAATGTAACAAAATACGAATTGTAATAGGTGTTGATAAAACAGAAAACACTGGTTTCCTGGTTAATCAGTAATAAAGGCTCAATATAGAAATAATGCCAGATGACAGAGAACCGAAGATTATGTCTAGACGGGTGGTGCGCGAAAATATACCAAGAGGCAGACCAAGAAAAATAGACGGACGTGGAAGAGGACTGTGAGAAACTTGAAAGTCTTGAAGAATAAAGATGGATGCCCAGAGACAGAAGTTAGTAGAGGATTGTTTAGGAGAAGGCCAAAATCCCACACTGAGATATAGAGATATAGTGACTACTTATAAATAAAATCTTAACATAAAATGTTCAATTGACTCTATATAATAAATTAGGAATTGTTTTGCATAATTTTAAAAACGATCAAATAACATAGAACAGTTACATAGTTAAAGCAATTAATAATGGAGAAAAATATTCTCCGGGTTTCTCCGTAAAAATCGACCACAACGATTGAGAAAGTTTTCCAACAATGTTTGAAGCGATAGATTTGTAATAATATGTGCGTTATGTCATATAAGTTCTAGAAGCCCTGTACCAGGTAAAATCTCATCAGATATTTAATTGTTAGAAATCTAAAGTTATTAGTAGTAGTCAATGTGCTGTCGACGAATGCTGCGTATCCCTGGACGGCAAGAAGGACAAACCAGCCAATCAGTGACCAGCTGGGTATCAAGGCAAGACTCTCGCGGATGTGCTCTCAGAGAGTGTTAAAATATTTTGGACACATTGGCCGGAGAAATCCGGACAACCTTGAAAAGCTCATCATCGTGGGCAAAATTGAGAGAAGGCGACCTCAAGGACGACCACCGAGCCACTGGTCCGATCAAACAGGCATCTGACTAATCTTTCATTAGCTGCAGCCTGGAGACTGACGGATGACAGGAGCGCATGGCGTGCCATGGTCAATAGTTTACCGGATGGACACGACCCTCAATAATGAGGAAACGACTGAGAAGAAGAAGAAGTCAAATTTAACCCCTCATTTTATAGGTTAGCATATGGTATAGGTTAGCATTAGAAATTGAAAAATCATTTAACATTTATGAATAGAATGTTGTACGCTACACTCTACATTCCTATCTACTTTTCAACGTACACAAATCATCGCTAGTGGCGTTGGTTTACAGAAAAACTATTTTTTCGACATTTGGTTGACAGTTGACGTGCTACCATTACTCCAAGTTTCGAACACATATTTTAAATTTAAAAAAGCCGGACTGTTCAAATAAAACAATTACTACATTGCCAGGTGAGTATTTTTTCATGGTAAATCATTTATTTGATGTAATAATACAATTTTTATCCAATTTAGCTTTGTTGTAAATTTGTTACAAATAATTTTTTATCAATATAAGTAAATAAATAAATTTAAAAAAATCAAGATATGAAGGGTTAAAAAGTATAAATTAATATTCATTTAATTTATGTATAAATAAATATTAACGCTTAAAATGCAGTTAAACAACAGGGTGTTGGAATAAAAGCTTATATACAAACACGTTTATAGTGTGTCATATTTTAATTAGAAATAAAATCTGTTCTGAAGGCAAACGAGACCGGTGTGTAGCTGAATTAGATCCATTTCATGAATTTACATATTGGTTATAGTGCACCAGTTTAATTGATATGGTTTAAAACAAACATTTACCGCGTAAATAGAATCACCCTGTAATATGACAAAACACATTGGTATATACATTATTTACAATTCACGGCACCTTGAAAATATCCTTCGAGACGTCTAATTGATCTCATTGTTTATGAAGTGTAGACGTTGTTTATATATTTAATTAACAGTTGAATTATCAGATTACCAGCTAATTAAATGATTGCACAATCATATCAATATAAACAGATATTTTTCATATATGACTTCATTAACTTATTTATTTATTTATTTATTAAGGGTAACACACAGCGATATCAATAACATATCGCCTTAATTAATACGAATGAAAAAACTTCGCCCTTCTAAGGCATTATCAAATGTAATGCCTTAGAGGGGCGAAACATGTCATAATATAATAAAACAATTTAATAAAACTTCTAGAAAAATATAAGTTTTTTTATTCGTATTAATTATTTAATAAGGAGTTTTACATCATTGTTCAAAAAACAATAAATAACATATCGCCTCTTTGCAAGAATAATGTGTTTTCTTGAAAAATTGAAATTTTAAAAAATGAAACAAGATACCCGTCTGAAAGAGACAACGTGACAACATAATATACCACTGTTGTGTTGTCTCTTTCCCTCATGAATTCTCTGTTTTTCACTTTAAAATACCATGTTTTTGTATTATAGAAAATAATGTTGAACACGGCAGATTTGATTTTCGAAATGTCAAGTTATTCTTGCAAAGAGGCGATATATATAATAAAACATTTGGAATAATTAAAGTAAGGCCAATCACGTGTAACCACAAATATAAAATAATAGTTTACAGTTATCAAATGATAGTGTGAAACGAGATTGAAGTTAAACTAAGACAAAATGAGGTATACATAATATTTAAGAGTTAAAATACTTATAGTACTGGAAATAAATAATAAAATTAAGATAAATAAAAGTTAAATAATATATTATAATATAATATCAAGTAACATCGTGGTCACATCCACGCCGAAATGTTGCTCCGATAATTTTTTTTTTCAGCTTAAACTTTGTGATCATACAATATTATTAATATATCAAACATTTTTACTGATTACTTTTTAAATGATTCGTAAATTGAGATACCATCAGAAAGTCAATCGTTTATAGGCTGGGGTAGGAAGTAAACATACATTGTAAGAAGTTGTTAGTCAGCGATTTAGTCAATTTCTGTATTAGAATCTCTGTAACTTTCGTTAGCCACGTAGGTGTCTGCCCGTGCATATGGGAACTGAATTTAACCGTACTCTCCGTATATATTTCAATGAGTATGTTCTTGGAAGAAGACCACTAATACGAAGAGAAACTGACTACCATGAAAGCATTTGATTTCCATTATACTGTACGGTTATATATTACCAGCCATGTCAGTCAGCTGTTTGTTATATGCAGACGATGCTGTGTTAATCGCTGACAGTAAAGAAAATTTGCAAGTCTTAGTGTCAAGGATGTATGAGGCATGCAAAAAGAGTGACTTGGTGATGAATGTGTCTAAATCTAAAGTGATGGTTTTCGAGAAAGAAGAATGTATGACGATTTGTGATATAAGTGCGATGGGCGAGAAATTGGAGCAAGTTACTGAATTTACGTATCTAGGAAGCATGTTTACAAGGGACGGAAAAATGGAGAAAGACATCTAAAGGAGGGTTGGTGCTGGGAATAAAATAAATGGCGCACTCATAGTCATTACTGCAAATAGAAATATATCCACAGAAGCAAAGATGGCAGTACACAATGGAGTTCTAGTGCCAACCTTCATGTATGGAAGTGAAGCTTGGAGCTGGCAAAAGAAGGATGAAAGCAGGATAAACGCCGTAGAAATGAGATTACTAAGAAGAATGTGCGGGAAAACGTTGTATGATAGAATACCGAACGATGAAATAAGAAAGAAATGTAAGGCAGATGACTGCATCATGAATAAAATTAAAAAAGGATCCCTGAGATGGTTTGGACATATGGAACGAATGGATGAGAGTAGAATGGTTAAAAAGTTGTACACAAGCAGCGTGAGTGGGAAAAGAAGCCGAGGACGACCGAGGAAAACATGGCATGACCAAATTAATCAATTACTAAAAGGCGGCCACATTCGAAGTCGGAACAATCGACGATGTATGGATGTAGAGGAATCTCGAGAGGTATGCCAGGACCGGCCAGTGTGGCGATTTATCCTCTCTGCATACCCCTCCGGGGAAATGGCGTGATGGTTAGTTAGTTAGTTAGTTAGTATAAAATGAATATTTTGAAAACTAGACTTCACTAGTATATTCATAAGAAGACTTTGCTAAAAATAATTATCGACTATTATTAATGACGACCTTCGTGGCCGAGTGGTAAGTGCTTTGACTGCCACCTTAAAGGTCTCGGGTTCGATTCCCGGCGATGGCATGTTTACCACACTGTCTTTGGTCTGGTGCTGATTTCACGTGACAATAAAATGGCGATAGATAAGCTACCTATCACGTGTCACGAGAATCAAAATGATGGGTATACCCTTTACATCGATTTGGCTCGCGGTGTAATGATGTAAAGAGCTATTCAACAAAATAATAATAAAAATAACACTATATATCAATTTTCTACCTGAGAGCTATAATATCTTAAGTGAATTGTTGGGCGAATTGAGTTTTTATAATCATTTCACCCAAGATATTTATCTATCCAAACGGATACTTCAAACTGTTATGTATATTGTAACCTGGATTTTTAAAAAGTTTCAATCATAATGATTGGTTTGCAACAAAGTATAACGTTTTTACTTTTTCTTGGGATGCCAATTATCCCTTTTAGTATAAGAGTTTATTGTTGCTTTCCAAATAGAATAGAATCCGGGACCTTCGGTGAGGCGTTCATAGGTATTACCACTCTGCCACGGAGGTTGTTAACAACATCGATATACTGGATTATGCTGTCGATAATAATATAAAATATACGTTACTCATTTAGGTCAAAGATTTCAATTAAAACTTTATTGCTCTCAGAGACGGAATTGCTTTATCCTTATACGAGTATATAAAAAATAGAGTTCTAACACATTTTTTTCTCAATAATTATAATAAAAACATTCAACATAAATCCAGCCACCCTCTATAAGAAACCTTGTCAGACTTCATCATCTGGCATAGTAAAGCCACGTTTGCATAAGCCAGATTCATTGATTTATGATTTAGTTTACAATTTGTTTTCATTCAATTTCTTCTTCTTCCTAGCCTTATTCCATTGACTTCGGTCGGCTCTTCTTGTATGGCTTCTCCAAGACTGTCTGTCATGGGTGGCATCTGGTGGGATCCGATCTCTTTTGAGAGCCTTTCTGAATAAGTTCCATCCATGTCTTCTATTTAATTATTCCTTCTTCTTTTTCATCTACTTTATTTAGGACAATGTTCTGGTATTTATCGAAGCCTGTTCCTGGAATGTAGATGTCCAACTGTTTCTCCTTCTATTGAGTGGTCTTCCAGGAGGTTTGCTGCCTGTTAATTGTTGACTTTGTTTGCCGCTTTACTTTTCACTCTCTCTCCACATGATATCTCCAATAACGTCTTCTGAGCCTTCCGCATCGCACAACATCTTCGACATCGTAAATTTTCATTATTTCGTAATTTATCACTATGTCTTGGAGTGTCGTTCTCGCATTGGATCCAAGAGTCTTTATTTTTGTGATTGTTCACGAGACTTTTTATTTTGATGGCGTCAGCACTCGTCTCAATTCCATATGTCATTATAGGTCGAACGTAAGTTTTGTATATTCGTATTAGGCTCTCATTTAGTATATTTTTATTTTTTCCAAACAGCATTTTCGAAGCATCCAGCCACAATAGCGGCTTTGTTAGTTCTCTTACTTCTTCGTAGAGGTCACTACTGTTTGAAATATTAACACTTAAGTATTGTATTTAAAATGCTTCCCTTGTTATATTATTGTATTATCAAATGCAAGCTTACACCGTATTGGCTGCCTTGATGTATCATGCTCTTTGTCTTATCTATTAATATGTTTATATATAATACAATATAATATTATAATGATAAGTAGAATTTATATAGTAGCCCTTGGAGATCATCTTCAGAGTTTGCTATTAGTACCGCATCGTCTTCATAGCATATTATTTATGATATTTATTTTCGTTTCTCAAGGTATAACCCAGATCCATTAATTTTACTACTTCGATCATTTTATTTACAATTATATTGAATAAGAATGGGTTTAAGTTATCTACTTGTCTGAAGCCTAAAGAAGCTGGGATTTCATTTGATAGCTCATTTATTAGATTAACGCGCATTAAATTATTACTATTATAATTGTTAATTACTTTGATAACGAGTAGTGATACGTTCTTTTCTAATAGAGTTTCCATAACATTTTCTAGGTACACTATGTCGAAAGCTTTAATCAAGCCAACAAAATACATAGAGGCTTTATTTTTATCTTGTTATATGTGGTATTTTCCTTGATCTGTCTCACCAGGAATATTTTTATATGTAAAAATTCAAGAATCGAACACATTTTTCTTTTTCAAAATAATTCTAATACAAACATTATATAAACCCAGCCACCCTCTATAAGAAGCATTGTCAGACTTCTTCATCTGGCATAGTAAAGTCACGTTTGCAGTAGCCGGATTCATTGTTTTACTTTTTATTTTACAATTCCTTTTCATTCAATTCATTATTATACAAAAATTTTGATCGTCTGGAGCCCCCAATTACGGCATAAGGAATTGTTTATTTTAAAAAGACCTAAATTTTTTAACTCGCTTTTCAACTCTGAAACGAACAACGCTTAAAAAGAAATTCTTAATTATTTTATACGTCAAACATACGGAAAATACCAATGTCGATTTCAAAAGGTTTCCTCCAAACAATTTTTTATTTATTTAAAAACCTCAAAATAAAATTTATGATAGAAAAAAATGATTTCCAACAGTTCGCTAAATAAGAAACAGAACAGATAAAATAATTATTTTTTATGTAATATAATTCATTAAACGCAATGTGGAACGCCTCGAAATAATTGCAATTTGGACATGTTAAAGATATTGCAAAACGTATTTTAACAAACTGAAGAGAAAAGTTTATTAAGCGTGTAACATCATCCACCAGGTGGTAATGAGCAGGTCACGTAGCCAGAAGCCCATACGAAAAATGGACAAGAAGACTGATGACTTGGAGACCGTGGACGGCAAAAAAAAGTGAAGGGCGAGCGCAACTACGGTGGAAGGATGACCTGAACAGACATATCGGAATAACCTGGATGCAGTCTGCACAAGATAGAATGGTATGGAAGGGAATGGGAAGGCCTTTGTCCAGGAATGGACAGGAATAGACTAAAAAAGAAGATATAAACAAATGTTTTAGGCATATCTTCTAAACGCTCTAAAGGAAACAACTTCAATAATAATAATAACTCTATTAACGTACAAATTTTCGATCTTATTATAATTCAAAATCCATTACAATCTAAATTCAAATCTACAAAATTAGCGTGAATGGTGAAAATTTGGAACAAGCCGAAGGATTAATATATTTTGGCAGTATGTTTATAAAGGATGGGTGAGTGGAGAGGGTTGTTGAAAAAAATTGTTGGGGCAGGCAACAAAGTGAATGGATCACTTAAAGTTGAAATCGCAAACAAAACCCTATCCAAAAAGAGCTAAAATGGCAGTGCACAGTGTTCTTGTACTGATCCTTATATATGGAAGCGAAGCAAGGAACCGGCAAAAGAAGGATGAAATTACAATATAATAAATGCAGTTGATATGAGATCTCTTAGACGAATGTGTGGAAAATCTGTATCTGATAGAGTTTCGAATGAAAATATAAGAACTTTGATAAGAAGCCATTACTTGGTGGTTGGACATATTAACACTTAATTAACACCTTTTGTACTTGGTATACAACCACTTTATTGGTTTCGCCCTATGCGAGCTTCGTCAAAGCTTTACACAAAGGGCTTTACACACAGGGCTGTACACATTCAGTATGTAAAAATACCTGAAGAAGCTCGCATAGAGCGAAACCGGTAGGCCCTCACCCTCACAAATAAAGTGGTTGAATACCAAGTACAAAAATTGTTAAATTAAGTGTTGAAAATATAAGAAGTTAATGCAGTACGAATGAAAGTGTTATGAACAAAATAATTAAGGGATCATTACGATGGTTTGGACACAGAATTAATGAAGAAATATTGTCAAAAAGTATACATTAAGGATGTAAATGGAACCAGAAACAGAGGAAGATCGAGGGAAACGTGGCACGATCAAATTGATCAAGCATTGAATGTCGGCCACGTGAGAAGTCAGAGATCGACGTGCGTGCATGACGCGACTTATGAATGTTGAGGAAGCGAGAGAAGTATGTCAGGAAAGAAAAGTGTGGCAGTCCATTCTTTCAGCCAACTTCTTCGGGGAGACGGCGTGAAGGTAAGTTAGTTAGTTTATCTAAATTCAACATCAATGTAAACACTAAAGACTCCTAATTTTACATGAATAATACTATACCATATATTCTCGTATACGAGTATACGAGTATGTATATTGTAATCATACGGACCCATGTTAGGATGACACTGTGCGCATCTCTTTTTTTTTAATGGTATAGAACTGTCATTACCATTTAACGCAAGTATGTAATAATAAATTATGTTAGTCATGTAATAATCTTGCTCCACTGAGGAATAATAATATCTCCATTTAATGTTATAATACAACGTACTATGTGACATATAATAACTAAGAATCGTATAAAAAAACGCTATAAAAATCTGCTTTATAATTAACTGTATAGATAGTTATTACGAATGAAAACTTATCTATTCTAGAAATTGCATTATATTTTCAAATATTTGATAATGCTTTAGACAGGCGAAACATGCCATTAACATAAAATACAAAAAAACTTCTAGAAAACATTTTCATTCGTATTAATTAAATAATATATTGTTTTATACTATTGTTCAAGAAATAATGAATAATTAATATAATTGTATAAATATCATCAAATTTTGATTTTAAGTACTTAAAAATCTGTGTATTTAATTAAAACTTTTTAACTTTTACCCAGATTTTTGAAACACTTGTTTTTGTAATATCCTTTTTTTTTAATTTATGTTTATATTGAATACAACACACACTTTATTAAAAAAAGTATAAAGTAATAACCAAACATGCTTCGGACATACAAGCCCTTCATCAGTGAAATGTGTATAATAAATATTTTAAAAATATAACATTTTTTTGTTTAATTCACCAAAGTAGTCAGTTTTGACAGATATTAAAAAAAATATTTTGGAATGTTTATGCTTTTGTTCTAACAAATATTGTAAATAAAATAAAAATAATAATTTAAGTTCTTATTGAGGTCCAGGTATAATCTTACAACAAACAAAATAAATCAAATATTGGACATTTACGCCAACATCCCCAAAAAACAAACAAATAAACTTCAATCTGTTTTCAATACGGCAGCACGACTTATTTATGGTGTTCCAAAAAATTCGCATATTTCACAAGATCTAAAAGATCTTCACTGGCTCAAGTGTCATGAAAGAATCCAGTATATACTGTGCTGGACGGTTTTTAAAACGCTTCACAAAATGGCACTAGCCTTTTTTCTGAACTTTGTATGCTGAGCCCTAACTTACGGCAATTTACGCTTCGATCAGCAAACTCCGCAGCAATAGGCAGATTAGTTGAGCCAAAGCGCAACCCCGGACAAATTTCGGAGATCGGGCTTTCACACTGGCAGGTCCGTCCGCTTGGAATATGCTTCCTGCACGCCTCAGATGCATTGACAATCCGACAGATTTTAAATCTCACCTAAAAACCCACATTTTCAAAATATCGCATAAAATGTAAACAACGGTTATCTGATTGCCGGTGTCAGGTGCAACTCTCATGACTTAAAACATTTTCAAAGCGCCCTTGGGGTCGATTCACGAAAACGGCGCTATACGAATTAGCCTAATTATTATTATTATTGATGTTTAATTTATTTGATTATTTATAAAATTTTCTTTATTTTAAATTGTTTTTTTAATTTCTAAAATTTCGAGATTGTTCAAAGTTATATTTTAAGGATTAATTGTATCTCAATAGAGACGAAGATGTAATTTTTTTTAGAAACAGAATGTGGTAGTCGAGGCGTTTACAGGACTTACGACCTGTCATTGGTTGGGTTAAGCGATCACGTTATGTTAACAACATTCCCCATTCCGCCCTTCTTACGACCACCAGTCCTGTAAACGCCTCGTCTACCATATTCTGTTTCCAAAAAAATGTACATCCTGGTCTCTTTTGAGATACAATTAATCCTTAAAAATGATTAATCCGCAATGGGTAAAAATCCAGTATTTGTCTACATTAAAAAAAAAAAAATAATAATAATAATAAAAAATTAAATTAAATAAAGTTATATTTCTATTATTAAGATGCAAAACTTCAACGCCATTATCTTATATTCTAATTTATGAATTATCATTTATAGAAAAAAACATTTTTTATGTTTATTTGAAACGTAAATATTATTACCGGCGTGCATGAATGTTACAATGTATGAATGATGAAAATAAAATGCTGTGCGAATGACAGTGTTAAGAACAAGTTAATGAAAGAGAGGTGTATGTCAGGAAAAAATAGTGAGGCAGTTAATTTATTTCTCCCTACATCTTCCAGGTGACATGACGATGGGACGATTAGTTAGTAGTTATATTATTATAGCGCCATTTTTGTGAGAGATTCACTTCAAGGGGGCTCATGACTCATGGCTTATGTAATAAATTTGAAATTCTCAAGGAAAATGATAAGATAAACTCATCACGTGCTGGACTGTATACTGTTCGAGGATACCAAGATTCAGGTTTAAATGTTGGCTAACGCGGTATGAACTGGATTATTCTCGCACGAACCGTAGGCAGACATGTTTGTGGCACTTAGGTCTCTCTTACCTTGGTATTTTTTCCTGGTTATTATTAAAGACAATATATATTATAAATACGTTTTCATAACACTAACATGTATAGTGTGTCATGAAAAATATTACCTAATAAAATATGAATACACTTCCGTAAAAAAATAACAATTGTTGTAATTGAATTGACTATGAATATAAAAATCAAAGATTTTTTAATGTATCCTTTTCATTAAAATGACTCTTTAAATATATGGTAAGTTTCCTAAAACCACCTGAAAATGACTTCACAACTCCTTAAAATCGGTGTGCAAGGTATTTGTAACCTCGTAACAATCAATAACTTACTTAAAATTGAAATTTCAGTCACTTCTGATTGTTTGCAACAACAACACACCATCACGCCGTTTCTCCGGAAGTGTGGGCCTAGAAAATAGACCATCACACCACTCTTTCACGACACACCTCTCTAGCTTCATACAGCGAGTCATACACGCACGTCAATTGTTTCGATATCTAGCATGGCCGATTTTCAAAATTGGATTAATTTAGTCATGCCATATTTTACTCGGTTTTCCTTGACTCCATACTCCATTCACATCGTCAACATATACTTTTTTAACAATTCTTTGTTCGCAGTGATCATTTAATATTTTTATTCAAAATACTTTATTTCTCTCTACATTCCTTCCTAATATGATATGAAATTCTGTCGCACATTATTTTACCACGCATACGTCTAAGGGATCTTACCTCTACCACATTTATTCTGCTGTCATATTTTTTCTGCCAATTCCGTGCTTCGCTTCCATACATAAGGGTTTGAACTAGAACTCCGTTGTGAACGGTCATTTTCTTTGATTCAGTTTGTTATACGCACCAACCCATTTATTATTTAAATATCATTTGTTTTACTTATTTACATATTTCATGTGACTGTATCATCTTGAAATCGATGTGTTAAGTTTTACCAATATACTCGTACATGTCGACCCATACAGCGCGTTTCGGAATCCAAATATTCTAAGAAATGTTTACAGTTGAATTTTAGTATTACTGTAACAAAGTTTTGTAGCAAAAAAAAAATAAGGTTCTCCGAGACAATCAATATTATTGTAACATGTTTATGATCTTCATTTCTTTCAGGTAAAATATTGCAAATGCAGAGAAAACAACTTAATACTTCTGTCGGTATGTGCATTTGGGTGTCGATATAAAAAGTTTTCAAAGCTTTTGAGATTCTGAAAGCCGTGGACAGGTTTATGAATGTTAAGTTATGATTCTTGCCCGCTTTGGGAATCGAAATACTTAAAACTGGTTTAGTATTATTTTACGTCTCAGTTGTAACATTTTGTTAATATTAATTGAATTGTTTGTGGATTCTCTTTAACATACAAAGTATTGTAAGAATTTAAGTGTGGTTTTGGGTTTATGTAATAAATACGTATTTTTACTATGACAAAGTAGGTGGAGGCTTTAGATTACCTAAGATTTTGATATGAAAGGATCATTAAGATGGTTTGGACATATAAAAAGAATGAATGAAGAAAGAATGGTAAAAAAATATTTATATTAACGATGTAAATGGAACCAGAAATAGAGGAAGACCGAGGTAACGTGGAACGATCTAATAAATTAAATATTGAATATCGGCCATGTGAGGAGTCAGAGAAATCGACGCGCGTGCATGACACGATCTATGAATGTTGAGGAAGCGAGAGAAATATGTCAGGAAAGAAAAGTGTGTCAGTCCATTCTTTCTGCCTACCCCTTCGAAGAGACGGCGTGATGGTTAGTTAGTTAGTTAGTTTATATATTTATTTAGCAACAAAATCACAAATACAACAAAAATGAATCAAAATACGTTATGGGCAACAAGTATCAACACGAAAGTACTTCACGAAGCCTATCAAAGAGACCAATGTCAGTAACAAATCGTTTGATCAAATGAAATTTATTTATTTTACCAAATCAAAAATATATAAACGAAGTCGCCGATTCGGAATAATGCATCGATGTTGTAACACATTGACAAGTATGACTCTAACGAGGTTGTATACATTGTTTCATCAATATGAAAAATCTCAATCACCGAAGCGATAATGTTGCAGTTTGATTGCTCTCCCCACTGGATGACCAGAGGCAGGTTGGTTTTGCATGTTGGGAGATAAAACAGTCTGTGCTGACGCTGATCGATGATAACCACCCGGAATATAAAGATAGGGATAGGGAAAAGAGGGTACCCTTCAAGATGATGGAGTTCTCAAAGAATCCCCTATTCATTATCTGCAGACTATTGGTCTCCAGTATGCCGAAGTGGAATGCGGTGGAATAAAGCCACGGATAGCTACCAAAATCCCTCCCGTAGAGATATCTCAGAAATCTTTTCTTAACACTCTCTAACACGAGGGAGTAACTCACCCCGTTGGGACTCGATATCACCGAACCACACTCGAGCCGGCTTTGGACCAATGAGTTAATAATATTTACACATTTGAATGATGCTGTTAACTCTTTTTATGATTTACTGTACTCGTGTTTCGATAGATGTTTTCCGAGGAAAGCCCAGGCTGTTAGTGGAAGGCGATATCCGAAGTGGTTTACTCGAGAGATCGTCGGCGATATCAAAACAAAGCATCGGTACCATAAAAAATGGAAGTCTTCGGGTAGTTCGAATGATTACAATTCTTTTAGTCAGTATCGAGCTATCGTGAAACGTAATGTACAGTCTGCATACAAGTCGTATATCGCCGAAATGGAATCGAATATTCTTCACAATCCTGAATACTTTTGGAAATATATAAAGTCCAAACGTCAGGATGGTGGAATCATTGATTCTATGACATGGCGAGGACAGACTGTGCAAAATTCTGAAGTTGCAAATGCTTTCGCAGACAATTTTCGTTCTGTTTATAACGTTTCCTCTTCGCAAAATGTCGTTGATAGTTATTGTGATATCTCACACCAAGGAGCCCAGGATATTTCCATTTCTCATATTGACGAAAATGACGTGTTTATGTCAATTTCAAGACTTAAAAATACTACATCTCAGGGTCCGGATTACGTTCCCACATTTATTCTCAAAGGTTGTAATCACATACTTAAAAATCCATTATCGGTAATTTTTAATATGTCGCTGAAAAAAGGTGTATTTCCTGAACTCTGGAAAACTTCGAAAATTTCCCCAGTTTTCAAAAAAGGTGTCAAATCATCTGTGGAAAACTACAGACCAGTTGCAATATTGTCAGCTCCTGCTAAGGCATTCGAATCATTAATCCATTCACTTATTAATCCAAAAATTGAACCCTTCGTGATTAATGAGCAACATGGTTTTAGACCGGCACGTTCAACCAATACAAATCTTATGGTGTTCACAAACTACGTCTCAAAATCCCTGGATAAAGGTTTTCAAGTTGACTCTGCATACAGTGATTTTTCAAAAGCTTTTGACAAAGTTGATCATTCGATTCTTTTAGTAAAACTTCGTAAAATTGGTCTAAGTGACACCTTAGTCCAATTTTTTAATAGCTATCTTTCCAAAAGACAACAGTTCGTAACTTATGGACTCTTCCAATCCAGTAAGTTCTTCACACCATCTGGAGTTCCTCAGGGTTCCATCCTAGGGCCGTTATTATTTACAATTTTTATAAATGATATTACTAAAAATATCAAATATTCCAATAGTCTCTTGTTTGCCGACGATTTGAAAATTTTTCGAGAAATTAAATCTGTCGCCGATTGTTTAAAACTCCAAGATGACATACACAGTGTCTTGGAATGGAGTAAAATAAATAAATTGCATTTTAATATATCGATGTGTTTCATCATGTCCTTTACTAGGGCTCGCACAACGATCTATCACAGTTATACAATGGATGATATACTACTGGATAGGACTGTTTCATCGAAAGATTTGGGAGTTACATTCGATCCCAAATTATCTTTCAGTCTTCATATTACATCAGTATGTAATAGCTCCCAAAAGATTTTGGGATTTGTTCTTAGGAATGGAAAGGATTTTAAAAATTCAAAAGTCCTGAAGTTATTGTATAATTCCTTGGTAAGAAGTCGGTTGGAATTTAGTACACTGGTGTGGGCACCGCATGAAACAAAATATTGTCTATTAATCGAGAAGGTACAGAAAAAATTCTTACGATTTCTGTACCTTAAAGAGAACGGTTACTATCCCTGGCTGTACCCAACTGATTTCTTGCTGGGTATGCTGGACTACCAATCATTGGAAATTAGACGAACCATCCACCTGGGTGTTCATTTTTTTCAACTGATTCGTGGTCGAATACATAACTCTGATATTTTGAATGACTTGACTTTGTTTGTCCCCGACAATTATCTGCGACAAAGGCAACATAGATTATTTCACCTGCCACTGTGTAGAACCAATCTACCTAAGGTAATGCCCGTGGGCAGGGCAATAATCCTATTAAACCGCATCTCTTCGGATGTGGATATTTTTCACGATAGTGAGGCTACCCTCAGAAAGCATCTATCTCTTATGTATTAAATTACTATTTGCTTCTCTACTTATTGTACAAATATGTTAATCTTTACCAAACTGTTCTCGAATATTTTTTTTTGAATTGTCTTCTGTTTTTCTTTTTTCTGACTTACTCTTATTTGTTTTCTTGTTATATTATTTGTAAATATGTTTTTTAAATTGTTAATTTTATTTTTGTGGTTATAAACGATTTGGATGTGTTTCTGTAATGTTTATAATTTTTTTGAATAAATTGAAATTGAAATTGAAATTGAAATTGAATAATAAAAAGTGGCATCAGTAATCAATCATCACACCCCAAATATTTCATTTTGTTTTCTAACTTGATGAAATACATTTTTCATCTCAAAGATAAGTTGTGCGTATTTTGAGTTTAAACACAGTTTATTCTGAGATATTGTACTTCTAGCTTCAAATACATAAATACCAACTATTGTTTCCGTTGACCTAAAACAACTAGCAGCTCATTACCGACTCTCGATGGAAACTGAAAACCTTGTAAATAAAAACAAAAACTAAAATAAAACCTGTCCAAATGTTCGCGTATGGATTCTTAAATTAGCGTGTCGACTCGGTAGCTTTTGTTTTTCGGGGAAGCAGATTCTTTGGCTATTATCATTTAAACGAATTCTACAAAGCGTGGAAACTGTTTTTTGCTACAGCCGGATATAAACAGCCTCGCGACAACGGCCGGTGTAGAGACACAGAATGGTGATTAACCATTTCAGATAAGATCGGAGATGATGTTGAATGGGCGCTCGCCTCCTTGCATGAATGCCCCGCGTATTCTCGGAGAGTCGAGGAAACTTCAAGGGCGCATCTCTTATTAATGATGTATCTATTAATACGAGACGTACAATCCACAATGCACACGTGAAATCTAAATTATTCGCTTGCAGCTTAGAGGGGAGAACGATAGTTACGTGTATGGCCATACGTGTGATGCTGGACTCCAGCTTTGTAGTATTGTGTCCACTACATAATTACATGACACGCATGCTCTTAGACTTAACGAAGTTAATATAATTGTGAGAAAAATATATATAAAAAAACAAAGCTTCATATTGTCACACATACAGGTACTTCTATTAAAAAAACTACACATATAATGTAAGGTTTAAAACAATGATTTTATTATTTAATTTACTTAACATTAAACTCAAATCTTAAAAGAATATATTGAAACATAATGATACTGCTCAGGACCTTGTCCGAAAGGCGTGCAAGATAGATCGGCCATGTAATACGACAAGAAGACCTCTTGCATGCCATAATGAAGGGTATAACCGAAGGGACAAACTCTAGGGAACGCCCACGCCGAGAGTACCTGGAGGACCTGTTGGTGGACGTGCGCTGCTCATCATATGTAGATTTCAAAAGAGCCGCACAAGACAGGGAAGAATGGAAGAGAAGAATAGAGAATATAGAATAGAATCCCGGGATTGAAACCAGAGAGAGAGAGAATGATATTATTAAACAATTTTATTTTGAAAAACTTACTTTACTTATCGTAATTTATTATAATGAAATTGTCGCGACAACTTTTTCGCCAACCTATGGTGGCATCATCAGGTATTACAAACAATTGTTTGTAACAATTGATGATGCCAAAATAGGTTAGCGAAAGAGCTCTCGCGACAATCGCGTAAAAATAAATTGTGATGATGTTGAAGTATCGTAGTGTTAATGCCAAAACAATGGATTATATAATTATATTATGTTAAAAATACTTCAGAATAACTACAATTGATTTGCATGATAGTTTTTATAGGAATTTTATTGGATATCGTGAAGTGTATTTGACTACGTAATTACTATCTTACTTATAAAAAACTTTGTGAGAAACCATCACGCCATTTCTCTCTCTCGGATCACCTTTATCTCAATAAATTTATGCGTGTTATGCACGTGCGTCAATTTTTTATAAGCGCATAATACGCCGATTTCATGAAACATTCAATTCATTCAATATTTCTACACTTGTCTTTCTCAATAAATTATTTCATTATGCAAAAAATGACTTCACGATCCAGTCATAATTCTGTTAACAACATTTCAATATTGTGAAATGTTTTAATATTTGATATTTTATCATAGAACGCTTTGTATATTATATTACGTCTTGGATGTTTCTTCTCTTTAATGTTATTGTTTAATCTGAATATGCTCTTGTGTATAAAACAACGAGTTTAAAATGTACTTTCAATATTTTTAAAAAGTACGTTAATATAGCCATAAAATAAGGGGGTTATTTATTTTATAAGAAATGTGACATACATGAAAAAAAATATCTCCTACGTCATATTGTAAAGAATGTTTTTTTTTTAACTTTCATTCGAATAATGTATTGTATCTATAAGTGAATAAGTATATCTATAACAATAACAACGCCGTTTCCCCAGAAGGACAGGCAGAGCTCAGCATGCAACAGTGAGTTAAACATCCACGTCGATTCTTCCGACTTGATTAATACTCGTACAATTATTACATATCAAATATTCTTTTGTATTCGATAAAGGGTAAATTTGATACATATGTTAACTGCTAAACACGCTTATATTGCCCTTTAGTCTAGGTATCTGATATCCCCGGCGTCACAATCAGCAAGATATGAATATATACACAAATGTCATGTTCCAAAGAATCTACAAATGGCGAATTTGCAAATCTATGAATCAACGCACTAATTACGAATTGAACATCTGAAATACCCACTAAAGTCATGAAAATGATTACGGAATTAGCAAAGTACTTACCAAGGCTGGAGATCAGGTTTCCCCAGAGCTCGGCAGTCTGCCAGGCCAGGAAGAAGAATCCAAAGAAGCGCACGATAATGGCGTCCACGGGCTGGTCCGTCAGCTTGGCGTAGACGCTCCCCACTTGCGTGAGGTAGGTGGCCTTGGAAGCCCACATAGGGGCGGCGCCTATGCCGAGGATCACTCCGGCCGGGACGAGGGTGTAGAAACGCGGATAGAACTGGGCCGCTATGTACGGGACGTAGCACACCATTGACAAGCAGAGGGTCCATTTCACACTCAGCCACTTAATAAGGAAAGTAGGCACAAAGATGCACGACAAGACGAGCGCTGCGTAAATTGAACTCAGCGATACAGTTCCTAGTCCGTCGGCGGCGTTGATCGACGACTGGAGGTTAGCCGTGCCCTGGAAGGCGGTAAACTGCACCATGAAGGCGGTGCTCACGGCAGCAATGTTCTTGAGGATCCGCCACTTCTCGTTGCGGGAGAACTTGAGCTTTCCCGTGGGGAAGGGCTCCTCCTCTGCAGGCAGCGGGGACGGCTTGCTCCGAACATCATCAGGCTGGAAGCTTTCGTTATGATAGCAAGCCACCGTCTGCACGTCCTTCTTACCGACGTGCTCCTCACCCACGATGGCCGTCATCCTGCTGCTCTCTCACCTAGAAAAAAAAGAAAATAAATTAGATTTATTTCGGCATGGGATCCCTCAGGATCCCAAAAAAAAACACGCTAATCATTTCTTCCTTTTCTTCGTTCGGTATTCTACCATATGTCGTTTTCAGATACATAAAAGATTTAATAATATTTCTAAATTCAACTATGTGTTTCTAAATATTTGAAATAACTTTTATGGGAGGGGGGCGTTGAACGTTTATTTTTCTTGTAAAGGGGGCGGTGGCCCTTCGGGTAATCGGTGAATATCCTTCTATACTCACTCATCTAGAAGGCAATCAAAATATTATTTAATATTACTACCAAACCTGTAAAATAGAAAGCACGACTGTCTGTATCGGTGTGAATGGAGAAAATCTGGAATATATTAATGAATTTATATATTCAGGAAGTATGTTAACTAAATACGAGCGAGTGTAGAAGGACATTGAAAAAAGACTTAAAGCAGACAACAATATAATAATAATAATAATAATAATTAGGCTGATTTGTATAGCGCCGATTTCGTGAATAGCTCACCTCAAGGGCGCACGTATGTGACTGGTGCACTTAAAATTATGATCGCAAACAAAAGCTTATCCAAAAAAAGAATATGCAGTGCACTATATTGTTCTTGTACCAACCCTTGTGTATGGAACTGGTCAAATAATGATAAAAATAGAAGCGAGAGAAGTAATAAGTCAGGAAAGAACGGTGTGGGAATTCTTTATTTCTGCCTACCCCTTCCACGAGACGGCATAATTGTTATAGAGACGGCATAATCCAAGAAATTTTGCTTGATATATATTTTTTAATAGTATTTTTGCGCAATGTACAGATAATAAGAATGGTTTTTACGATAAATGCTGAATGACGTAAATAAAAAAGACTCGGATTATATCATCAGTGCTTCGTATAATTCAAACTGATGTACGTAAGTTGTATCCACATAAAAAATGTCACAGTCGTAATATAATCGCGTTTAAAATTATCTAAGTGTTGTGAATAGAATGGTATAAATAATGAAGAATTACATGACAAATGTATAATATCAATTCTTTATACGTATAAAAGTATGTGCATGTTGAACTATTTCCTTTTGTATCATACACAGGAATAACTTTAAAAAATGATTTGTAATTGTAAATACTATTATAATTTTATATTATATCATTATAATTTATTTATTTTTTGCATTCAATGAGTTGCTAAATGCGTTAGTTCGTAACAGACAGCCGACGATTGTAATTGAAGGGTTACTTAAAAATAATCAGCAATATGCCATCACGTTCATCAATTTACGAGTACATTAGAAAAAAACTAACTTTAAAAAATATTTAAATTACTCGTACAATATATATGCATGAATCAATACATATAGCACTAAAAAATCTGCCACACTGGACATGTTCTCGTGGAAGACTTTGACAAAGTTGGAAAAAGAGCTCGGAATCTACCTCACAGAAGAAGCAACAGCAAAGAAGAAGAAAAAGAAGCATTTAAAAATATTTGAATTGCATGCGAAGGTATATGTTAACAATGTAAACGGAACTACAATAGAGGAAGACCGAGGAAAACGTAGCCTGATCAAATAAATCAAATATTGAATGTCGGCCACGTGAGGAGTCGAAGAAATCGACATGCATGCATGACATGGTGTTATGAATTTTGAGGAAGCAAGATAAGTATGTCAGGTAAGAACAGTGTAGCGGTCCATTCTTTCTGCCTACCACTTCGGGGAAATGGCGTGAAGGCTAGTTAGTTAATATAAAATTGTGAGGTTACTACAAAAATTTTGTAAAACAAGAAAAAAATTGCTTCATTTATAAAGCTGTATTAAATCATATTGAATTTACTATTAATGGAACTGGCAAAAGAAGTATGAAAGTAGAATAAATGCAGTAGAAATGAGATCTCTTAGACGAATGTGCGCATACTCTGTGCATGATAGAGTGTCGAATGAAAATTTAATATAAGAAGTGAATGCGGTGCGAATGATGGTGTCATAAACTATAATAAATAATGAAAGGATCATTAAGATGGTTTAGACATATGGAAAGAATGAATGAAGAAAGAATGGTAAAAAAAAATTATATGTTAACGATGTAAATGGAACCAGAAATAGAGGAAGACCGAGGAAAACGTGGCACGATCAAATAAATAAAATATTGAATGTCGGCCATGTGAGGAGCCAGAGAAATCGACGCGCGTGCATGACACGATGTATGAATGTTTAAGAAGCGAGAGAAATATGTCAGGAAAGAAAAGTGTGGCAGTCCATTCTTTCTGCCTACCCCTTTGGGGAGACGGCGTGATGGTTAGTTAGTAAGTTAGTTAGTTAAATAAAATATGTAATATATTGATATTGTAGGTTTGATTTTATCATGACTGTTTTTTTCTAAACGTTTACTGCAGTCGTTAGATGTTGAATAGTATAATTTAAAATGAGTTAGTGCAAATCAATAAATGTTATGGGTGCTATAAGAAGTATTAATTTCATTGTCATATCTTAATCTACGATCCAGGTTATAGCGAAGGTTCATCACCAGACATCAGCAATAAGCACACCGCACGGAGCAGCGCCACAATAGGCAGAGCCAAACGTGATTATTTGCATACAGCTGGCTGACTTACAATGTTTTATTAAGGGAAGCACACCATTACCAGCATCCGGTGTTTTCATTGCAGATGAATCTCGCGATTGGCGGTTTGATTAGATACCATGGCTTAGTACAAACAACAGCGGATTTTCCAAATAATACTCGGCGCACGTCAGCTCAATGATTACGTTCGCTAAGTTCATAATTCAAATTTGGAACCTAATCGAATTGTCGGCGCAGTTGTCACATGCGGTAATGCTACGTGGAAATTTCATAAATTTAGTTTCCAATGTGCAAAAGTCTTACTATCAATAAATCATTGGAAATAACTTAATATTTATATATATATATATATATATATATATATATATATATATATATATATATATATATATATATATATATATATATATATATATATATATATATATATATATATATATATATATATATATATATATATATATATATATATATATATATATATATATATATATATATATATATATATATATATATATATATATATATATATATATATATATCTAAAAGAACATTTATGTTAATTATTTTTATTTTGTTATTTTATTTTATATCATTGTATTTTATATTATTTATTTTAGATTTATTTTGTGGGTGTTGCACGATCAGAGTGTGCGCGGGGATGCCTATTGGTGGCGATGAGGTTCGCAACCCATCACACCGCGTCTCCCGCGGGCGAAAAGAGAAGGATGGAGTGCCGCATCAGTAAAAGTGTGACAGTCCATTCTTTCTGCCTACCCTTTCAGGAGATGGCGTGATGGTTAGTTAGTTAGTTAGTTTATATATATATATATATATATATATATATATATATATATATATATATATATATATATATATATATATATATATATATATATATATATATATATATATATATATATATATATATATATATATATATATATATATATATATATATATATATATATATATATATATATATATATATATATATATATATATATATATATATATATATATATATATATATATATATATATATATATATATATATCTATATATATATATATATATATATATATATATATATATATATATATATATATATATATACTTAATATTTATATAATATTTTTAGACCTGAAGATGGAGGTATCCTCTGGAACATGTCGTGTATTTTAATATTTTTTTATTAAAAAAGTGGTTTAAATAATATTTTATTAATTCCCTAAGTAGATTACAATGGAATTCCACAGTGTTAATGCCTTAGCTTTCAATAAGTTAACTTAATATGGCACTGAAACTTTTAAACTAACCTATAATAAATTATTTAATATTTAAACAATCATAATATAAGGGAAAACAGGATGTCACCAATAAAGAGTGCGAGCATATTTTGAAAACAAGAGAGCGAGAAAAGAATATTTTTGTTCAAATTTTGAATCTAAATTTTGAATTTTGTTCTGATTATTGTTTTCGTATTGTTAATTATGAAATTTAACGTGTGAAAAAAAATATTTAAATTAAAGTTATAACTTATTAGTGATTACGATTATACAGTGAAACGAGTTTTTAAAGGGTCGAACATCTTTACTTCCGTGAATATTTCGCGGGTTGCAATTAGTGATGTAAAATTCCACATTAAAAAATAATACGAATGAAAGCGTCTGTTTTCTAGAAGTCTTATTATATTTTATAGGAATGAAATGTTTCCTTTTCTAATGCATCATCAAATGCATTTTTATTTGATAATTGATATTTAACACGTCGAAAAGTGTCATTCCCATAAAATATAATGAAACATCCAAATAACAGACGTTTTCATTTATATCAATTATAAGTATCAATAACTTAAAATTAAAATACATTGTTATTGCTATTACACATTGCTTTTAATATCTAAATTAATCTTATAGATATATTTAGAATGTGTAAGGATTTTCCCTATTCCTCTGTATATTCATGCATCGATGAAAATAATAAATTATTATTGGCAATTAAATAAGTGTTATTTATATGTGAATCGGGTCGTGTTCAGGATTGAAGTCAAGTTCTCTGAATCAGGAACCAAGCGTTCCGTCTCCTACACCACTATCCGGTTATTCAATCCTTGAATTAAATATTTACGTATTAATATAAAATCACTTAGCGAGTGCAATTTTTTTTTCCAACAGGTCATCAATAATTTATTGATTGTTGAGGTTTTTGTTTTGTAAAACTCCATTATAATTATTATAATAATAAACGCGAATGTATAATGGTTTTACTTGATTTAATTCATAAAATTACTTATATACTCTCTCATTGTTCAAAACCTCACATTGTTTAGTGTAATGGCCCCATCGATTTGCATTACATAAATTCTTTCCCCCACCCTAAAGTTTTTAAAATCAATATAAGGACACATTGTTTGGCGACTAGGTTCAGTTTGAAAATGCCCTCGCAAGGCGAAATAAATTTGTAACTGCTATTTATATAAGTAATTATATGAATTAAATCAAGTTGAACCATTAAACATTCGCGTTTATTATTATAATAATCAATAATTTATTTATTCTATTTAATTTCAGTATAAATATTAAATTTATGTAAAATATACAAATATCAGTATAATTCATGCAACATATGATAATTTTGAATTTTGTGACGCTTACAATTTGATTTTTAATTTTATGACATATTTAAAATCCTCGAACAGGTTTTCGCCTTGACCTAGTATTAAACGCTGGCAGTTCAGTGGTTCATTATCATGACCTGAGTGATAAAAATATCACCACATACCGCGACTGCTCCTTGTTTCATATAGTATTATTAATTTTTTCATTTTCGTTTAAAGTCAATTTACTTACCTAACGAAATTTATGGAACAACATGCTACCATTATATTTGTATTAATATAACTAGCAAACCCTCCGTCTATCCGAAGGCGTAGGCAGAAATAATGCACTCTCACACATTTCTTTCCTGACATACTTCTCTATACTATTCTACAAATACCACAATGCCTCAAGACCCGTGCGTCTTGCCAGTCATGACGTACGGAGACGCGGACACTGACAAAACTTCTAGTCTACAGATTCAAAGTAGCCCAACGCGCCATGGAAAGAGCCAAGCTTGAAGGACAGATTTAAAAACGAATTTATTCGACAACAAACTAAGGTGACCGAGGTGGCTCTGAGGATGGGCAGGCTGAAGTGGCGATGGGCTGGCCATATCTGTCGGAGAACCGACGGCCGATGTGGTTCACTTCCATGCATAAGGGACGGTACACGAACACCACTGAGTACTGCCATTTTAGCTTTTTTGAATAGGCTGTTGTTTGCGATGATAACTTTAAGTGCACCATTCACTTTATTGCCTGCCCCAGCCCTTCATTCAATATATCCGCCCAATCGCCCATCATTTTAATCAATTGAATATTTTGCAAAAAAAAAAAAATAACGCACGAGGCTACATATGCAGTATAAAAAAATGGTCTTGAAATCGGTTGTAGGCTACATTTACAGCTCAGATAGATAGTTCCAATTCATCATAGTAACATACAATTTAGTTGTGAGGAACATAAGGTTCCCACCACCACCCGAGACTGTTATAGGACGCAGCGACGCCCTTTCGTCAGTCTCGCTGCACTATCTTGGCCTGTTCGTTGTCCATCCAGGACTTACGTTAATTTAATTAAGCCTTTTCTTGGCATCAATCAAAAGGGTGACAGAGCACATTTAATCTATTATTTTAACCTTATACGAGTATATCTCCCGCGCGGCCTCACATCTCTTTATTATTAAATAAAATCAGAAGTAAATATTATATAAAACACACCTTAAATTAGTAAGAAGTTGTGAGGAACAAAAGTAAAAAGGTTTTTACAATCCAATATGAGCTGCAAACGTAACTGCCGCAGTTTGAAACCTTTTTTTTTGGACTGGTAATGTAGCCGACCTCACTTTAGGGGTTAAACAGATGTTTTCCAATTTGAACCGCGTGAGTCACTGCGACAACGTGACTTTGGTAACAAAATCTGCATATGATACATAAAAGAGTTTCCAAACAAAAACAAACGACAAGAAACAATGTCTTGTTGTTGTTTAACAAATCGCGGAATGATTCAAAGAAAACTCATTCTCAGAAAAAAAATCTTGACGTGGTTAAAGATGGTGATTTATTATTTTAAATAATGATATAAATGTGTTTTTAAGTCTTTTTCAGCTGATTATTGTTTGCCGACACAGTCATGACTTACGTAGCTAGTACGTTCGAATGTATTTTATTAAATTACTTAAACTATTTTTAACTCTAAAACTGTGTCAATATAGTCCATATGATTTGCTGTTTAAATTATTAAAATATGCTTTTTTTATCTAACGCATATGACGAGGATTTGAATAATTAGCCAACATTTTATGAATTAAACTTTGTGAAGAAGCCAGTTATTTTAGCTGATAGTATACCCGATCTTCAAGAACTCCTTAATAAAATCGATATAGCAGGAGAGGATCTGGGCTTTAAAATCAACGTTAAGAAGATCAAATGGATGACATTTGAGCGACTTAACTATTATTCATCCACTCTGCAACTGAATGGTGCGAATGTTGAAATGGTCGACCAATTTAAATACCTTGGCAGCATTATCACTAAAGCCCTTGACCCGGACATTGAAATAAAAAGTTGCACGACCTGCATTTTATAAAATGATAACATTCTTTTGCAACGATAATCTTAACTTGAAACTCCAACAAATAATGATTAAATGTTATATATGGTCTGTTCTACTATGTATTATTCGGTTTATGGCTGCGAATCCTGGACTCTGAAAGTGAATGTAATGAACCGATAGGAAGCGCTCGAGATGTGGATATACCGCAGAATGCTCCGTATACCGTGGACCGATAGGGTCAGTAATTCAGACGTAGTGCAGAGAGCCAGAGCCAATAGAGAGCTATTGTCAAGTGTGAAAATTAGAAAGGTCTCATATTTAGGTCATGTGCTAAGGGGAGAAAAATACCACCTCCTTCGACTGATATTAATGGGTTAAGTGGAGGGACGTCGAGGAGTTGGTAGAAGGCAGCTGTCCTGGGTGCAGAACATCATAGAGTGGACAGGAATAACAAGAGTTCAGAACCTGTTCCAAGTGGCGCAGGATAGAGATGTCTTTGCTTTAGTGATCGCCAACGTTGGGGGGACCTGACGCGGCACCGAAAGAAGAAGAAGAAGCCATTAATTGGTGGTTTGAAATATTTTAAAAATAAAATAAACACTTTGAACTTAGTATAATATAAGTCTCTTTATTGAATTAGTAGCGCCAACCGGTTTTACTCTGTAGCGAGCGTTATCAGGGCTATACCGAACTAAAACTTAATTCAGAGTTACATAGAGTGAGAAGAGGTGTCCATCTTAGAAAACAAAGGATTAACATATATATAACTATGCATGAAAGTGATATATGGAACTGATAATCGAAGGGTGGAAATATAATAAATACAGTAAATATTTGTATTTTTAGACAAAATGTAGTAAAACTATATATGAGAAATTGGTGTGCGTGACACGACTTATGACTGCAGAGAAATCAAGATAATTTTGCCAAGAAAGAACAGTGTGCCGGTCAATTCTTTCTCCCCACGGCTTTGGCGAGTTAGTTAGTTTTTATTTCACTATAACCAATATTCACAATACAAATAATGTTTACTCTTTCTCGTGGTAATGAAACCCTACAGCCAATCTCGGCTCTCGTCTCGTGTTGAATTACCGGTTATTCTATTATACGAACTTGGTAAATACCAAATTAACGTTCATTGGTGTATCTAAATTAAATTGCCACAATACACGTGTAAAATAAGCTGAGCTTTTATTACTGAGGAACTTTCGTCCATTGGCCGTTATACACGAGAAAGCTTTTTCGCACCGCGATTAAAAAGGTGTTACTTGACATGAATATCTTCAAATCTTACAAGTAATTTTATGGCATCATAAAAGTTTAAAATACATTTAAAGTCTGGTTTTCTCTTGTCTTTCCTCGGACGTTCCAATAAGTGACGGAATCTCCTGATATTATTATTTTATACTTACATATTAATACTAAAATAGACTCAACGACATTAAACTCAGTAGAGTATAACAATAATTTTGTTCCATATTCGCCAAAAATTCATTTAAATATCTGTCAACGCAATCATGAAAAATGTGTTCAAATATTTATTTTGTATATGCAATATTTAAGTACAATGATGAAGGGCTTCTGTGTCCCGAAACATGCTTTTGTTAATATATAACTTTTAATTTAATTTATTTTAAACAAATTATTGTATTACAAATTAAAAAAATACATGTATTGTTTTGTTATAAGTAGATTATTAATTCACGTATATTTTAATATATTCAGATTGGGCATCAGCTGTTTTAAACAATCAAAATGTTCCTGGCATATTTTTACGTCTATGATTGTCACTAACTAAACAAATTTGTAAATCTCTTTTAAAATCTAATTAAATGAACCTCTAATAAAAGTATTTTTTTTATAAATACTGTCATATTACGTGGTGTTCGTTTAGTACCTGGTTTGTTAAAATCGTAAAACGTGTTTGAGAAATAAGTTATATTCATGAAGGACTTGCACATGGCGCCAGTATCGCATCAGCCGTATTCTAGTGTCTGGAAGCAACGGTTCTTTTACAACTCGAGTTGTAATTAATTTAGGCATAAAAAAATTAACCAATAACCCATAAATTATCAAAAAAAGTACTGTATTTTCTTACATGAATTTTTTTACCCATTTACACAAGTTAAACTAACTAACTACCTAACTAACTAACTAACCATCACGCCATCTCCATGAGGTGAGTAGGCAGAAATAATTGACTGCCGTCGTGCCGTGGCCGACATTCAATATTTGATTTGCTTGATCGTGCCACGTTTTCTTCGGTTTTCCTCTATTTCTGGTTCCATTTACATTATTAACATATATTTCTGGTTCCATTAACATCGTTAATATATATTTTTTACCATTCTTTATTCATTCATTCTTTCCATATGTCCAAACCATCTTAATGATCCTTTCATTATTTTGTTCATAACACCATCATTCGCACCGCATTAACTTCTTATATTTTCATTCGACACTCAATCATACACAGAGTATCACACATTCGTCTAAGAGATCTCATTTATACTGCATTTATTCTACTTTCTTCCTTCTTACATACACAAGCTTAAATGAGAAAATACTAAGCTTACTTACTAATAATCAGGCCGTCTCCCCGAAGGGGTTGGCGGAAATAATGGAACGCCACTTTAATATTTCCAAACACACTTCTATCAAATTATCAACATTCATACATCGTGTCATGCACGCACGTCGATTTTATTGACTCATCCCGAGGCCAACATTCAATATTTGATTAATTTGATATTTCCACGTTTTCATCGGTCTCCTCTTTACTATTCTATAACTGTTTTAGAATTACAGGATTTATATAGAATTTAAGGCAAAACGTTATATTGGAGGGTTGACACAGAACAAAATGTTTAATAACCGAATAAATAATAAATGGAAACTAAATATGAAATAAGTTGATGATACATATTGTGTAAAAAATTGTACTCTGAAGAACGATAAGTACCATCCGAAACCGATGTGCAGTGTGTAATGAAGTGTTTTTTTTTCTTAAGCGATAGAACTGTTATTCAAGATTTTAATTGTTTATCTATATTTACATATTAGCAGGTCGTAAGCCTCCATTTGCGGGTCATAAGTAAAATTACGCGTACTTCACGCGCAAAGCAAATATATAAATACATTTAAAAAAGAATATTTTAAAAATAAATTTTGCATATTTTGTACTCGTTTTCATCAGTAGCGGGCTGTATTTTTTTTATAATTAATTAAATATAATAATGAAAGGATCATTAAGATGGGTGGGACATATGGAAAGAATGAATGAAGAAAGAATGGTAAAAAAATTATATGTTAACGATGTAAATGGAACCAGAAATAAATCAAATATTGAATGTCGGCCATGTGAGGAGTCAGAGAAATCGACGCGCGTGCATGACACGATGTATGAATGTTGAGGAAGCGAGAGAAATATGTTAGTAAAGAAAAGTGTGGCAGTCCATTCTTTCTGCCTACCCCTTCGGGGAGACGGCGTGATGGCTAGTTAGTTAGGTTTTCAATTGATTAAAATGATGTGCGATTGGACGGAGATATTGAATGAAGGGCTGGGGCAGGCAAGAAAGTGAATGGTGCACTTAAAGTTATCATCGCAAACAACAGCCTATTCAAAAAAGCTAAAATGGCAGTACTCAGTGGTATTTATGTACCGTCCCTTATGTCAGGAAAGAAAAATGTGGCAGTCCATTCTTTCTGCCTACCACCCCTTTGGGGAGACGGCGTGATGGTTAGTTAGTTAGTTAATTAGTTTAAAATATATTTTATTGTTTCTTAAACACTGATGTATAACTTCTTATTAAATATTTAATATTTATGAAAACGTTTGTTATTTCGATAACTTAATGCATTATAATATTTAAAAATGCCTTATGTAGGTACACATAATAAGTATCACTCCCATAAAATATAATAAAACTTGTAGATAACAGGTGTTTTATCAATATAAAATATTACTTTGGCGAAAACACTTGTATACTACAACATGTGTTTGTTTACAACAATGTTAAATATGAATCCCTTCTATAATAGAAAAAATTGTCGCGACAGCGTTGCACTAGTACCGCCTGTTCTGATGTTGGCATCATCAGGTATTACAATCAAACGTGATGATGCCAACACGGCAGGCGAAATAGCTATAGCGACAATTTGCCAGATCCACCTGTTCCGATGTCGATATTATCAGCTGTAATAATAGATTTCAAAAAAAGCTCTATTATTTATAACAGCATAAAATAATAATGGCTAAAACTTATAATAAATTTATTTGAATACTTTATTCTTCCTTGTTGTAGACCTATGTGGTCTGTTCTCCAGAGTGTTGCTCCTCCTGTGAGGTAGATTCCGAGCTGCCCTTCCATCTTTTAGGAGGTCTTCTACGAGGACGAGTCCCATGAGGCTGATTATGCAATGCAATATAGGGGAGTCTGGTGGTGTCCGTTCTTTGAACATGACCGTACCAGTCCCATTTTCGCTTTCTGCTCCATTTTAAAATATCCTCAACCTCACATATTTTTCTTATTCTGGTGTTCCTCACGCGATCTCTCAAAACTTGTTTGGTCCTTACTGTGCCTGCCCTTGCTTCGACGACATATGTTATTGGTCTTACGCATGCTTTAACTTTATACTATTTGTATCGGAACATCGGAACGTGATTTCACAAGGGTACGCTAGTTCTTCTTTTTCTGTTCTCTCTGTATTACAAATACATTTACAACATGGTAGGTACCATACCATTATACTTATTATATTGGTCCATTGTAATAAAATATATATTATTGGTTGTGTTTTATTATATAAAAATAATACGTTGAAATTTTTGTTTAAATCTAGAGTATATTAAAATTTAATACGAATGTTAAAATTATTAAAATAAGATTTATACGATAAAACGATTAAAAAATATTCAACAAAGTAATTCCAACAAAATTTTTTGACCGTTTTAAAAATTCAAACTTTCAGTTATCATGATGAGATATTAATCAATTCCTGATGATTTCGATTAAACAAATATCCTTTTGTAATATTTACATACCATATTAAACACTTAATCACTCGGGTATCGTGCTAATGAATGAATTATATCAACTTTCATTTATATTAAAGACATCGAAAGTAGGGTCGATGCTGGGAAAAAATATGGCCCTCTCAGTCATCACTGAAAATAGACATATATCCACTGAAGCAAAGATGGCAGTACATTGTGGAGTTCTTGGAGCCAACCCTTATATATTAAAGTGAAACTTGGAGCCGGCAGAAGAAGTATGAAAGAAGGATCTCTAAGAATAATGTGCTGGAAAACAAGGAGGTAATATCAGTCAGATGATTGTAGTCTAAGTAAATTTAAAAAGGGTCAGTCATATATCCATATATCAAATATTAAATGTCGGCCATATGAGGAGTCAGGGAAATCAGTATGCGTGCATGACATCCCATGTAAGATGGCATTACATAATGTAGTTTTAGTGTCAACCCTTATTCATGGAAGTGAAGCTTGGAGCTGGCAAAAAATGATAAAAGTAAGATAAATGAGAACAACGTTTACGAAAACGATAAGTGATAGAATACCGAACGACAAAATAAGGAAAAATGTAAAGCAGATGACTGAATTCTAAGTAAATTTAAAAAGGGGCAGTTGGATAATTTGAACGTATGGAACGAATGGACGAGAAAAGAATGGTTAAAATGTTGTACACAAGTAGTGTGAGTGGAAAGAGAATCCGTGGAAGACTGAGGAAAACACAGCGTGACCAAATTAATCAAATACTAAAAGGCTGCCATATTCGAAGTCGGAAAAATAGACGAGCGTGCATTTTACGTTGTATGAATATAGAGGAAGTTAGAAAGGTATGTCAAAGCAGTATGGCGGTCTATCCTCTCGGCCCACCCCTCCAGTATAACGGCGAGATGTTTAGTTAGGTAGTTAGTTTTCGTTTATTTTACCTTAATCATAATGCAGTTCTGTTGATGTATGTATAAAATTAATTTATCTACTTAACAATGTATTTGGTCCCTCATATGAGTACATTCTACAAAAAAATTCAATGTAGAAACTGCATATAAATATAAAGTATTATATGATCTATATATTTTATGTAACGTGGCACGACCAAATCAATCATACATATAAAATATCGATCGCCCAAGGAGTCGGAGAAATCAACGTGCGTGCATGACACGGTGCATGAATGCTGAGGAACGAGATAAGAATGCCAGGAAATAATAGTATGGCAATCCATCATTTTTACCTACCCCTTCAGGGACTCGGCGTGATGGTTAGCTGTTAGTTATTTTATCTATAGTAAAAATTAATTGTTTAAGTAACGTTTGTCAACTTTTAACATAGGTACTTCTTTTAAATGTTTTCAATATCCTATCTTGAACTCAAGTTTGAGTCTAAGAGATCAAACTAAGAGATATCTTTATTAAAAAAAGTTTTCAATCAAAACAAAGCTACACCCAATGTTATATTGTACTTAATATCTGATCTTAACTTTCATCACAATAGTTTAGGATTCAATACAAACATTGAACATTTAGGCGACTCAACACTGGCGAGGGAATTTAACGTCTTAATTTCACTCCCTACCGGCATCGCCAAAGGCATGTTGGTTCTGCGTGGTTGCTGTATGTCACCATCAAGAAAAAAATATTTGTAATTTTTTCTATTGTAAAATAAAATACTAATACAAATGATTTAAATCAGTGATCGTTGCATAAGAAGGTTCTCATTTTATATAATAATAAAATAAATATAATAATAATAAAATAAATACTTAAAGTAATTTATTCTCAATTAAATTTTCTAATATATTATAGTAAAAAATATATATATACTCGTTTATATTTTATTATCGAGCCTTCACAATTATATATTACCAAATGTAAATTATTTTTGGTAAAACCGCATGTTCTGGTATATTAAAAGGCTATGATTTATTTAGTCTATACTAGATATTTACACGATTTCACGGTAATTAGTAACATCTGTTAAGAAATAACTGGTGTTTTGGAAAATGGGTGAACAGTCTTATGCATATGAATACAAAACAGAAAATTTGTGTTTCCAATATTTCCTCATAGATATATAATATTATTATAATATATATTTCACAACAATTTTAACAACTCACAATAAGTAATCACAACTCAATGTATGGAAGTGAAGCATGGAACTGGCAAAAGAAGGATGAAAGTAGAATAAATGCAGTAGAAATGAGATCTCTAAGATGAATGTGTAGCAAATCTGTATATGATAGAGTGACAAATGCAAGTATAAGAAGTGAATGTGGTGCGAATGAAAGTGTTATGAACAAAATAAGGAAAGGGGCATTAAGATGGTTTGGACACATGAAAAGAATGAGTGAAGACAGAAGGGTAAATAAGGTATATGTAAACGGCGTGAACGGAGCTAGAAATAAAGGAAGGCCGAGGAAAACGTGGCACGATCAAATCAATCAAATATTGAATGTCGGTCACGTGAGGAGTCGGAGAAATCGACGTGCGTGCATGACAAGATGTATGAATGTAGAGGAATCGAGAGAAGTATGTCAGGACAGAACAGTGTGGCGTTCCATTCTTTCTGACTACCCCTCCGGGGAGACGGCGTGATGGTTAGTTAGTTAGTTAGTTAGTTTATATAAATAAAATATATTATAATACAGGAAAGTACTGTAAAGAGGAAGCAAGTATTTATTATGTACAAAATTATGAAATGATCACTGCGTTGGTTTGGACATATGGAACGCAAGGATGAACAAAAAATGGTTAAGAAAGTATACGTTAACGATGTAAATGGATTATAAAGAGGAAAACTTGGCATAATCAAATTAATAAAATTTTAATGGTCGGCTGTGTTAAAAGTCTGAAGAATCGACGTACATGTATGACTCGCATAGGTGTGTCAGAATCGAGTTATGTGGCGGTCCATTCTCTCTGCCTACCCCTCCGGAGAATCAGCGTGACGGTTTGTTGTCATGTATATAACAAATCGTGGAAAAACAAGGACAAACATTCAAAATATCAGAAGTACGTATTCGACAAAGAATCAATTATAAAAATGGAACACCCAATTGGTTGGTTCATCAAATTTTCGTTCATTATAAGTCGAGCATATCTTTTAAGAAATGAATAGAGTAGACCTATGGATAATCAGTGGTGCTCACTGATATTTTTGCCACGAAAAACTAATTAACAGAGCAATAATATAATGTCAGTGAGGATCACTTCTATATTTTCAAAATCATTCAGTCAAGCAATTTTTATGTGGTCATGAAATATAATTTGATATGTTAAGTCTCAGGAGAGAAAGAGTTGACGTCTAATGCTGCGATGTGATTTAGCGGGGTTTATGTATCCACACACTTAATTAAGATTAGATGAGTTTATTTATCTTAATATGACCATACGAATCAGGCATATCCTATATGTATGTTTCCCACCCGACCTCTCTTGTCACTCCTCCAGCAAAACAGATTATGTTCAATCTTTTGACATAATAAGGTTCAACTAAATCTTTTGCTACTGAGATTATGTCTATTCTTCTTGCATTAAATTACAAATTATTATACATATTAAAGTTCAGCTCGGTTTTCTTAAATTAAAAGGTTAGTGTAATTATTTGTCCTTTAACTATTGAGAATATTGCTATAATTGTGATTTGGTGGATTGTTCGTTTACACGGGGGCTTGATCTATAGTTTTTAACTTTAATTTATTGATCATACGAAGAACGAACGACTCGGTCCTTAATGCGCTCAAAATATCTGAAAGACTATAATAATAATAAGGCTAATTTGTATAGCGCCGTTTTCGTGAATAGCTCACCTCAAGGGCGCTTTGACAATGTTTTAAGTCATGAGAGCTGCATGTGACGCCAGCTATCAGATAACCGTTGTTTACATTTTATGCGATATTTTAATAAGGTGGGTTTTTATGTGAGATTTAAAATCTGTCGGGTTGTCAACGCATCTGAGGCGTGCAGGAAGCATATTCCAGGCGGATGGACCTGCCACTGCGAAAGCCCGATCTCCGAAATTTATCCGGGGGTTGCGGTTTGGGTCAACTAACCTGCCTATTGCAGAGGAGTTTGCTGATCGAAGCGTAGATTGCCCCAAGTTAGGGCTATCAGCAACACTAATTTCAGATTAATAGGCTGGTGCCATTTCGTGAAGCGCTTTAAAAACCGCCCAGCATAGTTTATTCTGGATTCTTTCAGGACACTTGAGCCAGTGAAGATCTTTTAGATGTTGTGAAATATACGAGTTTTTTGGAACACCTTTTATAAGTCGCACTGCCGAGTATTGAGTATCTTTAGTCACATTTCCAGGAGAGAGCTGGTTAACCTGGTAAAAGTACAGTCACAGTGTTTCAGACAAAAAAGTAGAGACCGCTCTCCAACGCGGTGGTGTGACCAGATTAAGGAGATGACTGGGGTAGACCTCTACTCGGCGATGCGGGCTGCGGAGAACAGGAGGATTGGAAGCGTTTTGTTTTAGCCACGAGCAGCTCTGTGGATCGTGACCCTCGACAATAAAAAAACGAAGAAAGAAGAAGAAGACTTATATATATAATATAACATAATAATAAAAAGTACTACTAATGTAAGAAATACAACATGACGATCTCCATCAAAAAAGCAAAATGTATGACCTTCTCCAAAACACCCAAAACATGTAACCTGGTTATAGAAAATCAACCCATTGAAACGATTGGCACCTTCAAGTATCTAAGCATAGACCTGGTGGGGGGAGCTGATCTGCTGGAAGAAATACAAGCCCAAGTAAACGAGGTAGCTGCAATCTCTGGGGCTCTAAAATCCACAATATGGAAAAACAAAGACATGGCCATTAAGAGTAAGATGAGAATCTATAAAGCATGCGTAAGACCAATAAGAACATATGGCGTCGAAACAAGAGCAGACACAGTAAGGACCAAACATGTTTTGAGGACATCCGAAATGAAGACACTGAGGACGATAGCAGGCAAGATACTGAGGGATCGCGTGAGGAACACCAGAATTAGAGAGATATGTGAGGTTGAGGGTATTATAAGATGGAGCAGACAGCGAAAAAGGGACTGGTACGGTCATGTTCAAATAATGGACTCCACCAGACTCTCCTATATTGCACAACATAATCAACCTAATGGGACTCGTCCTCGTGGAAGACCTCCTAAAAGATGGAAGGACAGCTGGGAATCTACCTCACAGGAGGAGCAACTCTCTGGAGAACATACCACATAGGTCTGCTATAAGGAAGAAGAAGAAGAAGGAAAAACAACTTTTATTTTCGAAACAACTCACATGAGTCATTCTTAAATAATTTTTCAAATGACAGTTTATCTGAGTTATTAATTGAATGTTATTGGATCGTAATATTTAGGTCTAAGTATGACGCATGAAAGAAAACCTGATAATGTCGGAACACATGATTCGCAGAACCTGTTTTGGGGAATCCTAAATGACAGCTAATATTCTGCACACCATCAATTAATTCAATAACAAGATATGACGTTTGCGAACTCAGGCGGAACACGAATAACGACCGATCAAATAACGGTATCTAAACTAGTAGACGCAGGGTACGAGGTGCAACTTGGTTGTCTGAAATCTGGGTTTGAAATATAAATTCCCGATAGACTTATATGAGTAACTAACTAACTAACTAACTAACCATCACGCCGTCTCCCCGAAGGGGTAGGCAGAAAGAATGGACTGCCACACCTTTCTTTCCTGATATATTTCTCTAGCTTCCTCAACATTCATACATCGTGTCATGCACTCGCGTCGATTTCTCTGACTCCTCACATGGCCGACATTCAATATTTGATTTATTTGATCGTGACACGTTTTCCTCGGTCTTCCTCTATTTCTGGTACCATTGCTGATATAAGAAAGGAAAGGAACCACCTCAAATGCTGATATAAGAAAGGAATGTAGAGGGAAAGAATATCTATCGTACACAGAAAATACACACATTCGTCTAAGAGATCATTTATTCTACTTTCATCCTTCTTTTGCCAGTTCCATGCTTCGCTTCCATACATAAGGGTCGGTAGAAGAACATCATCATCATCCTAAGCTCGACAGCCCTGGGTGGGCCTTGGCTGAATCCAGGAGCTTCCTCCATTCTTGTCTGTTTGATGCCCTTATTCTCCAATTTCTCACTTGCAACACCGATGCATCCGTGTTGACACTGTCCATCCATCGCATTTTGGGCCTTCCTGGTCTTCTACGTCCCTGTGGTACTGAGAGCGTGAGGCGTTTTGTAGGGTTGTCGTCGTCCATTCTGATTATGTGACCAGCCCATCTCAAGCGCCCTACTTTGATGGATCTGATCACATCGGGCTCTTTATAGATATCATATAGCTCTCGGTTATATCGACGACGCCAACCATTGTGGTCTCTCACTGGGCCATATATTGTCCTAAGAACCCTTCTTTCAAATGCTGCGATGGACCTTTCAGTGTGTTTTGTCATCACCCAGGTTTCAGAGGCATATGTGAGGACTGGTTTGATCAGGGTCTTGTACAATAGTGAAGTAGAAGAACATAATAAGAATATAATATAATATCGAGATATGTAGTGAGAATGTTCGACGCCAATGCTCTCGAGGTTAGAGTTTTTTTTCTGATTTTGTATAGATAACACACCAAGACAAAAGTGCACGGCCCGTGGAGGTGATGTTACGCCGAAGACAAGGCCAGCCTCTCACTAGAAATTTCTGGTTTCATTCAGAAATATCAGGAAGGGGGCGGAGGCCGCGGGCGGGGGCGGGGGCGGCACGGACCCATTCCCCGTTGCTAATGACAAGACAACATTGATTTTTTTATTTAGATTGTTTAATGACAAATAAATTTTGCATTACTCAATGTAAACAAGATCGCGGTTGAATGGTGTATTTCCTATAAACCGTCTTTCTTTCACAAGTAGTAGTCTACCTCATATATTGATATTATATTAACTAACTAACCATCACGCCGTCTCCCGGAAGGGGTTGGTAGAAAGAATGGACTGCCACACTTTTCTTTCCTGACATATTTCTCTCGCCTCTACAACATTCATACATCGTGTCATGCACGCGCGTCGATTTCTCTGACACCTCACATGGCCGACATTCAATATTTTATTTATTTGATCGTGCCACGTTTTCCTCGGTCTTTTTCTTTTTCTGGTTCCATTTACATCGTTAACATATATTTTTTTTAACATTCTTTCTTCATTCATTCTTTCCATATGTCCAAACCATCTTAATAATTCTTTCATTATTTTGTTCAGAACACTTTTTTGATATTATATTTGGATCATTAATCATTTATAACATTCGGAGATGTCCAGTTTTTTACGATTACATATTTTTTTTGTTAATTTGAATATAAAAAATGATATTTTCTAAAGATATAAGAATTGACATATTGTAAATATATATCAAAATTAGGACCATTATAATAATATTTTTACAAGATTTTAATATTTAGCAATAACAAGAAGTAAGGTCCATATACATCCATATTTAATTCAGTTTATTTAATTATTCACTCAAAAGATATTACAAACATATTAACAGTTTAACGCATCTATTTGAGAAAGGGTAAAGAATCAGGAACGCATGAGACATGGTTCAACTTTGGGAAGACAAGATACTCTCTAAAATTAAGAGTATTTTTTTCTAAACGTACTTTCACTAATATGAAAGACGTCGATCTCCAAGGTAATCTTGTTCAGCAGACTAATTGCTCTTCCCACCGACAGTATTAGAGGCAGGTTGGTTTTTGCGGCCGGAAGAAAGAACAATCTATGCTGGCGCTGAGTCTCCTAGACTTGTGTAATAGATTGGTCCTTTTTTAAATACTAGCAAAGCATGGAACTAGATTGGCACCATGGAACTGGCAAAAGTAGAATGAAAATTGAAAAAATGCAATGACAAAATAATAAAAGTTCCATTAAGATTTGTAGCTTGGATACCTAGGAAGGAAGAATGAAGAAAGAAAAATAAATAATGTATGTGTAACCGACATAAACGAAAAAATAAATAAAGGAAGATCGAGGCAAACGTGGCATGATCAAATCAACCAAATATTTTATTGATCTCTGATGATTTGTCGAAGAAATCGACGCGCGTGCATTCCACGATGTTTGAATGTTAAGGAAGGAAGCGAGAGAACAGCGTGGCGGCTCATTCTTTCTGCTTACTCTTTCGTGATGGTTAATTGGTTAGTGAATTTAATATTAAAGTTATCATGCATTGACTTAAAATTCAATAATGACTTGTATTTAAGTGTGATTCATTAGTACACTACGTAAGATAAATTGTGATCATTATTACGTATGTTATTATTTTTATTAATTTCAATACGTTTCCATGTTCACGTACGCAAACGTACAACAGTACCAGCAAATTAAATTCGTATTTAGAAGATCGTCAAAATACAACCATGCAAATGTCTAGTTAAATAAAATTTTAAAAAGCGAGTCGACGACACGTGTCTACGCGCAATTACTTACATCTCCCCAGTGTCACACGTGGAGGTACATCGGTAACAATCACTACCCAACGTGTTCTATGTGCATGCAACGTCCGATTACTTTTGATACGATTTCGCAAAGTTTCCACCACTTTAAGATGATTACAAGAAGAGCAAGCAGAATAGCAAATAACACAATCAGGTTAAAAGCGTGTACCCGTGCTGATGAGGGATGCAAGTCCGACGACTTGAGTACTCGGTTGATCGCAATTCACGAGTGCTTTCAAATGACCACAATTACTGCAAAGGTCTAATGTATAGTATGTCTTATTCGTAAATTACCCTTTAACCCTTAAATGCATGATTATTCCAAATTCAAAAATAAAAATATGTTTATTCTAAAATTAGCTTGAAAATAACAGGAAAAATATATTTTTTTAAATACGTAAGTTTATTTATGGATTTTATTCATATTTTATTCACTGCATGTTTTGTTTACTTTTTGCAATCATTACAAAAAATAAAAATCAAAAATTTATAACAAATGGTAACTTCACCTTTATGGAGTGTATAAATTTATTTTATTTCGTTTTATATCCAGTAACACCAATGAAAATAAATATTGAAACTCTCAGAAATGTGACACATCTGCACCCAACGTTTTCATTTTTTATTTTATTAAAATGTCAATTTCTTGCTTACAGAGACATCTACTCGAATAATTTAAAAAACACAATGGCTCGGCGTACTGTTACACTTACGCGACACTATCCATTGGAGTTCATTTATTGCATGTATGCAGAGTTATAAGCGCTTAAATAATATAAGCGCTTAAATAATTGGACCCAAGAAAAATATTTCCCTCTTGATATTATCCATGTTCTTAAAGATCATTGGTTCCCAAAGTGGTCCCTACGGATCCCCAGGGGTCCCTGGGATCATTCAGAGGGTCCGTGGAAATTAAAATTGATTTTGGGTTCCCTTAATAATGTCAGTGGGTCCGCGCAAGGTTTAATATAAAATAAAAAAATTGTGACACATTTTTAATACCATGGAAGTTGTAATAAATAAGAACGGATATTTATCATTGACGAACATTTTTTTTGCTCATTCATGAAAATCGGGCCAGCCGCGACATTCGATTTTTCCGAATGAGCAAAAAAAGGTCAACAACGAATTCCAAATTATTTTTTCTATTGGTATAATTTTGCTCTTTGTCAGAACCCACAAACTCATTTTATAGTTATAGGTGAATTTGTAAAAAAAAAAACATTTTACGAAAGTAGGGACTCTGTACAAAATACAAGAAATCAGCAGGGAGTCTACGGGACAAAAAAGTTTGGGAACTACTGCTATATATGTATGCTCCTATAGACGTTAGTTAGTATTACCCATAAAATAAATCACCTTCAGACCCCCTGTGCAGAATTATGCATATAACATTTGAAACCTTATTAAATTGTTATTTGAAATTTTTTTTTACGAATTAATTATCAGTTGTAGTAAAAGTTGTCAAAATTGAGAAAATACCATTGATAATAATTCAGGTCTGTAGGAGATACTATAAATTGTGCATACCTGATGTTATTAACAATTACCCTTCACTCCCAGGCTGGAGTTTTCAATACATTGGAATTACTCTATACAATTTTTTTATATCTAATACATTGATACTCATGGCATGTGATAGGTAGCTAATCAATCGCCATTTTATTGTCACGTGAATTCTACACGAGACCAAAGATAGTTTCAGTTTCAGTTTATTTTCTCAATAGACATTACAAAATTATTTTTTAAGGCATCTATTGAGAACAGGTAAAATAATATATTGTGTATAGTATACTACCAGAAACGCATGAGAGATGGTTCGACATTAGGAAGACAAGATACTCTCCAGAATTAAGAGTGTTTGCCCTCTGAACGTACTTTCACTAATATGAAAGACGAAATATTGTGACAATCACACCGCCGTCCCCGGGAACCGAACCCAGGATTTTCGGCATGGTAATCAGAGTTCTTACACTCTGTTACGAAGATCGTTAAAGGCGTCCACATTCAAAGTCGGAAAAATCGACGAGCGTGCGTGTAACGATGTATGGGGGTAGTGCAGTGTGAATATAAACAGCGTGTTGGTTTGTTATTTAGTAAGCCGTTTCTACTTTTGAACTAAACTGTAAACGTTTAATATTTTATTCGTTTGTAATAAATATTAAATAAACACCTACGCTAATTTATTGTTTCTTAAACAATGATGTTAAACTCCATATTAAATAATTTTATTATATATAAATGACATTTGATAATGTTGTGCGAAACATGTCATTCCCATAACATATAATAAAATTTCCTACGCTAATGTTCATTATTGGAAATTCTCAAAGTTATTTTACTCAATACCCATATTTATTTATTTATCTAAATTTTCAATAATCATGCAACACTTGTAAGTTTTTACATCAGATTTCTGTGAAGCAGAAGATAAGGAACCGAAGAATGAATATTTCATAGAAAAATCATATTTCAAAATAACAAGCACATAGCTTTAGAGCTGCAATAGAAATGAAATAACTGAAAGAATTTCATCCAGGTACCTTCCTTTGTACTCTCCGGCTCAAGATTATAACAACCCCACGATAAAAATGGATCCACGCTTCATATCGGAAAACGGGATGACTGAGAAGAAATATATGAATTTTTTACATTGCATTGTATACAAAAATCTTCAGCGTTGCCTGTTGCAAGCGAACTGTTGTAAAAACTAAGCGTGAGTATGATATATTTTACATCGAGCGCCATATCTACGTACCTATCAAATATATTATTAAATATTTTAATTTAGAAACACATTTATTATACAAAATATCTCAAAATAAAGTTAATATTAAATGGATCGATTAAAAATAAGTTATTATTGTTTCTTGAACAATGATAAAACTCCATATTAAATTATCTATATGTATGAAAAAACGATAGTTTTCAAGGAGTTTTATTAAAATATTTATGTATGACATGTTTCGCCCTTCTAAGGCATTATCAAATGTCTTTTCACATTTGATAATGCCTTAGAAGGGCGAAACATGTCATACATAAATATAATAATAAAACTTTTTGAAAACTATCATTTTTTCATACATATAATAAAAAATAAGTAGCCCATTTATCGAAAAATGTTTTTTATAATCAAATGATTTTACTGAAATCTCTTGATGGAAGTTCATTTAAAATAATAATTAAATAAAACGATGTTTTTTAACTACTTCCACTTTTGTCTTTATTTCGATAGCAACCGGTTTCGCCAGGCTCGCTGGCATGTCTGTGACCAGTCTGTCGATGCCAGCAAGCCTGGCGAAACCGGTCGCAGTCGAAATAAAGACAAAATTGAAAGTAGTTAAAAAACATCGTTATATTTAAATGTTTATTAATTATTGAATACACAATTTAATAACTTATTTCTTAAAAATAATAGTTCGCGACACTGTAAAATGTCTTATGACGGCTTGGCAGGTAGACTCCGTGATGGCTGCCATTTCTTGTTGAATATTTTCTTTCAAATACACCAGGGAAGTCAGTTTATTGTGATAGTTGTGCAATTCATGCACCAAGAAGTCGTCTAATATCTCCACATAACGAAATGAATTCAAACATAAAATTTCTTTTGAGGCAACTTGCACATATCACATTTTATTTATCAATTTTCATGAGATTGTCGCCACAGCTAGTTTGCCGACTTGTGTTGGCATCATCAGATGACAGCAATAAATTGACACTCCTTCACAAAGCATATTTTTTTAACAAAATGACGTATAGTCACATCGTATACAGGGGCGAACAGAGAAGGGTGAAGTGCCGCATCGGTACATGGAATATATGGGGAGGTGTGTAAGGAAAGTTGAATGAGATGTGTGCAGAAATGGATAATAATGACACGATGTATGAATGTTGAGGAAGCGAGAGAAATAAGACAGGAAAGAAAAGTGTGGCACCTAGGTGGTAGAAGACTAATTGGACGACCAAGGCTGCGATGGGAGGATGAAGTTGGGAGAGATAGGGCAAAATTGTTACGAGTGTCAGATTGGAGGGTCACAGCGGAGAACAGGAGGAGTTGGAGGCGAATAATACTGGAGGCTAAGGCTCGATATGGGCTGTAGGGCCATCGAAGAAGCAGAAGTCCGAACCATCTTATTGATTAGTTTTTTTAGTTGGTTCAATTCTGTCACATTATTCTGAGAGATCTTGTTTTAACCATATACTCGTATATTTTATTTTCACCCTTCATCTATTTATGTAAATAGTATTTAATATCTCCATTAATTTATTGTCAATGCAGATAGCCCAGTCGCAAATACCAAAAATGATATATTAGTATTTGTAAAATAGTATATACGAGTATACAAGTATGCATATAAAATATTAGCCTATGAAATTCTGAATCCATGTATAATAATCGTATATATCAATTGGACAGTTGCTCTGTCTGTGCTTTACCAAAATATTTGTAACTAATTAACCGTTTTGTGTTGTCTTCTGCAAATGGTAAAAGATTGTGCTTCAAATGTGTATACTTATTTACCAATGTTTACATGTGCGGTGTATATTGACATTTCTATATTATTTCCTCTTGCTCAAGTTTCAGGAAACGTTTATTCAAGTGTTTGAAGTTAGAACACACAACTATAATGTCTGATTCAACACACAATCTAGAAATAGACATTTATAATATCCCCAGTTTTAAAAAAATATATCAAATCATGTGTGGAAAACTACAGACTACTGCTTGGGCATTCGAATCATTAATCTGTTCACTTATTAATAATAAAAAATTACCCTTCATGACAAATGAGCAGCATAGTTTTAGACCAGCACGTTCTACAAATACGAATCTTATGAAAAAGGTTTTCAAGTTAACTGCATATAGTGATTTCTTAAAGGTCTTTGACAAAGTTGACCATTCAATTATATTAGTAAAACTTCGTAAAATTTAAGAGACCACTCTCCAAAAGTCTACAGTTCGTAACTTTTGGACTCTTCAAATCCAATAAATTCAATGCACCTTCTGGAGTTCCTAAGGGTTCCATCCTATGGCAGTTATTATTTTCAATTTTCATATATGATATTGCTAAAAATATCAGTTATTTCAATTGCCTCGTGTACTATTGTATTATTATTATAATTATTTTGTCGAATCGCTCTTTACATCATGACAGCATGAACCAAATCGATGTAAAGGGTATTATAGCTATCATGGTGATTCTCGTGACATGTGATAGGTAGCTAATCTATCGCCATTTTATTGTCACGTGAATTTTACAACAGACCAAAGACAATGTGACAATCACACTGCCCTCGCCGGGAATCGAACCCGGAACCTTCGGGGTGGCAGTCAATGCACTTACCACTCGGCCACGAAGGTCGTCAAAACGTATATCTTAGGTTTATTTACCTATGGATATTCGTGTATTTTGTTATTATTATTCTGTTGTTATAAATGGTTAAGATTTATCTGTAAAATTTATGAATGTTCATAAATAAAATGAATTTAAAATACACCGATTACGGAAAGACGTATTGAATTGGAATCAAATAAAGAAATGTGTATCACAATTGAGCGAGAAGTGATCTATAAACGATTATTTTAATAATCCTCTCTGAGTAACTCGTTTCAGAATTCTGTTGACCTATTTCTCATTGCTTCCTGGCTCGTAACATTATAAGGGCTCTATGTTAATGTGCTATTCCTGGTCATTATTTCCTCTTCGTGTTTAATCTCACAAAGAGAACTTCAAATCCTTTGTATTTAATTCCGTATCAACCGAATGAAAATGTAATTGGCTATAAGGTGTATTGGATCATTAGTTGCATAAACTATAATATATATCCTATGAGAAAGGAATTTTTTATCTACAACTGTTTATCTTTTTACAATATTATACCAAGACTTGTAAGTGTAATAGTATGTGCAACGCCTTTCGATGTTTTCTCAACGCTTTCAAATGTAAATAAGTTCTAGTGACGCTACATTTTCGAAATACACTGTTTCGAAATCAGGCGGGCAAAGTTACGTATGTACAAGTACGAGTATAGTCCAGACGCCAAACAATTCATTGAGCTGACAGATTCCGCGGGTAATTAAAATATCAGCGCAAAGGAATCCAGTGCATGTAACAATATAAACAAAAACAAAACATGACTTGGAAGGGACTACCACGAACTAATGAAGAGTAGAATTAAAAACTGAAATTCAAGTTAAAATGAGTACGTTTGTAATTATTCCTTACATTTTTTGACCTTATATTCATTTTTTCAAACACACATCTCGATGCTCTGAAAATGCAAATTTTCTTTCCAGGCAAAGGCGTGAAATTCGTCTAATTGTTTTAAATCGTTCTAAACGAGGCGAAGCGTGTGGTTAAGAACAAATAAACAAATCATCTTCTTACAATAATTTTAATGACTCTTCTACTGCTTTTTCCTTCGTATATTTACTGATGACTTCTAGGGATGATACACATATTAAATATATATTTTTTTTAATTCAGTATGGATTAACGAACAACAATAATTGTATGCTTTAGGAGCGATCACTTCAGAAGCGAATGTTTCAGTATTGGTAATTTGAAAAGTCTAAAAAATATTTTCACCATGTTTTTTAAATATCTTAGTAACGTTGTTAATCGAATTTTTTTGACATTTAACCGGTTTCGGCAGCTCGCTGCTATCTTCTGAGAAGGCTCGGGGAGATGGGGCCAAGCTGCCGAAACCAGTCGAAGCTAACAACAAATGGAATTATTTTAAATTGAATATACGAGTATGTTATCAAGGAATATTTAGCAAAAATAACTTTGTATATTGTTTCAAAACGCAGATTCTCATATTAAATCGCATTTATATATTAACGTTTTAAACGTTTAGATATAAATTATGATAGTGCAGCGTTAATACATGCTTCTTGTTGATACAACTAAAACCTTGTAGCATTTCATTTAATATTCCTCGTTGCAGGCTGCTAGAAAACCCGGTTGGCTCTAATTATATGGGCCAAGAAATGGACAGATGAGTTCGCAGGTATAACAACGCCGCACTGTTGACAGAGCTGGTTTGTCGTCAGATTACTAAACATTATTACCGCCGAATACACTTTACACATGGACCGACAATGGCTTCAGTAGCCATTCATTCTGAATGTAAAGACAGCGGCCATGTTCAGTAAAATATTTATACTCGAATTCAACAAAATTACATTTGTATCACAACATTTGCACACATTAACCCCGAAGTGTTAAAATTATTTGTATTTACAAGTGCAATATTTGATTGTCAACCTGATGGAGTGTTATTGATGCCTCTTCAGACTCTAGGCAGCGTGCGTCATAACTCTCCACTCGAAAGTGCGACTTTTAGAAATCAGAATGCATAATTCGGTACACATAAGTAACGTGCACTTTTGCATGTATTTATTTACATGTTAAATGATTAATAGGATGCCAATACCATTACAAACATTTGTTTACTCACAACTACGAAAAATATTGCAATCATCGAAAATGATGAAAAAGCATTTGCTGCACCGCACTGAAGCCACTGTTTACCCAGCTACAGAGTATTTAAGAAAAATATAATATTTAAAAGATGTTTTGCCGTTTATACGAAATTAATTAAAAAACCATTTAAATATATTTTTAAGGTTTCAGCATCATGAAATCGCTTCGTTTTTTAAATAAAGATAGAAACAGACCACCAACTTAAAAGTTGAATGTTTGACCTTGACACATATTAGAGTGTCGTATGCCTCTCAAGTTCAAAGACAAAACAGAGAAATATAAATAATGTAAACATTTGTATTTCGTAATACCTACATTTGTTTTAGACTGTATATTTGTAATTGACTTTAATATTTACATAAAAAAATGTTTTTTTTCGAATGAGCGTCACTTCAAAATAAATCTAGCATCAAGTTCTGTCTTCGTAACTATCATGAAGTAGACAGAAGGATCTTTAGAAAGATGGTTCAATCTTCAAATCAAATATCATATTATATACCTTATTTTTCAGATTATTTTACATATTGTCGAAATATTTATTAGACAATGAAATACAAAACTTTAAAAAAAAGTATTTAAATTAAATGTCATTTAAATGAGCTCGTTAATCCTTAAATTTAAATACTAGTTATAACGAATACAAATGAAAACATCTGTTTTCTAAAAGTTTTATTATTTTTTATGTGAATGACATGTTTCACCTATCTGAGGCATTACCAAATGTGACATTTAATAATTCCTTAGACAGGCAAAACATGCCATTCACATAAAATATAATAAATCTTCTGACAAAAAGACGATCTCATTCGTATTAATTATTTAATTATTAAACTGAATTATTTAATTATTGACTGAATTATTTAACTACTGAATTACTGAATCAATTATTTAACGGAACATAACTGTTCCAAAAACAATAAATTATATTAAAAGTCATATTCAGCTATTGAAATTACCACTATTTTCCTTCATAGTTTACACTATAAGTGTTTAATATAAAATAATAACGTTCTTCTTCTTCTTCAAATGCCCTATCGGATCCCCCCAACGTTGGCGATCACCTCGGTGAACCTGTCCTTGTCCTGCGCCGCTCGGAACTTCGGATGCCAGTCCACTCCCACACATTTCGCACCCAGAACACCTGTCTCCTACCGGGTCCTCCCCTTCCCTCAATTTTCCTCTCCGAGATCAGTCGGAGAAGGTGGTATTAACATTCAGAAATTTTATTTTCAGAGTTCTCTAGAAGTGGGTATCATGACTTTATTCGTGTGGGTGATGTACATCTTCCCTATGGGAGTACATATTTATTTTTTTAAGCTCATATTATCAACTATTTCCATTTTGTTTTACATTATTTTGGTAATTATTTATTATGTGTATTGTTTAGAAGAAACAAAATAAATACCGTATAGTATTACATATGAATAACTTACTAATTTATAAGTTATCTCGTTGAATATATTAATTTATTTTAATATGAGCAATGTGGATGGTATATTTTTGGCTGGTGGTTGAATAATGTATTTGGTTTGTGATAAATGTATTAGATACAAATATAAAGAGTTCATTTTAGATGATTCATTGTATAGGCAGAAACACTTCAACATTATAAACTGTTTAATTAAAACACTGTTATATAGACTAATAACACATTTGATTTAAATTCTTATTAAATTGACGCGACAGCTGTTTCGCTAATCATCAGGTGTAACAATCAACTAACTCGTCCGTCGAGTTAATTTTATGTTTGCATTCGTAAAATTTTAAAATAACACAGGATTTTTTAACTGTTTCCATTATGTATACATCGCTGCACTTTAATCGTTAAATTTGTATAAAAATATGATTATATTAGGGTTTTAATTGTGTGAAAACATTATTATTTTAAATCATTGTAACAAATACTAACTAACTAACAAACCATTACGCCGTCTCCCCGGAGGGGTAGGTAGAATGAAAGGTCTGCCACACTGTTCTCTCCTGACATACTTCTCTCGCTTCCTCTACATCGTGACATGCACGCACTTCGATTTCTCAAACTCCTCGCGTGACCGACATATAATCGTGCCATTTTTTCACCTTTCTCACTATTCTATATTCGCTTATTATTTCCACGTATCCAAATTATTTTGACCTGACCCTTTCATTATTTTGTTCATAACACGTTCATTCGCATCGCATTCACTTCTTGTATTTGCATTTGACATTCTATCGTATACAGATTTAACATACATTCATCTTAAAGATCTCATAATAAATACAATATTCTTATACAATCCGATTTTTTTTAATTATTTGTAACATACTGTTATAAGCTAAATATTTATAAAGTATGTAATTATTCAAATAAATTGAGTGCTTTGCACTCTTCAGCTCAATTCTTATGTAAAAGATGTATATTTAATGGGAGTAATAAAATTTAGCACTTGTGGAATGCCACATGTGTTTGAATAAAAAGTAAATATAATATAACCGCCTTCCAAATAAGAATACAAATTTGCTGGAAATGTAACATTTCAATTCAACTGTCGACCAACGTTTATTCAGCCCACTTGAAGCTTGCACAATAAATGACAGAATTTCCCGAGCTGAAATTAAAGTGAAAACTGCTGTGGAGTGCAGCAATTTGTCATCCGGAATATACCACACATAATTATAATTATTAAAAAAAACGATATTTTTTATTTATGACTACTTCCACATTTGCCTTTATTTCGACAGTGACCGGTTTCGCCGGGCTCGGTGGCATCGACAGACCAGCCTTATTTGATTATTATTACAAAAAACATTTTTTTATTTAATTATTATTTTAAAAGAACTTATCTTAAAAACATATAATCATATTATTTTATATAATATGCAATTGTATTTAAATTAGGTTCAACTGATTTTTAGAATTAATAAATATATAAAATAAAATTAATGCATTTTATATTAACCACGAAACTGTAATTACGTTTATTTTGTCTACTCTTTCGCCACGTCAGGGAAATATCAAAACTTGTATAAAAAGTCTTTGCTGGTTCTAATGATGCCACTTGGCCCATTTTAACTAGGTAGTTTCCCGTTGCTTTACAGATTTTTGTACCGTATACAACAAGTTGTTTGTACTAAATTATTATGTAAAAATTAGCTATTGATTTTCATCACATGTGATAGTTTGCTTGTCTGCTATCGCAATTTGTATTGTCACTTGAATTCTTACTGACCAAGACGAATCGAACCCGGGCTTCGGTGTGGCAGTCACAGCTGTTGCTTCTCTGCTGCGATGGCCGTCTCCCTATATGGTTCACTAATCCCCAAAATCATTCCGACATCTTAGGGTTCCTACCTAACGTCATATATATCCGTAATTTAAATGTTGTCATAATACTTTTTTCCTGTCTATGTTATTTCCTTATAGCAGCATTGTTTTCAAATCAAATCAAATCAAATCAGTTTATTTACTCAAAAGACATTACAAACAGCATAAATGTTTAAGGCATCTATTGAGTACAGGTAAGATATTATACACATACAACATAATACCAGGAACGCATTAGTGATGGTTCGACATTAGGAAGACAAGATACTTTCCAAAGTCAAGAGTATTTGTCCCCTGAACGTACTTTCACTAACATGAAAGACGTCGATCTCCGAGGAGACCGCGTTCAGCAGACTAATTGCTCTTCCCACCGGTGTCACCAGAGGCAGATTGGTTCTGGCGGCCGGTAGGTAAAACAATCTGTGCTGTCGCTGTCGGAGATATCTATCGGGGACAAAAAGACTAACATCCCCCAGTACGGCCAAGTTCTCAAAATATCCCCTAATTAATCTGAAGAAATGGGTTATTAGATGTCCATCTCTTCGAAGCTGTAGAGAATTGGTTCCGAGCATTCCCAAAAGAAATTTTAACACAAACGTCTAAGGCAGTGTTTCCCAGCCTTCTTTGTGCCATGCCACACCGTAGTGTTTTCAAAAGTTATATGCCCCATCGGCCTTATATGTGTAATAGTAGATAATTGCCGACGTGTCTCATCTCTGAAGCGTGGTGCCCCACCCCTGAGGCGTTATGCCCCACCGCATTTATTCTGCGCTCATCATATTTCTGCCAGATCCATGCCTAAATTCCATACATCAATATTGCTACTAAACGGTCATTGCGAAAGATTGTAGAGCGGAAGAAAGTATTATTAACAAATTAATGAAATGATCAATACGTTGGTTAAGACATATTGAACGCATTGATGAAGAAGAAATAATTAAGGAGGTATACGTTTACGATTTATTATGTATTTACGTATCTGGGAACCATGTTTACAAGAGACGGAAAAATTAGAAAGACATCGAAAGAAGGGTTGGTGCTGGGAATTAAATAAATGGTGCACTCAAAGTCATTACTGCAAATAGAAATATATCTACAGAAGCAAATATGGTAGTACCCAATGGAGTTCTAGTGCCAACCCTCATGTATGGAAGTGAAGCTTGAAACTGGCAAAAGAAGGATGAAAGCAGGATAAACGCCGTAGAAATGAGATCACTTTGAATAATGTGCGGGAAAACGTTGTACGATAAAATACCGAACGATGAAATAAGAAAGAAATGTAAGGCGGATGACTGCATCATGGATCATTAAAAAAAGATCCCTGAGATGATTTGGACATATGGAACGAATGGATGAGAGTAGAATGGTTAAAAAGTTGTACACAAGCAGCGTGAGTGGAAAAAGAAGCCGAGGACGACCGAGGAAAACATGGCATGACCAAATTAATCAATTACTAAAAGGCGACCACATCGGCCTATCGACGTGCGTGCATGGTACGATGTATGAATGTAGGGGACGCCCGTGAGGTATGCCAAGACAGAGCATTGTGGCGATTCATCCTCTCTGCCTACCCCTCCGGGGAAATAGCATGATGGTTAGTTAGTCAGTTTTACGTTTACGATGTGAATGGAGTACCGTATCGTGGGAGACCGAGGAAAACTTGACATGACCATGTTAATAAGAAAAAATATCAGTGATTAAATTAATCAAATTTTTAAAAGTCTGCCTTGTTAGAAGTCGGTAGAATCGACATGCGTGTATGTCTCGCTGTATGAATGTGGAAGAATCTAGAGAGGTGTGTCAGGAACGAGTAGTGTAGCGGTCTATTCTTTCTGCCTACCCCTTCAGCGAAACGGCATGATGGTTTGTTGTTGTCGTTGTAAATGTTGTCCTGTATCGTTTATTTCTAAATGTTTAGGAATACTATTTTGTCGTGTCATATAAAAAAATAATGAAATAATAAATATTAATAAATAAATTTAATTAAATGTGGCCTGGCATTCCAGCGTGCTTTAAATCTAAAATGTATAATAAGTCTCGAAAGGATGAGGGACAGGCCTTGGAAGTGTACGAGCGAGGCTGCCGCAAGGGCGCCGTTGCGCCCTATAACAGCCTCGAGTATGTGGTGGGACATTCTATGGTGTCGTATCCACGCGTAATAATGTATGTAAATGACCTTAAATCCGTATAATAATTAAGACTCGTTATCACTTTATTAAAGCAAATCATTGCATAAAAACACTCCCTCATTCGTGTGAGTAGTGTTCTCAATGGCCTCGGAGTCTATCATTTTAATTGTAGAGAACCTACTACACAGTCACATGATGAAGGGAGTGACTAGGTAAATGACCTATAAACATACTTTTATCATTTCATTCAATCAGTTCTATGATTTCATAATATTCACGTTGTACTGTCATTATCGACATTATCGACATTACCGACCCTTGTGTATGGAAGTGGAGAATGGAACTAGTATAGGGTGTTTTTTTAAAGGTTTGGTTTTTAAACTAGCAACATTGTTTCAACAGACTGTCAATTTGACAGTTAATAGTTGATTTGTACTCAATACATTTTGCCATTTTATTAAAAATAGATTTACGTCAGTACAGCGCTTGCAAATTGTGCAAATTTATTTTGAAAATCATGGTTTGGTTCGCTACACACCGCGTCTCACGCGAGGGAGAAAAAAGAAGAATGGGGTGCCGCATCGGTTAAAGTGTGGCAGTCCATTCTTTCTGCCTACCCTTTACGTAATGGTTAGTTAGTTTTGGCGGTTTGCCAAACATATCGTGCACTACGTCCATTTTACGGACGACATAATCGTCCATCCGAGTAAGTTATTCGGAAGACCATGGATCGTTTTCGCACCACGTACACTCTAGTGGATAATACGCATCCACAAAGACGACAATTGTCGAAAATTGGATTTCACGATTGCGCTTCACTCGAACTAGCCGTGGTGCTCATATTCCCGAAATCATATTTAAATAATAATAGCATAAAATTATCATACACATTAACATTATTTTAATGTTTTTTTTTCATTTTGAATATGTATTGTATACCTCTAAAAAACACCCTATATAAGAAGGATACAAGTAGAATAAATGGGGTAGAAATGAGATCTCTTAGACGAATGTGTAGTAAATCTGTATTTGATAGAGTATCACATGTAAATATAAGAAGTGAATGTTGTGCGAATGCAACAAAATAATTAAAGGGCCACTAAGATGGTTTGGACACATGGAAATAATAAAACTGGTAAAGTAAGTAAACATAAGCGAAAAAAAACTAGAGGGAAAAGTGACATGATCAAATCAATCAAATATTAAATGTCGGCCATGTGAGGAATCGGAGAAGTCGTCGTGTGTGCATGACATGACTATAAAAGTTGAGACGTCGAAAGAAGTATGTTAGGAAATTAAATTGTGGAGTACCATTCACTCTGCCTACCCTTTCGAAGACACGGCGTGATGGTTAGTAAGCAAGTTAATAATATCAATTCATATGAATTGACTGCATCATGGATAAAATTAAAAAAGGATCCCTGAGATGATTTAGACATATGGAACAAATGGATGAGAGTAGAATGGTTAAAAAGTTGTACACAAGCAGCGTAAGTGGAAAAAGAAGCCGAGAACGACCGAGGAAAACACGGCATGACCAAATTAATCAATTACTAAAAAGCGGTCGAATTCGAAGCGGGATATTCGACGTGCGTGCATGGTACGATGTATGAATGTGGAGGAAGCCCGAGAGGTATGCCAGGACAGAGCATTGTGGCGATCCATCCTCTCTGCTTACCCCTCTGGGGAAATGGCGTGATGGTTAGTTAGTTAGTTAAAATAAAAAAACTAAAAATAAAAAATCATCAAAATGGCCACCAATTAACTAAATTGCAATATTAATCAGAACATGATTAAATAAAATTATCAGCCGTGACAGTAGAAGGACAAGAAAGGTTCCCCTGGAAATGATACAGAGTAGGCCAAAATTTTCCACCCTAATGGCAAGAGAAGAAGAGATAAATGGTCCTTTTGAAGACCTTCCCTACAAAACATATTTTTCAAAGACAATACGAAAAAGTAGAAGCAATGACAGCAATGATCAATAGTATTTCAAGACTTTTAAATAATAGCAGATTTTTGTTAGAGATCAATGATCAAAATAAATTGTATGTATTGTTTCTTGAACAATGATGTTAAACTCCATATTAAACAATTAATACGAATGAAAACGTCAGAAAGAAGTTTATTTTTATTTTATGGGAATGACTTGTTTCGCCCTTCTAAATTCCATTGGATAATGCCTTGGAATGGCGAAACTTTTCATTCCCATAAAATATAATAAAACTTCTAGAAAACTGACGTTTTCATTCACATTAATTATTAAAATAAATTGTATTAAATTTTATAATACAATCCATAATGTGGGCAGATTTGGCTCAATGCTGTGAAGAATAAATTAGGTTGTACCCAAGATAAAACGATCGTCTCATGAATAAGGAGAATAACGTGTTGTCCCCTGGACCACTGCCGAAAGTCGATTCAAACACTCTATGCACAATTTTTCTTTTTCTGGTGCCGTGTCGGGTCCCCCCAAAGTTGGTGATCACTACAGCGAAAGGAACTCTGTCCTGTGCCACTAGGAATAAATTTACAACTCTTGTCATTCCTTTCCACTCTCTAATAATTTGAAGCCAGGACAACTGCCTTCTACCACCTTCCCGACGACCCTATTTATCTATTTTGCCCCTGATTATCAGCCGAATACGGTGGCATCTTTCTTCCCTTAGTACTTGACCCAAATATGAGACCTAGACACTCCTGGCTCTAATAAGAATCAGCTGTAAATTTTTCACCAAGATCGGTCGAACAGTTTTTATGTACTTGTACAATGCGAACGTGTTCTTTTAGATACTTACACAGATGTAAAACTCATAGATCCTTTACACTCCGTTCACTAGTGAAAATGATCGGCACCTTAATAGATAAAATAGATTTAAATTTCCTTCTTCATCAAATGCCCTGTTGGGTCCCCCCAACGTTGGCGATCACCTCGGTGAACCTGTCCCTGTCCTGCGCCGCTCAGAACAGCCCCTTCACACTTCGAATGCCGGTCAACTCCCTCACGTTTCACAGCCAGGACATCTGTCTCCTACGCGTCCCTCATTTTTCCCCTTCAATATCAGTTGGAGAATTCTGAACATTAGGCGATAGAAATACCTTTCAAATGCTTCCAGTCTGCTCACTGTGTTGATTTTTAAAATCCACGATTCACTTCCATATAATATAACAGACCACACATAGCATTTGATCATTCTATGGCGGAGTTTCAAATTAATATTACATGCCATTATAGAAGAGTGATATCATTTTATTAAATGCAGCCCTTGCTGCCTCAATTCTGCATCTTATCTCTACTAAGACAGAGGATGTTGAGGTGTTAAGTGTGGTGTGTTCTGTTCTGTTATATGGGTGTGAGACATAGACATTAAACTTAAATACAATGAACCGGTTAGAGGCATTTGAAATGTGGCTTCACCGAAAAATATTCAGGATCCCATGGACAGACAGAGTGACGAACACAGAAGTCCTGAATCGTGCAGGAGTTAATAGAGAGCTGCTGACATTGATCGAAGTCCGCAAGATTTTATATTTGAGTCACGTTCTACGAGGAAAAAATATCGCCTGCTGCATCTAATTTTGAAGGGAAAAATAGAGGGCCGCAGGGAGGCAGGGAGAAGGCTCTTGGCTGCGCAATACGAGGGAATGGACGGGAATCGGAACTGTGGAGGAGCTATTTCGGACAGCGCAGGATAGGGAAGAGTTAACCAGAGTGATCGCCAACGTCGGAGGGACCTGACAGGGCACTTTAAGAAGAAGACGATCTCTTCATCTGGGTAAAGAGATTGCATTTTTTTTTAATTTTCTAAACGTTTGTAAAATATGAGCATGTTAAGAACACCATGTGTTTCAGGAGAGCAATTCACAATAACCAAATATTGAATTAAATTAAATACTAACCCATTAAGTTGAAGTATCGTGAATCAGTTTAAATGTAGCTGGTATGTCATCTATCCATTATGAACATAAGCTCGAACATAAAGTAATGATGGGAAAAGAGTCGCGAGGCTCCGGCAACAATGGCCGCCAAGTACGTGCAATTAGGGTAATTCTGTACACAGACAGGGTTACCGGTTGCGGCTGTGATATGGAATAATCTTTGCAATTATTTAATTGTACATTGTTAATGTTTAATTGTGTGTAATTTCAGCAGAATCGGTCTATTCACCACTTTTTGTGTGATGGTAACGAGGCATTAATTGAACTTCCGTATAGATTTGTAATATCAAAAATAACGTACATCATCTTTGACATGATATTTGATTGTATTTAAATCTGCTCGCGAGAATTGCACATATGTTTAACTACTAAATTGTATCTATAAATAAAATTATGGTGCCATAATTAAACATATTCACACGTTTATAATAATAAATAACATAATTAAATAAAACGATGTTTTTTTTAACTACATCCACTTTTGTCTTCATTTTGACAGCGACCAGTTTCGCCAGGCTCGCTGTCGAAATAAAGACAAAAGCTGAAGTAGTTAAAGAAACATTTTATTTTATTAATTTTTAAAATGAACTTCCATCAAGAGATTTTAATATAATCATTTGATAATTTAAAAATATTATATAACCATAAACGCCTTAAATCTTTTTTTATATTTATTATTTTATGTTCTCATAAATAATGTTATTAAATAAATCGATGTTTTTTTTTTAACTACATCCACTTTAGTCTTCATTTTGACAGCGACCAGTTTCCCCAGGCTCGCTGTCGAAATAAAGACAAATGTGAAACTAGTTTAAAAAAAAACATGTTATATTATTATTATTGAAAATGAACTTCCGTCAAGAGATTTTAATAAAATCTTTTGATAATAAATAATATAACCATAAACATTTTAAATCTTTTAATATGTTTTTATTATTTTATGTTTACATAATAGGGCAGTTGTTTTAACCTTTTCAGAATCACGGAGCACTTAAGATTACATGAAAAATTTAAGAGCATCAAAATCTTACTGTCAGTTAACAAAATAACAGTTAAAGAAAAATATCAATTCGAAACAGAATATTTATTACATATAAATAAATTGGATATTATTCCACCTTTATTTATATGTTATGAACAAAATAATGAATGGATCATTAAGATGGTTTGGACATATGGAAAGAATAAAGAATGGTAAAAAAGTATATGTTAACGATATAAATGGAACAAGAAATAGAGGAAGGCCGAGGAAAACGTGGCACGATCAAATAAATCAAATATTGAATGTCGGCCATGTGAGGAGTCAGAGAAATCGACGCGCGTCCATGACACGATGTATGAATGTTGAGGAAGCGAGAGAAATATGTCAGGAAAGTAAAGTGTGGCAGTCCATTATTTCTGCCTACCCCTTCGGGAGACGGCGTGATGGTTAGTTAGTTAGTTAGCTTTTTTTTAATTGGATACTTACCTATAGTATTATGTAAATTCTCCTTCCAAATTTATTAACGCCCAAATTTTAAATAAAAAGTTATTGAGAAAAATATGTCTACATGTATGGAAAAACTGTTCAAGTTCTTATTTATTTGATGAGATAACAGAGCTTTTCGGATTTATGGATTTCAGAAACATTAGGTCAAAAATTTGGTATACTCGTAGTTCGTTTATTTATTTTCATGATTCATTATTTTTTTTATTAATTAATATTGAGAGCTAGCCCATACAAATATGGTGTTAAAAGCTGTAAACAAAAGGTACCCGGTTAGGACCACTGTATTAGAAATACCAAAAAGTAATCAAAAAAATTCAGCGTTTTTTTCGGACACTTTATTTCAAAATAGTTCTCCAGCATAAATGTTAATTGATTATGATGTAATTTATAGTTGTAAATTTACAATTTCTTTGAAGAAGAAAAAAAGGTATGATAAAAATATATCAAAGCCAATGGTAAAAATGACGCGCTTGCGCTCATTCCGATGCTGTATTTTGTTTTTGTTCTACAGATGCAAGAAGGCAAAGAAAATAAAGAAATAATCACATGGTGGTAATAAGAAATAAAAAAAATGTGGAATGAGGAATGTTGTATTTTTTTTTTTTTTTTTTACGTATACAACAGGTTGCTTGAACCCAATTACAGTATACATTTTTTTTTTTTTTAAGCTGATATATTGATTCTCGTGACATGTGACAGGTAGCCAATCTATCGCCATTTTATTGTCACGTGAATACTACACCAGACCAAAGACAATGTGACAATCACACTGCCGTCGCCGGGAATCGAACCCAGAACCTTCGGAATGGGAATCAGAGCTCTTACCACTCTGCCACGAAGGTCGTCGGTATTACATAAAGCATGCGCTTAACCCAACCAATGACAGGTCAAAAGTCCTGTAAACACCTCGGTCAACCATATTCTGTTTCCGATTTGCATCTTCGTCTCTATTGAGATACAATTGATTCTTGAAATAATCACAGTTTCAAAATGTGACCGTTGGTTAAGATTTAAAAAAATGTAAACAGGGACTACAAATCTTTCGAAAACATGACGACCCCCCAAAAAGGAGATGATATCTTGTAGTCAACAGTAGAATCAGATCGTCGTCAGATATTCAAAGAATTATCGACCTTTGGCTATCTAAGATCTACAGTCTTAGATCACTGTATAGGAAAATATGCATAAACATATAATTCAGATTATGTTACCGTAGGAACCCGTAAATTTTTAAAATCTAAATCCCATAACAAGAAGAAATCATTTAAGCCTATGCCTGGTCAGAATGTCTGAAGAATCTTGTCTGAAAGAACAAGCACATGGGTATTAACTGCAAGGTATGAATTTATAAGACATGCGTTCGACCTACCATAATTACTTACAATAAACGTTAAGGCGTTACAATAAACGTTTATTGTTATACCTGATGATGCCAACATCGGTTGGCGAAACAGCTGTCACGACACTCTCGGTGAATAAAAATAAATTGTGATATTATAACAGTGTTTTAAATTTTAACAATAATAATGTTGAAGTATCCATAGTGTTTCGGCCAAAACAATTGACTATTTAAAACTTCAAAAAGGATCATCACTTAGGTAGTTTGCACATATCGCCTCTTTGCGAAAATAACGTGTTATCTAGAAAAAAAATTTAATTTATAAATGAAGCTAGATACCCGCCTGAAAGAGACAACGTGACAACACAATATACCACTGTTGTATTGTCTCTTTCCCTCATGAATTCTCTGTTTTTCACTTTAAAAAGACCATGTTTTTGTAGAAAATAAAGTTGAACACGGCGGATTTGATTTTCGAAATGTCACGTTATTCTCTCAAAGAGGCAATATGAAGTGAACTGATGAGGGGAAAATGGTTAAACACAAGTAGTGTGAATGATAAAAATAAGTCGAGCATGGCATAACCAAATGTATCAATTACTAAATGGCGGTGATGATAGAGTCACTATGTGTGATTGTAGAAATAGTGTGAGACTTATATCAGGATAGAAGAGTGTGGTTGTCCATTATTTCTGCCTATCTCTCCGTCATAACAGTTAGTTAAGATAATAAATTTCTTTAACGCGATTATGCGATGCTTCATGCTACCATGTTTAAAAATTCATAAACTTTTTAATGGAAATTTTACTCCGATATCTACCCTGGTTATCAGATCTCGCACCATCAGATTACTACCTCTTCACATTATTAGACCACACGTACTAAGCAGAATAAGGTATACTGCAATTCCTTCGAAAATTATTTTGTTGAAACACGTTCAAGTATTTTTTAAGAACATTAAATTACATTTTTGTTTAAAACAAACAACAAAATTATTGATTTCCGGTCCCCTTATATTTCATAAGTGAATTGTAATTTAATTACCTTTCCAGTCCCCATGGATTTAATAATTTTTGACTATTCTTAAGTTTTTTTATGAAGTAAGTAGAAGATGCCTGTGTGAATTGTCGCGGACACTCACACATGTGGATATTGTTTGCAAATGAGATCACGTGATTGTGTTCGCGTGTGTTTTTAAGGTATACCTAAGTTAATCAATAACTGCATAATAACACCAGGTAGGTCGTTTATTACCTTTGATGTTATATTATGCAATATATAAAGAGGCAGACCGAGGAAAACATGGCATTGGCCAATTGGACATGTCCAAATAAATCAAATTTTAAAGGTTGTTCACGTAAGAAGTCGGAAGAATCGACGTGCGTGTATGACTCGCTGTATGAATGTGGAGGAATCTAGAGAGGTGTGCCAGGATAGAGTAGTGTGGCGGTCCATTCTCTCTGCCTACCCCTTCGGGGAAACGGCGTGATGGTTTGTTGTTGTTATGAAAATATGTATTATAGGTATTGTTTAAATTGTTATAATTCAAAGTAAAACTTCTAGAACAATGATGTCAGACATTATATTAAATAATGAATATGAATGATAACGTTCCGAAACTCCAAATCACCTATTTGAAAAAAAATCTTTTCAGATCATATAATATTACCCCTGAGATCAACCTGAAACGAAAAGTCTATGAAGCCTGCGTTCTGCCAGTTGATACTTATGGTCTTGAAACTGTTACATTGTCCAAAAAAAGTGCCGAGAAACTACGAGTGACCCAAAGAGCCATAGAAAGAGCCATGCTAGGAATAAGCCTAAGAGATAGAGTCAGAAACGATACGGTGAGAGAAAAAACAAAGGTCACCGACATCATCCACTGGGTGGCGACACTAAAATGGCAATGGACAGGTCACGTAGCCAGAAGCTCAGATGAAAAATGGACAAGAAGACTGCTGACTTGGAGACCGTGGACAGCAAAGAGAAGTGCAGGGCGACCGCAACTTCGGTGGAAGGATGATCTAAACAGACACTTCAGAATAACTTGGATGCAGTCTGCACAGGACAGAATGACATGGAAGCAAATGGAGGAGGCCTTTGTCCAGGAATGGACGGAAATAGGCTGAGGAAGAAGAAGAAGAAGAATATTACCCCATGTAGCTTTTGTTAATGGTATTTTGCTGGTATTCTGTCTGATTTTAATTCACATAAGCGAAACTTGTACTAAGGTTCTTATATATATTTATTTAATATTTGGGATAATTAACATAATTCTCCCAATGATTGAAATGTAAAACCTTAAAACACGTCGAGAAAAATAAACTCAATGATAAAAAAATCTTTGTTTTTTAAGGGAATTGAATGTTACACCTATCTAAGGCATTTTTGCCGAATGCTCAGAGTTCCCTGGACAGACGTGGTTACCAATACCGAAGTCCTGAGGCGAGTTAGAGTTGACGGGGAACTGTTATCAACTATCAAGGTTCGAAAGATCTCACATCTGAGTCATATATGGTACTGCGTGGGGAAAAGTACCACCTTCTCCAACTGATATTGGAGGGGAAAATTGAGGGACGCCGAAGGCACGGAAGTGGACAAATGTCCTGGCTGCGAAACGTGAGGGAGTGGACCGGCATCCGAAGTGTGTAGAAGCTGTTCTGAGCGGCGCAGGACAGGGACAAGTTCGCCGAGGTAATCGCCAACGTTGGGGGGACCCAACAGGCCGCTTGAATTTAAAAGGCATTTTTAAAATTATGTTTAAGGTTTGCATTTTAAATATGTTATTAATTAGCTTAGCTCATGCGTATCAGATTGTATATAATAGCATTTCAGATTATTACTTATTACAAGCAAAGTAATAATGTTTTTTTTTCACGCAATACATGCAAAGTACCGATAACGTCGCGATTTATTTACATTCAAGCAGGACGAATTAAGCGATTCTGCCGTTGTGATTAAGTGAATGTTTTATCGAATGCAAATAATATAAAATTTTAATTTGCATTTCACATTCCATCGAGTATCGAGACAACGCATCATATAAGTGTTCATGAGTAAAGTAAAAGATATTATTATATATAACAGCTATGACTGCCACACCGAAGATAAAAGGTTCGACTCCAGCACAATCAAATCAATAAAATATTTTCAAATGATTTTACTGAAATCTCTTAATGGAAGTTCATTTTAAATAATAATTAAACAAAACGATGTTTTTTTAAACTACTTCCACCTCTTTCTTTATTTAGACAGCGACCGGTTTCGCCAGGCTCGCTGGCATCAACAGACTGATCTGTCAGTCTGGTCGGTCACCGATAAAGACAAGAGTGGAAGTAGTTAAAAACATCGTTTAATTTAATTATTAAATAAAATATTAAATGTCGGCCACGTAAGGAGTCGGAAAAACTTACATGCGTGCATGAAACGTAGGTAAGTATGAATGTAGAGGAATCGAGAAAATTATGTCAGAAAATAACAACGTGGCGGTCCATTATATCTGCTTACTCCCCCAGAGAGACGAAGTGATGATTAGTTAGTTATAAAATGGCGCTATATAAACTACCTATTACATGTTCCTTTTTACTTTTTTTAATTGTAATCATAAACTCCCTAGAAAATGTCTGTAATGTTAATGATTTTTTTTTAATAAATTGAATTGATTGTCACGAGAATCAATATATTAGCTATACCCTTAACATCGGTTTGGACATATGGAATGAATGAATGAAGAAACAATGGTAAAAAAGTATATGTTAACGATGTAAATGGAACCAGAAATAGAGGAAGACCGAGGAAAACGTGGCATGATCAAATAAATCAAATATTGAGTGTCGACCACGTGAGGAGTCAGAGAAATCGACGCGCGTGTATGACACGATGTATGAATGTTGAGGAATCGAGAGTAATATGTCAGGAAAGTAAAGTGTGGCAGTCCATTCTTTCTGCCAACCCCTTCGGGGAGACGGCGCGATGGTTAGTTAATATCCTAGTAAAAAGTACAACTTAATATTTTAAAATAAAATGTTTATTTTTCAGCGTATACTATTATTGTTATGAAATCATTATTTTGTTTTCAGTACCATGTATTGCAATTGAAAAGTCGAACTTTGGTTTTAACTCAGTGGAACTGGGAAAACCCAAACCAAATAATTCGCTACGTATTTGATGCCGCATGGGGGGTTTATGAAAATTAACAGTAGACAATTGCGTTAATACTCGTATGTACATCACAAAACCTATGCCATTCGTACATCGCGTGCACGCTTTCAAATCAACATAACATAAACAAAACAAATTATAAAGAACTTAAACATACATTAGTTATTATAATTTATAAACTTTAAAGGGTTCTGTTTATTTTTTTTTTCATTTATAACTAACTAACTAACTAACCATCACGCCGTCTCCCCGAAAGGGTAGGCAGAAAGAATGGACTGTCACACTTTTACTGATGCGGCACTCCATCCTTCTCTTTTCGGAGACGCGGTGTGATGTGTGTGTGACGCGGTGTGTGTGTGATTCATTTATAAGTTTCTGTAATACTCGTATTATCCTTGGAGGTGTTTATCTCGAGGATATTACCAATTATTATATTATAAAGTTTATTTTAAGTCTACTGAGCTGACTCAGTCAAACTATATGGTCCATAGGCTATCTACATATATATGTTCCTACATTCGCTGTACTGCTGAGAAAATTATGGAAAAACTCAACCTATCACTGCATTCAACTGCAGCAATTTGATACAACAACAACAATGTGCACTACTATTTTAAACTTTATAGATAGCCTTCGCACTTTGTAATCCAATTATACGTTTATATCATAAAATAATATTGTTTTGTCTACGTTTAAAATATTGCATAATTATTGTGAGTTAGTTTGAAAACTAAACTAATATTCACAACAACATCTCTCTCAGTGTTGTATTTCATTTTGTTAACCAGTAATTCAATACCTGTTCAACTTCTACGTTTAATAAAAGCACTTGAAATACGTAACTAACCAACTATCTAACTATAACTCCGTCTCTCCGAAGTGGTAAGTAGAAAGAGTGAACTCCCACACACTTTTCTTTCTTGTCATAATTCTCTTGCCATTTTACAGTAACTTTTTGAAAAGGCTTTTGTTTGCGATGACAACTTTAAGTGCACCATTCACTTAGTTGCCTGCCTCAACCCTTCTTTCAATATCCCTCTCCACTCGCCCAACCTTTGTAAACATACTACCTTAATATAAAAACTCATCCACTTGTTACAGATTTTCACCATTCACGTTTATTTTTATCTTTAAATCGTAACTTTAAACTTATTCACATTAATCATCAGATCATTTCGCACGCAAATTTATAAATACGAGTCACCAGGACTTGTAATTCATGCTCGTTGGCTGCAAGTATGACAGCGTCATCGCATACAATAGATAGCTTACTGACTTTCCGCTCATTTTGGCACCTACATCCAACCCTTTCAGCTCTTTCATACACTTGCCATATATATTGTAGATCAATAACCACAGGGACATTACGCAATCCTGTATAATAGTATATATTATAAAAACAAGGTTCAAAATTATAGAAATACACATATTCCTATGGTGAAAATTTGGAGCAAGTAGATGAGTTCGTGTATAGTAGCATGTTTACAAGAGATGGGAGAGTGGAGAGCGATATTGAAAGGAGGGTTGGGGCAAGCAACAAAGTGAATGGTGCACATGAATTTGGCACCGCAAACAAAAACCTTTCCAAAAAATCTAGAATGGCAGAGCACAATGGTGTTCTTCTACTGACCCTTATGTATGGACGCGAAGCATGGAACTGGCAAATGAGATCTCTTAGACGAATGTGTGGATACTCTGTGTATGCTAGTGTCGAATGGAAATATGAGAAGTGAATGCGGTGCGAATGATGGTGTTATGAACAAAATGATGAAAGGATCATTAAGATGGTTTGGACACATGAAAAGAATAAATGAAGAAAGAATAGTAAAAAAAGTATATGTTAATGATGTTAATGGAACCAGAAATCGAGGAAGACCGAGGAAAACGTGGCACGATCAAATAAATCAAATATTGAATGTCGGCAATGTGAGGAGTCAGAGTCCAAGAAATCGACGCGCGTGCATGACACGATGTATGAATGTTGAAGAATCGACAGATGATATGAGAGAGAATATGTCAGGAAAGAAAAGTGTGGCAGTCCATTCTCTCTGCCTACCCCTACGGGGAGACGGCGTGATGGTTAGTTAGTTAGTTAGTTAATGAACTTTAAGTTATTAAATATACATCCTTATCAATCGACGTGCACCGCTCTTTGTAAAAAATGTCTCACACATTCGTGAGTCAAAAAAAAAATTGATTAATCCTCCCAACTCGGATGTTATCAACAAGGGATACTATTTTTCCGTCGTAACAACACGCTTTGAATTCTATTCCTGAATAAAGGTGATCGGCTATTATTTATTAATGAAGACAGTTAACGAAGACAAAGTATTATCTGGAATAAAATAATTGTTATATGTGTTTTACGTTGCTCAACGGTAAACAAGAACCATAAAAGCGTTTCTTGTTATGCTGCTTACTTTTAATATAATAAGGAGTATGAAAGTAGAATAAATGCAGTAGAAATGAGATCTCTTAGACGAATGTGTGGATACTCTGTGTATGAATAATGAAAATATAAGAAGTGAATGCGGTGCGAATGATGGTGCTATGAACAAAATAATGAAAGGATCAATAAGATGGTTTGGACATATGGAAAAAATGAATGAAGAAAGAATGGTAAAAAAAGTATATGTTAACGATGTAAATGGAACCAGAAATAGAGGAAGACCGAGGAAAACGTGGCGCGATCAAATAAATCAAATATTGAATGTCGGCCATGTGAGGAGTCAGAGAAATCGACGCGCGTGCATGACACGATGTATGAATGTTGAGGAAGCTAGAGAAATATGTCAGGATAGAAAAGTGTGGCAGTCCATTCTTTCTTCCTACCCCTTCGGGGAGACGACGTGATGGTTAGTTAGTTAGTTAGGAGTACATGACGTCATTTTCATGTGTTCATCATTTTCATTTTCATGTTCATAACAAAAGACAAAAGTGCCAAGAATCAAAATAGTTCAAAATGAGTTATTGATCCATGGAACTGGCAGAAGAAGGATGAGAGCAGAATAAATGCGGTAAAGATGAGGACCCTTAGACGTATGTACAAAGTAGAACGATGTTTGACAGAATTTCAAATGCTGACTATTTTTATTTTAAAAATAGTTATTGGAAACAATAATTTATCAATGAAAGCGAAAATGGCCGTTCACAATGGAGTACTGGTCCCAACCCTTATATATGGAAGCGAAGCATGGAACTGACAGAAGAAAGATCAGAGCAGAAAAAATGCGGTAGAGATGAGGTCCCTAAGACGTATGTGTGGTAGAACGATGTACGACAGAATCTCAAATGCTGATATTGGGAACAAAATTATGAAAGAAAGGTGAAGAAAGAATGGTTAAACAAAGTAAACGTTAAAAATGTGAATGGAATACGGAGTCGAGGTAGACCGAGGAAAACATGGCATGACCAAATTAATCATATTTTAAAGGTTGGTCATGTCAGAAGCCGGAAGAATCGACGTGCGTGTATGACTCGCTGTATGAATGTGGAGGAACCTAGAGAGGTATGTCAGGATGGAGTAGTGTGGCGGTCCATTCTCTCTGCCTACGCCTGCGAGGGAACGGCGTAATGTTTTGTTGTTTGTTGTCAAATGCTGATATAAGAAAGAAATATGGAGCGGAAGAAGGTATTATGAACAAAATTACGAAAGGATCGCTGCATTGGTTCGGACATATGGAGCGTATGAATGGAAAAAGAATGGTTAAAAAGGTATACGTTAACGATGTAAATGGATTACAGAGTCGAGTAGGCTGAGAAAACATGGAATGACCAAATTAATCAATTACTGATCAATTGACAAGCTTGCATGTCACGATGTGTGAATGTAGAAGAGTAATTCAATTTTTTTTCCGTGAGGGGTCGGACAAATGCATGCATGACAGATGATGTATATATTAATTTTGAACTTTATGTATAAATGAAAACACAAATATAATCTCTATTCCATAGTGAATATTTCTATGCCATAGTGTAATGTTGTATATCTGGTTAATTATGTGAATTAACAATAGTTTTAATGGAAATATTTGAACATGTACTTTAAAAAATTAAAATTTGCTATTTGAACATAGTAACATGCTATATGTAACAATTAAATGTCATTAGATCTAATCTAACTTAAAGTACATTACTTTAATTGTTTACACATAAATATAATAAAGCATATAGGATGAGACCACACACGAACAGTCCTTTGTTGTAGAAATCATCAACAATGGTTAATGACTTCCATTTTTAAACTTAGAACGAAGTGCGCTGCAATTACAATTCACTTGTTAAGTCTGCCTGTCGGCTGCTGGAGAGTATATCTCTGTCAAATAACAGCGCAAATATCCGCGCCGAAAAGAGACAAGTGATACATCCTTATGCGGCCAGTGTGTTTTAGCCAAGCGTGCATTTAGCCGAGCAACTATTATATTTAGCTTTCTCTTCGCGGAAACTGTACTAAGTCTAGACACCGTTCGGACACCGCGATTCGCTGTAGCGACAAAGGAGACTTGGCTGGAGTTCTTTGCGGATCATAGTAACGACACTTCGAGTATGCTACTAATTATAGGCGTATAATGATTTCTTGTCTTGCTGACATTACCGCAGAGACTAATAGCAGCCTGTATGGAAGATATACACACTTCGTCAACTATTATGTTAGATGTATTGAGGTGAAGGCCGCTACTTCTCTGCCTCGGGGAGTGAACTCTTCAGGCTCTGGGCATTTCTTAGAACGCCAGTGGTGGGTGAAACTAACAAAAAAAGTAATATTCGATTTATCTTCAGTTTTTTGTCCAAGTCATTCGAATCATCATTAAACAATATATATTAACTGACAATCAAGCAATATCCCCCGAGGAGAATAAGAGAGAAGTTTGCCAAACTATTTTAGCGTAATGTAAAATGAATAATTTATTGTGTCCAATTTTCTTCATTATATGCATAATATCAATAATTCACGTGACAATAAAACAGCGATAGATTAGCTATCCATCACATGTCATGAGAATCAACAGCTTGAAAGTTGTATACCGTAGTTAGAGTCAAGTAACCTTCTGTATACAAATGCGGAAAGTAACGAGAAACTACTACTTTAAAGGCCAAAATGTCACAATTTGCTGCAAACCCATCCCGTGAATTAAACTAGCGAAGAAGATCAATAATTAGTAAAATGCATTGTATACTACTTAATTTTCACATTCAATTAAATATAGTATTTGAGTTAATGATAATTAAAAAATTTAATAAAATTTTCAAACTTCACATCTTAAACAATAATAATAATAAATAAAAATCTGCAAATCTGTAAATACTTTGTAGTTTTAAAGTTTTACAATTATACCGGTAATTGTAAATTTTCACTTATTTAAAATAACTCTATGGTACTACCTTTTTGTCATAAATAGTGGGGTTTTAATAATAAGAGACCTCTCGCGATACTTTCATATGAATCGAATTTTTAAAAAACGATGCTTTTGTGATATTTAAACATTTGATTTTTTAAATCATTTTTATTTCAAAAAAGACACTGTTTTATTCATATTATTAAATGTTTTATGGCATAATCATAATTTTATCATTAGTACGAATGAAAACATCTGTTATATAGAACATTTATTATGATTTATAGGAATGATATATTGCGCCTTTCTAAGGCATTATCAATTTTATCATTTTGTAAATGTAATGTGTTTGTTGTCTATACGAGTATGCAATAAGGCGAATGATTGCATCATACATTTTATCAATTCATCCAAGTTTTTAAAACATATTCTAGTATTAAATTTAGTTTAGGCGTATTTGCAAGAGGATACGAAGTAAAAGTTGATGATGGAGGTATTATCTAATGGACTCGCCGCACTGTCCGCCACTGAGTGAGAATAGCATGATATTATATATATACTAACCTACATTTAATATTAATTATACCGACTAGTGAAACGCCAGTCGCAAACACTAGATCAATAACTTGTCCAGTAATATAAAAAGACGTAAAGATGAGAGTTAGTTACATAGCTAGATAATTATATCTCTAGACAAATACATTTGATACAAACTATTAAAGCACATATGCAATAAATAACGAAATATAATCAAACTAACTAACATTTCACAATTAGAGCGTTTCTCCGGAGGGATACTCCGAGAAAATAGACATCCACACTTCTCTGTCCAGAACTTCCTCAACATCTTCTTCTCCGGTCTCAATCTAAAGATTGGTCTGCAGCAAGACGACGCATCTTCCACTACGCTCGGTCCTCGGCAACTCTCATCAAATCTGCATAAGAGGTGCAGCCCATATCTCGGCAAATCTGGTCTAGGTACTTCGTCCTCTGCCAATCGATCCCTCGACCATTCCCTCCAATACATCATGCAGGAAACTTTCGTGTCGTAACATATGAGCAATCCATCTCGTGTTTAACATGTGCCTATTCTCTCAAACTCTGCTGAGAACCTCCTCATTTGTAGCGTGGTCCCTCACGTAGGTCCACATTTCAAACGCCTCCACCCTTTTGCACTCCCTTTCGCCCAGGCAGTCTCGCAGCCGATATAGTAAAACACTCCACACCAATGTTTTTATATTTTGTTTTTGGAGGCTTAGGTCTATGTTATTGGACTCGAATATTTTAGATTTTTTGTTGAAGGCAAGTTTAGCCTGGTGGATACGACTATCGACGTCTTTCTTTGACATACATACATCATAACACGCACGTGGATCTGACTTTAAATGTGGGCGCAATGAAATCAACGCTCTTAAAAAATATATTGCAAACAAAATTTTGAATGAACAAGCAGTTCTCGATTCCGTGTGCAGTTCTTTTACGCTTAAGCTACATCGATAAAATAATACGTGTTTTTTTTACGAATATATTGCTTTCTACGCAATAATTTAATATGCATAAATGATCCGTTGGAATTAAATATTTAACTTTTTATAGAAATAAAATAATAAAAGTTTTATTGAAACACTATTTATAGAAAATTATATGGTAATATGCCAAAGATTTTTTTAATGAAAAATAAAATACTTTTCATGTGATATATTGACGTTTTATAGTACTTATATATGTTTTATTATTGTTATTACGGAATATTAATCAAAAATGTATATTTTTATGAACTTCAGATCAAAATGTCATGGAATTTTCCTAGACGTGTCAAATCTCACTTTGAGAATTGTGCAAAAATATCTGCTAGATACCTCGCAATTCGATAAAAGCCAATGTGACGTATTTAAAAAACCAAAACAAATGAAACCAATAAAAAAGAAATGTTAATTATTACAACATAATTAATTACAAAGACCTTCGTGGCCAAGTGGTAAGTGCTTTGACTGCCACCCTGAAGGTCTCGGGTTCGATTCCCGGTGATGGCAGTGTGATTGTCACACTGTCTTTGGTCTGGTGCAAAATTCAAGTGACAATAAAATGGCAATAAATCAGCTACCTATCACATGTAATGAGAATCAAAATGATAGCTATACCGTTTACATCGATTTGGCTTGCGTTATAATGATGTAAAGAGCGATTCAACAAAACAAGATTAATAATAATACTAATATCAACTTATCTGTATCAAAGAGAGTGTATTTTTTCAATTGTTCTAATTGCTTCCTAATAATGGAGGGATAAGCTCTGAACTGAATATGCAGGGGCTATAAACACTTAACTGAATAAGGTTTTTATAAAGATAATAGATTTTCATCTGAATTTACGGTGTCGTATTTATCGTGAATTTTTTAAAGATAAACGTAAGGCGTTAACACTGTTTAACAATTTGTATTAATTAAATCATTGTTTTTTCCACTTTTTGGTTTATTTTTCTCGACACGTTCAAAGTAACCTATATCGAGCTTATCTTATTCTCCCAGTGATGACGTTGTAATACATTTCAAAAGTGAAAAAACAGTGTTTTAATTCAGAAATAAATCCTCATCAGTAGCAGTATTAATGCCTTTCAATCATCTTTATGGTTTGGCATATAGGTACCCCATGACAATAAAGTATCCGGAAATTGTGATTTAAATTGTCGAATATTAAAATAATAAATGTGATGCCAAGTTTGACCAGAATTACTATACCAAAAATTAATGTGATCTGTCAACCAGGTTGTTTACAGTACCTGGTTGAATCATTTCACTTCTGTAGGATGTAATGATTTTGACAATGAATAATTACAATATATTGAACAAAGATTATGTCTCAAATTTTCTGTTTCCAACGAGATTTCGAGAATGTTAGAAAGGGCTTATGGTGAATCAGTTTTATCAAAAACTCAATCCTACGATTGATTAAATGCATTCAAAGAAATTGCGCTCAAAAATCTTCACGTGAGCATTAGAGAGGTACCACGAGACCCCAACGTTTCTTGTGAGTCCATTCGTTGAATTTTGGTGAAATTTTTGGTCATGAGACGCGTCGCTGCTCGACTCGTTCCGAAGGAACTGAACTTTCTTTAAAAACAGTACAGTGACAGGTCTCTTTGGATATTCTTAATCGTGTGAATTTTGATCCAACATTCATGGAATACATCATAACTGGCGATGAGGCATGGGTCAATGAGTATGACATGCAAACAAGTCACCAATCATCGGAATGGACAGAAAAAAACATGCCATAACCGAATAAACCACGCCAAAGTGGCTCAAAAAACAAAGTGATGCTCACAGTTTTTCTTTCAATATTCGCGGTGTGGTCCATCATGAATTCGTTCCAGAAGGGCAAAAGGTCAATAAGGAATACTATTTGGCCGTATTGAGGCGTTTGCATGAGAAAATGCATCACGAATGGCTAGAAATGTGGAAAACAAATCATGGATTTTGCACGACGATAATGCGCCATCGCACAGAGCCACAATTGTGACTGAATTCAAGGCCAAAACGTGATAAATACCATCGATCAACCACCATATTCTCCTGATTTGGGCCCGTGTGACTTTTTTCTTTTCCTGGAACTTAAATGGAACCCGTTTCTAGTCGATTGAAGCCATAAAGCTAAATTTGTGGAAGGAGCTGAAGGCCATATCGGAAAGTTTCTACCAGAAGTGTTTCGAAGAGTAGAAAAAACGCTGACATACTCGTATGTGTATTGCATCTAATGGAGAATACTTTGAAAGCGGCAAAATAAATATTAATGGTTTCTTAAATATTTTCGGTTTTAGTTACGATTTCTTGGTACATTATTGTATACATACAGGTATTCAAGAAAAAAATATTTTTTAGGGAATTTAGGAACACTTTTGGGAATTTAATATGAAACTATACACAATCAAACTTAAACAACAATCAACGATTTTTATTCTAAAAGCAAAATACGATGTCATCTATAATTTGATAACGAGCGATGAATCTAATCTCCTAATTATATAATTGAAAAACTAATTTGCAGGATATGGGCACGGAAAAATCGAGAGTAGTTCATAAGCCATAATGATACTCACTTAAGTAAATTGTTTGGCGCAGTGTATCGACCAAAAGTATCATTATCCCATTTTTTCGTTGAAAATAATACCGGTGCCGCGGTTACCATCAATGTTGCTTAATATTCGGATTTGTTCAAGGCAAGCCGTGCAAAACGCAGCGCATACTATCAGGGAGATGAAGGCTCTGATATGGGACATCATAAAGTACAGTTAAATTAATAGCACAAATCGCTATTTGATAACATAATGTGTTAAGATATAATTAGGTCTGATGTGACTTCGACATTGGTATAATTGTTTTCAGACAAATGAATAAAGCATACTTGCTGAGGTCAATATGACGAATGCTGAGACTTCCATCATTCTGAGACAACTGCGCTGAACTGATCATGTCATAAAAATGTCTGTAACTAGACTTTCAAGGAAAATTCCGTTCTCTCAGGTGAACTAAGATAAACGTCCACACGAAGGGCAGGGGAAACGCTTTATAAACTCCCTAAAAGCGAATCTCCAAATGACTAACTGTAAAAATAAATGCTGACAAAATACTTCAAAAGACAGACATATGTGAATAATAACAGTACATCAAGGCAAGAGCTTTTCTCCTGCTCCAGATCTCCCAAAGTATGTGAATCAAGGATTGGATTCTTTAACCATACGAGGATTTACAATCATGAAGGACAGTCATCCTCGGATATGAGGAACAACCGATGAATTTTTTTCAGATTCGATAACTTTTTGTAATGAAAAAAAACAATACTTCTTCCATTCAATCTAATACGAAAGTCGACAACAATTAATGTTGATGTTCGATTCGTATCTACTCCACAGGCCTTCAGATATCTTAGCTATTTATTTTCAAAGCAGCATTGCATTCTAGATTAGCGAAGATGAGAATCATAAGATTCTTTGGCCTCTGAGCGGGGCCGAGGTCTAGGGGTCGTCACTCCCAAGAGGCCGCTTCTGTCCCATCTCTTACATCAGCTAGGACGCTACGTGTTGCGGCTCCAGACTTGGTTGTGGTTGTGACTTCGTAAATCACTATTTTGCATTAGGCAAAAAATAATATTAACAAACTATGCATAGTGAATGCAGTGCCAATTAAAATAATATGAACGGTTGTTTGTTGTATTTATCTGTGTATAATTTCTTAATATATATTTTTTTATTTTTAATATTTTTTTGGCCAACCAAAAGAGTAATATTTTAACTTTCCTTTCCCACTGCCACACTTTCTTGACATACATCTCTCATTCCCTCAACACTTATAAATCGTGTTATGCACGCACGTCAATTTCTCCGACTCCTCAGGTGGTCCACATTTGATTGATTAGATCATGCCTATTATCTCTTATTTTTCAACATTAATATGTTGTTCTTTCGTTCACACTGCAATCATTACCGCATTTGGCACTCTATCATTCATTCACACTTTCATCTAGAAGATCTCATTTCACTGCATTCATTCTACTTTCTATCTTCTTTGCATGTTCCGTGCTTCATTTCCGTGCGTGACAGAGTAAGTATGAAAGAGCGAAAGAGTATATAAGATGTGCAAGAATATAATAAATTTGGTAGTGAAAGCTCGAAAGACGGACTGAAAGAAGAAAAAAGTCTCAAAATGACAAATAATATCATGCATTAATTAATTAAATACGTCATAGTGTTGAAATGCAGAACTTTTAATTGGGTTTGTGAAAATGGATGAAAATGAACTAATTAATTTGCACCAAATGTGTGGTTACTCCCAGGCTTTCCAGTTCTATGGGTTACGCCTGGTATTAACAACAGATGAACTTTTGATTAGATGGTTGATATTTCCACGTGAACCTCCACAGTCCATGTTTTATGGCATGGCTTTGTGGGACAAACCGCGATGAGAGAGGCGTCGTGTGGAGGTTTTTAATGAACTTTTACATAATGTTAATATATAAAAACCACCGATAAACAAAAAAACTGTTTTTTACAACATTTTGAATGTATACAAATACTTGTAGACGAATACTGGATTTTACCCATTGCGGGTTATCAATTCAAGAATTAATTGTATCTCAATAGAAACGAAGATGCAAATTGGAAACAGAATATGGTTGATCGAGGTGTTTACAGGACTAATGACCTGTCATTGGTTGGGTTAAGCGCATGCTTTAAGGTCATAAGTCCTGTAAACACCTCGATCAACCATATTCTGTTTCCAATTTAAATATTTGTCTCTATTGAGATACAATCAATTCTTAAAACAACTGTTGTTTGATAGACTAGACAGATGTTTTGTTGTATATTCGTTTAAACTTTTATATATGAAATATTTTAGCAAAGGCAGACACAATCAGGACCAAACACGTTTTGAAGACTTCCGAAATGAAAACACCCAAGAATGATAGCAAGCTAGGCACAAAGAGATTGCACAAGGCACACCAAATTAAGAGTGATATGAGAGACTTACAATTTTATAAGATGGAGAAGACATTTTTATTTTATATAAACCAGTTTTTTTTTATTTCATTTCTTTTTCTAAGAATTTCACTATTATTTATATTTGTGGCAAATAATGTGCTCTGCGTGTAATGTTACTATAACTTGGCGCCCCTGGAAATAACGCAAAGTCGGGCTTACCTTCCAACACAGAAGCAAGAAAAAATTTAGAAACATACCCCTTTAAGCGCCATCACTGCCATACGAGTATATAAAGCTTTCATACCATTGATACGAGGAAGAAGAAGGTTTTTGGTTGAATACACTGTTTTAGTAAGTATATTAACTTGTAATCGTATGTATAAAAACGAATGTCTGTGTTCGTTCTCTTGGCATTTGTACATTGTTCAAGTGATTGAATTAAAACTACTCGTATGTACAGATTTTGTTGGCAATCTGCGATACCTCTATCTTAGGGAGTATGGATATTACCCGTGGCTCTTTCCGACTGATTTCCTGCTAAGGATGCTGGGCTACCAGTCACTCGACAGGAGACGAGACATTCACTTGGGTGTTCACTTCTTTCGACTGATAGGCGGTTGTATACGAGTACACTCAGAAATCCTGAGTGATGTAGGTCTGTTCGTCGCTGATAATTATCTTCGACAAAGGAGCCATATATTGTTTTAGCTCCCACGATGCAGAACCAACCTGCCAATGGTTATGCCGGTAGGTAGAGAAATATCTTTGCTAAATCGTATCGCCTTCCGGCCGCCAGAACCAACCTGCCTCTGGTGGGAAGAACAATTAATCTACTGAACGCGGTCTCCTCGGAGATCGACATCTTTCATATTAGTGAAAGTACGTTCAGAAGGCAAATACTTTTAATTCTGGAGAGTATCCTGTCTTCCTAATATTGAACCATCTCTCATGCGTTTCTGGTAGTATACTATACACAATATATTATTTTACCTGTTCTCAATATATGCCTTAAAAATTTATTTAGTAATGTCTGTTGATGAAATAAACTGATTTGATTTGATCTGATGTGATAATTCTGTGATCCTTAGTTAAATGAAATGAAATAAAAAGTTGACATGGATGGGACTCATTAAAAGGACTCTCAAAAGAGATCGGATCCCACCAGATGACACCCATGACAGACAGTCCTGGAGACGCCATACAAAAAGTAAAGAGACGCTATACGACCCCAAGTAAATGGGACAACTTTAGGAAGAAAAAGAAGAAGATTAAATGCATTCAATTTCTCTATGAAAGGTTCGCGATCGAGAATGAATCGTTATCACGTTACATAATAAAGTTTGAAACCACTGATTGAAACATGCAACACTCGTAATATAGTCAGTCGGGCGCGGGGGGGTTGGGGGATGGTGGGAGTGAGAAAGAATAGAACAGTGAAGAGTCGACGGGGGGTAATAAGCTTGCTTTGACGGAGCGACGGATGAAAGTACGTCATGAGCCACGGGTCTACCTCGGCCAATAATCAAAATGAGTCAAACTAATAAAATAAAAAAATTCCACTGATGTCCCTTTGAAGAGCGGAATAGAATTTTCGACGCATATGACTTCTCTAATTAGCTCTGTAGTATTTCATATTCTGAACCATAGTTATTCGGAACATATTGAAGAAATTCACAATTCAGAATTTGTGATTGATTAATACGTATAACGAAAAAGCAAATAGGTACATTTTCCATTAATTAATTAATCCTGGTAACATATTTGTTAAATGATTTAATGATGAATGTCGGAAAGTCAAAGGTGATGGTTTTTGAAAGGGAAGAGCAAATGACAGTTTGTAACATAAGTGTGAACGAAGAGAATTTGGAGCAGGTGAGTGAATGAATTTGTGTATTTAGGTAGCATGTTCGCAGCGGATGGCCAAACGGATAGTGACGTTGAAAAATGGGTTGGTGTGGGTGACAAAATGAATGCAGCTTTAAAAATGGTTATTGGAAACAAGAATTTATTTATCAATGAAAGCGAAAACGGCCGTTCACAATGGAGTTCTGGTCCCTACCCTAATGTATGGAAGCGAAGCATGGAACTGGCAGAAGAAGGATGAGAGCAGAATAAATGCGGTAGAGATGAGGTCCCTAAGACGTATGTGTGGTAGAACGATATATGACAGAATCACAAATGCTGACATAAGAAAGGAATGTAGAGCGGAAGAAGGTATTATGAACAAAATTATGAAAAGTTCGCTGCGTTGGTTCGGACATATGGAGCGCATGGATGTAAAAAGAATGGTTAAGAAAGTATACGTTAATGATGTAAATGGAGTACGGAGTCGAAGCAGATCAAGGAAAACATGGCATGTCCAAATTAATCAAAATTTAAAGGTTGGTCATGTTAGAAGTCGGAAGAATCGACGTGCGTGTATGATTTGCTGTATGAATGTGGAGGAATCTAGAGAGGTGTGCCAGGATAGATAAGTGTGGCGGTCCATTCTCTCTGCGGGGAAATGGCGTGATGGTTTGTTGTTGTTGTTGTAACATATATGAATTTGGATTTTTTGTTTTACGAAATGTGCTCATTATGTTACGCTGTATTAACTAACTTACAATTTTACCTTAGCAAGAAAAATATGTCACTTCCATATAATACACACATTTAGACTTTTTTATCAATAATAAAGATTTAAATTAGAGATTTTTTTCGATATAACATACGTTACAATGAACATTTACTTATAAAATATTACAATTAAATTTCAAAGATTAAGATCTCTGAGATGGATGTGTGATAAATATGTATTAGATAATGTGTTATAATTATTGGACACATGAAAAGAATGAATGAAGAAATAATTGTAAATTTATTATTAAACATGAAAATAATGAATGAAGAAATAATTAAATATAAAATTATGTTGACGATGAAAACTGAACAATTAATAGTGGAAGACCAAGAGAAACGTGGTACGATTAAATTAATCTAATAAAAATGTCGGCCACATGAGGAGTCGTGAGTGGATAACACAATGTGTGAATATTGAGGAATCGATAGAAGCATGGCCGGAAAGAACAGTGTGGTTGTCTATTATTTTTGCCTACCCCTTCGGATAGACGGAGTGATGTTTGGTTAGTTAGTTATATAATTTAGTATTCATTTCAGTCCGCTTTGTTAGCGTCTCAATCAGATCGAAATTACAGGCGATAGATAAAAAACAATTTAATAACCTTTGTTACTAGAGTGCACTCCTCTGTTATTGGTACCATCGAGAAACGAGCGCAAACTCCATATTGGATGACCGTCCGAATTTGCCCGAAGTAACACAAATTCTTATAAATGGTAGAGTAATTCTACCACCGTTTATCCATTTAATTTGTATAATACCGCTCTAAGCAGCTTCTTTTTAACACGAAACAAATTAATAGGGATTTTAAATAGGAATAAATAGGAATAAACTAGCTCAGTGCTCCGCAACATTTTCTCACCTACGGCACACCTAAGTTCTTCCTAGAATTTCGCGGCACACCTAAAGCTGAAATTCGGTCTGGGCGTGTAGAGATTTTCTTGACTTTTTTTTTGGCTCATTCGGGAAAATCGAACGTTAGATTTTTCACTAAAAACCCGAATGAGCTAAATAAAAACAAAAATAAAAAAGGTCACCAACGTCTCCTGTGCTGATTTACGAGAGAGTCGACTCATTCGCAATTCACGACTTCCGACTATGACTAAATATATTTTTCATTATGTATTTGACCGCGGCACACCTGCATCCGGCTCACGTCACACCGGTGTGCCGCGGCACACCGGTTGCGGAGCACTGCACTAGCTGATGCCCGGAATGCGTTCAATGCTTCTTTCAATTATTTTTGTACATCTACAAAGCAGACACATTTACTTTTAAAATTTATTATAGTAATTCATGGGAATGACATATTTATTCATTCAAAGCATTAATTATCAAATGCCAAAACATTTGATAATTACATAGGCAGACAAAACATGTGATTCCCATAAATCATAATAAAACTTGTATAAAAAATGCGTTACCATTCGTATTAATTATTTAATGTGTAGTTTTACATCATTGTTCAAGAAACAATAAAAAAGTAAACGAGTTTTTTTTAATTTTGTAAGTTACCACATTTTCATCTTGGAATACTTTACAACGTACAAAGTTTTAACTCAATGTGATGAACGATCCGTGAACACCCAGACATTCATTTTTTATATGTTGGATTATTCAAAAATAATCATTGGTAAATCTTTACAAGCAAAGGCAGTCACTGGCGACGCTGATTTATATTATGTAAACATCATTATAACGTTTTTTTTAATTTTACAAAAAGCAATATGAAAACCCTTATGATGTACGTTGCAAAATAATTTGGCGTATTAATAAGATAAAAACGTGTGTAAACTCAACCATGGGGAGTAGGAATTCCCCAGTACATTACAATGTCTTATGTTCACTTAGCCCCGAAGTGATAGATTCACAAGAGGTCTAGACAGGTATGTATTTTCAGGTGGTTTCGGTACGCGCGATCCGATGTCAAAGTGCAGGCACTCTTCAAAATGTAATAATCAAAGCATAGAAGATAACTGTATGTATGTAACGTTGAAGCAAACACTTTTACGGTATGTTTATTATTGCGTTACGTATAAATATTCTACACAATTCTAACATTTACAGATTATATTATTATATCACTTGATTTTAACACATAACAAACCATTGAAAGCCTAGAAATGGTGTATTTTTTCGATTTGTATTTTAGATGCCGATTTTCATTAGAAAAAGTAATTAAATAGAGAAAAAAAAGAAAAAACTCAGTCTCGTGTTACACAATATTATGAAGAACAACTAGTTGCGGTAATCGGGTTGTTCCACAGACCATTTCTTCACTGTGGGTCACGCAGTTTAAATTATTTTCTTACTTCAATAAAACTCATACAAAACACTATTTGAATTATATTGGTGTGGAGCCTTGGAACGAACAAACTAACCATCACGCCATCTTTTCGAAGAGGTAGGCAAAAAGATTGTGCTGCCACACTTTTCTTTTCTGACAAACATCTCTCTTTCCTCAACATTCATACATTGTTTCATGCACACACGATTTCTCCGACGCATCACGAGGCCGACATTCATATTTGATTGATTTCATAATGCCACGTTTTCCTCGGTCTTCGTATTTATCTTGTTCCGTTCACATCGTTAGTATACACTTTCTTTATCATTATTTCTTCATTCATTCTTTACATGTGTCCAAACCATCCTCATGACCCTTTCGTTATTTTGTTCATAACACTTTTGTTCGCGCTTCATTCATACATATTTGCATTTGACACTCTATCGTTTACAAATTTATATACACATAATCTGAGATCTCATTAAAAATAACACTTTGTTTGTTTTTTTCAAATACTTCGTTGTTTTTTTCAAATACTTCTACTTTTGTCTTTATTTCGACAGCGACCGTTTTTAATATTACTTAAAATGAATTTCCATCAACAGTAAAAATATCCGATTATCTAAAAAAGTTATCATTATAATATCATTTATCCTACTTTCATCCTTGTTTTGCCAGTTCAATGCTTCATTTCCATATATGGGTCGATACAAGATTTTTCGTACTTCATTTTAAAAAATCATAAAACATAGACTACTTTACAATATTCCGATCGTAGTATTTATTCCAAAAATTATTATACATTCTACTTCTTCTTCTTCTTCAGCCTATTCCCGTCCACTCCTGGACAAATGTCTCCTCCTTTCGCTTCCACGCCACTCTGTCTTGTGCAGACAGCATCCAGGTTATTCCGATATGTCTGTTCAGGTCTTCCTTCCACCGTAATTGTTATTAAATTAACCTTATTATATATTAACATGATTTATTACTGGTATGTTATATTTTTTTATTAATTAAGTTAAAAGTGATTTAATAAATAAAGGGTTTGGATAAAATGCTTTAAATATTTTTTCGTAAAAATCCGGATATTGAACAATCCAAGTCTACAGCGGTGAAGCGTACCGAATATTAGTGGAACTAAACTGAATTTCTATAGTGGATAATTCTATTTCCTATCAGCGAGTTAGTCGAGTAAAAGCGATAAAAGCAGCATGTACCCGCGCTCTGTATAGGTAGTAATTTTACTCTCCGACAGTATCCAAGTACAGACAGATATTGGCTGTGCTTTGAAGTGGGACGGTGTAAAAAAGTTCTGGTCGAGTCAGATCAACGGTTCTTTTGAATCTTCGATAACAACGTTGGCAATTAGAAAGTGCATTTCAAAACTATTGGCAAATCAATTTAAATGTTTTATGAATTAACGTTATAAAAAACACAAACATTCAGCTATGCATGCAGAAGAATAATTGGTTTTCAATGTTGGACTAATAGTGTAAGAATTTTTGTGATTACATAACGACTACGCCATAACAGTCGCAGTACAATAAAGTTGTTTTGTTAGATGGATTATTTTTAATATTGTAATCCCTTTACCTATCTCAAAAAAAACACTTATAAAGCCAGACTTGATAAATTGAGCGGAGACCTGGATGCTGAGTGTTGTGGATTCCCAGAAGTTCCGAGCGTTTAGCTCAAAATTTAGGCAAACAATTAATGATATGATGTTGCTTCACAAAATCATTCACTTCAAAATAGACAACTCCGAACTTCTTAGTAAATTATTACTGAATACCCCTATGCTTCGCACAAGACACACTGCGAACCAAATATTCCACCTTCCTGTTTATCGGACTAACTACGCTCAGAGTGCGGCGGTGTACCGGACGTGCGACATGTACAATAAGTGCTTTAATAACATCGATGTGTTCCATCTTAATGAAAGTGATTTTAAAAAAATGGTTGGAGCAACCCTTTGGGGCGAATGAAACTAGTTACTCTATTTTTTCTTTTCTTGTATTTTTCTTTTTTTACATTTCAAAATAATATTTCATTTTTCATTATTACTAATACTAGTTTTCTCTTTAATTTATCAAAGGGTTACTTTATTCTTCTTATATATTTAACCTTATGTCAGTTGTTATATAATATTTGTGGTAGCATGTAATTGGCCTTGTTTTGTTGTCTCTGTGTGTTTATATTCATATGCTGTAATTGCTGTTTGTTACCCTCAATAATAAAATAATAATAATAATAAAATCCTTGGGAGAATTTTTGGCCCAATCTGCGAGACAATATGGCGACGCCGGCATAACTCTGAGCTATATGAACTATGCAACCATCCGGAAGTCGTCAAATTTATAAAACTCCAACGGCTTAAGTGGGTTAGACATCTGGTGCGAATGGAGGAGCTGTCAACACCCGCATTTGACATTTAAAAGACAGGAGGGAAGACGCAGCGTGGGAAGCCCACGGCTTCGTTGGCTTGACGGTGTTCTGAAGGACCTGCGATAGTTAGGAGTTAGACCTGAGAAGTGGAAGTGGAGAGTTCGGGATAGGGTCGGTTGGAGAAACATTTTAGAGGCGGCCCAGGTCCACCCGGAACTTAAGAGCCAGAAGAAGAAGAAAATACCCGTCTCATTTGCGGCTTTTAAACCTATTACAATGAATCTTAAGTAGCAAAGTCTAGAGCATTTTTTCAATGGGGGCGGTATCGCATCCCAATGGGCGCCGGAGCCTTCCACGGGGGGAGAGGAGATAGCTCAGGATAATCAGATCTTCTTCTTTCGGTGCCGTGTCAGGTCACCCCAATGTTGGCGATCACTGCAGCAAAGGCATCTCTATCTTGCGCCACTTGAAACAGGTTCTAACTTTTTTTATTCCTGTCCACTCTTCGATGTTCCGCAACCAGGACAGCTGCCTTCTACCAACTCCCCTACGACCCTCCACTTTACCCATTAATATCAGTCGAAGGAGGTGGTATTTTTCTCCCCTTAGTATATGACCCAAATATGAGACCTTTCTAATTGTCACACTCGACAACAGCTCTCTATTGGCTCTGGCTCTCTGTAGTTCGTCTGCATTACTGACCCTATCGGTCCACGATGTACGGAACATTCTGCGGTATATCCACATCTCGAACGCTTTCAACCGGTTCATTTCATTCACTTTCAGAGTCCAGGTTTTGCAGCCGTATAGAAGAACAGACCATATATAATAATTAATCATTCTTTGTCGGAGTTTCAAGTTAAGATTATCGTAAGAAAAGATACCTTTTATATCATCGGAATTGACCCGCTTCCAGTCTATTGAAGACATAAACGAAATTCGTGGAAAGAGCTGAAGGCAATACAAGAAAATACCTACTAGTATTCATAATAAAAAATACCAATTAAATATTAAGTTATTTCATAGATTATGAACTATTCATAGTATAAGCGAGTGTTGTCTTAGAGCAAATTGTTTTAAGTTTATACATACGTGTGTTAGAAATGATGGAGATGCATTGACGAGGATTCTGCGGTCCGGATATTATAATAGGGCTTGTCTGCCTCGCGAGAGGTGCACGTTCGGATGCTGAGTTAGATCCCGTAGCTCCACTTTCAAGCCCTGCGACCGTTAAATTTTATGTATTCCGTGTTTAAAAAAATCGCCGATTGTTATACGCCATCACCGCTGAATTATTCGCATTAATACATGTTTTCGTATTCGCCATTGTATTCGCATTGATCCAATGGTGTTCTTCTACCGACCCTTATGTATGGAAGCGAAGCATGGAACTGGCAAAAGAAAGATGAAAGTAGAATAAATGCAGTAGAAATGAGATCTCTTTGACGAATGTGTGGATACTCTGTGTATAATAGAGTGTCGAATGAAAATATAATAAGTGAATGCGGTGCGAAAGATGGTGTCATGAACAAAATAATGAAAGGATCATTAAGATGGTTTGGACATATTGAAAGAATGAATGAAGAAAGAATGGTAAAAAAATTATATGTTAATGATGTAAATGGAACTAGAAATAGAGGAAGACCGAGGAAAACGTGGCACGATCAATTAAATCAAATAATGAATGTCGGCCATGTGAGGAGTCAGAGAAATCGACGCGCGTGCATGACACGATGTATGAATGTTGAGGAAGCGAGAAAAATATGTCAGGAAAGAAAAGTGTGGCAGTCCACTCTTTCTGCCTACCCCTTCGGAGAGACGGCGTGATGGTTAGTTAGTTAGTTAGTTAATACATGTTTTATCTTTGCAAGTTCCATTATTTTATATTTGTACGTAAGTGACAACCAATATGTATGAAAGTGAAGGTTAGAGTTGGCAAAAAAGGAAAAAGTAGGATAAATGCTGTAGAAATGAGATCACTGAGAAGAATGTCTGTAAAAACATTGTATAATAGAATATCAAACGACGAAATAAGGAAGAAATATAAGGCAGATGATTGCATTCTAAATCAAATTAAAAAAGATAAATTATATGGTTTTGATTTACATTAATCAAAGTCCGCAAGATTTAATATTTGGTCACGTTCTGCGAGGAGAGAAGTATCGCCTGCTGCATCTAATATTGAAGGGAAAAATAGAGGGCCGCAGGGGAGCAGGGAGAAGGCAGATCGGAACTGTGGAGGAGCTATTTCGGACAGCGCAGGATAGGGAAGAGTTTACCAGCGTGATACGAAAATTATGAATGAGAGAAGAATGATTTATAAATTATATAAAAGCAGTGCGAATAGAAAAAGAACCAGAAAATAAACAAGGAATACATGGCAAATTAATCAAATACTAAAAGGAGGCCACATTCGAAGTCGGAATAATCGACGAGTATACGGGCTACGATATATGAATATAAAGGAATCTCAAGATGTATATCAAGATAGAGCAGTGTAACAGTACACAGTGTGTTTTACTTAATTTCGCAATTGTTACAAACGCATGTCAGCAAAAATTACAATATTTGGGTCAAAAAGCGATCATATAAAAACAATAAAGACTCGCCGTAACTACCGGATATTATTTATAAACGTGTTTCATTTTTTTTATTGCGTATTCAAATGATTTAGAACACTTTTATAGCACATAAGTGGAATGTCCCACTAAATAAATCGATACACATTTTTTTGCGGCATGTTTCGAAGGTTTTACACCTTCATCGTCCAGAGATCAATGTAAACTTATATTTTAAAAAAACTCCAAAACACGTCGAAAGAAATAAAATCAGAAGTGTAAAAATAAGTGTTGTAATTCATAGAAAATTCATCATTATGGAATTTTACGCTAACGCTTTAAGTTTATTAAAAAAAAAACAGTTAAATATATCAAATGTATGTATACACAAGTTCCAAAAATTTGTCAGACGTGGTGGTCATAGCGATCGCTCAACCCAACCAATGACAGGTCATAAGTCCTGTAAGCGCCTTGGTCACCACCTTATGTTCCCAGAAAACAATTTACATCTTCGTCTGTATTGAGATACAATCAATCCTTATAAAATAAAAATAATTTATCCGCAATGGGTGAAATCCAGTATTTGTCTACAAGGATTTGTATACATTCAAAATGTTGTTGTATATCAAATGTGTTTTATTAGTATAAACCATTCAATGCACTTTGAACTATTTCCAACGGATTAGCGAAGTTCGAATTACCTAGCAGAACAACGTACTAATCTTGTGATCAGCTAATTGCCTGCTGTGATTAAGACTAGCGTATTCTGAAACTTGACCTAACTACGCCGTCCTTCTAACCACGGTTAGGGCTGTGTTGATTTGATCGAATCTGACTCCTTAACGAACTTGTATCCTTGAACTTGTGATATTCTCATCGCGTACCATTTTCAATGACAACGCATTACTATTATCAAATGCATTGTTGACTAAATATAATACATATAACTTATTCGTTTAAATTAGCTGTAATTAGGCACTTTACCAGCAAGAACTTTAAAATAATAATGAAGAACTTATTCAAATAGTCATTGGAACAAACGGTGGATACGTGTAACATAAATTAAATAAACACAAAAGTCCGGATCGTCCATGTCAACATGTGCAACATCGAAAAAAACATTATGTGTTATTACATTATGTGCTAAATTAAAAAAAACGGTGGATACGTGGAACATAAATTAAATAGATAATATGTGCACCATCTAAAAAGAACATTTTGTGTTAAATTATTTTTATTTGTATTTTATATTATTTGCTTTAGATTTATTTTGTGAGTGTAAGACGAGCGAAGTGTGCGCGGTAGATGCCTATTGGTGGCGATGAGGTTCGCAACCCATCATACCGCATCTCCCGCGGGGCGAAAAGAGAAGGATGGAGTGCCGCATCAGTAAAAGTGTGACAGTTTATTCTTCTTGCCTACCCTTTCGGGGAGACGGCGTGATGGTTAGTTAGTTAGTTAGTTATTCATTTATATTAAAGTTCACGCAGGAAGGAAAATATTGTTTAAATTTTAAACATTTTATATGAAATTAATAAATGTTTCTAAGCTATTCATCTAAAGATAAATTACTTACTCATTAAATTAAAAACCAACATAAATTGTAGATGTTATAAGCCATGATTAAATAATCAAATATTTCATCTGTTGCTATTTTGTCTAAAAACATAAATTAATTCGTGGCCGAGTGGTAAGTGCATTGACTGCCACCCCGTCTTTGGTCTGGTGTAGAATTCACGTGAAAATAAAATGGCGATAGATTAGCTACATATCACATGTCACGAGAATCACTATGATATTATAGCTATACTATACCCTTTACATCGATTTGGCTCTTGCTGTCATGATGTAAAGAGTGATTCAACAAAATAATAATAATAATAATAATAATGAGAGATACCGTTGAGTAGATAAAATAGTAATGATTTTTTATTTGTCTTTATGGATTAACTGTATCTACAAAGTGAAATTCAGACACACCTGACTGGGCATGTAAGAATTGATACTCGTATATTGTTCATACTGATCAAGGGACTCGAATGACTGGATGTGCCACGGTGGGACTTACCCTGCTGAAAAGAATAACTCCCAATAAAATAAATGCCGTGAAACAACACCTTACATGACAATAGCAAGACTTCCAATAAGTTCGGCTCCCTGGCGTCCTAGAGCGGTTGTCGTGAGGGGCAATGCGGTCCTTTCCTTTCCTTTCCATCAAGATTATAGCAAACAAGGAGATATGCAGGGAGATTTATTCATATCCTCGGCGCCACAAGACCGAGACCTGCCAGTTAAGGGAAGGTTACCCCTACAGAAAATCTTTTCAGAAGAGAGCTATGCCAGCAGATGAAGATGCCAGCGAGCCTGGCGAAACCAGTCGCTGCCTAAATAAAGACAAAAGTGGAAGTAGTTAAAAAACATTGTTTTATTTAATTATTATTTAAAATGAACTTCCATCAAGAGATTTCAGTAAAATCATTTGATTATCTTTATAGCAGTCCAGGAACTTTCCAGGAAATCACTGTGGCGAGAAAACATTCGACACAGTGTTCGCTATATAAGATAAAAAATATTGATTAATATTAAAGTACATCTCACAATTTATATAGGATATACGCCGCTATTTTTCCTGAATATAACTAACTAACTAACTAACCATCACGCCGTCTCCCCGAAGGGGTAGGCAGAAAGAATGGACTGCCACACTTTTCTTTCCTGACATATTTCTCTCGCTTCCTCAACATTCATACATCGTATCATGCAAGCGCGTCGATTTCTCTGACTCCTCACATGGCCGACATTCAATAAAATTCAATACAAAGCTAACTTGAAAAAAAATCCCGATTGAACCAAAATTTTATTCCGTACTTATATTTCAATAGAGATTTAGTCAAGTCGACATGGTAAGTTAAATTTTATATGCAAATTGTGTGCTCCTCCCATGGATAACGCCTGCGCCATACGCGAACCAATGAACGTAGCTATGTTCTTGCTAATTATAAGCATAAACATTATTATTTTCACAGAATATAACGTTTAAGCTGTTCTAACAAATGATTGGTCCACTAGTTAAATGCGTACAGCCAAGTACATTCGTTGGTTCCCCTTAGTTATAAATCAAGAATTGACATGATTTAAACTATATATATAGTATAAAATTTGATTTTTTCGCTACAAAAATTTAGTGATGCTAGCGAAAACGTCCGTTCACAATGGAATTCTGCAGCTGCGTATGTAACAGAAATGAGATCCCTAAGACGTATGTGTGGTTGAGCGATATACGTCCGAATTTCAAATGCGAAAGGAATGTAAAGTGGAAGAAAGTACAATAGTATGAACAAAATGACGTCAAGATCACTTCGTTTGTTCGGACTGAAGAAAAAATGCTTAAGAAAGTATACGTTAACGATCTGAATGGAATATGAAGACGGAGTCGAGACAAACCGTGAAAAACATGGCACCGAATTAATTCAATTTTTATATAAGAATTAATTGTATCTCAATAGAGACGAAGACGTAAATTGTTTTCTGGAAACAGAATATGGTGGCCGAGGCGCTTACAGGACTTATAACCTGTCATTGGTTGGGTTGAGCGATCGCTTTATGTTTAACAACATTCCCCATTCCACCCTTCTTACGACAACCACGTCTGACAATTTTTTGGAAGTTGTATATATGCTAGAATGCTGCGCCTATCTTCACATTGTTTAGTTCACTCTACACTAGCGTCATATATTAATTCAATTTTATAGTTCAAAAACGTTGGAAATCAGAAGAATCTGAAGGAATGACCTTAAGATACTCGTATATTGCTTTTTTTTTTTATCTTAATTTTTATTTTTTATTTCCAGTACTATAAGTATTTTAACTCTTGAATATTATGTATACCTTATTTTATCTTAGTTTAACTTCAATCTCGTTTCACACTATCATTTGTTAGTTGTTAACTATTATTTTGTATTTGTGGTAGCATGTAATTGGCCTTATTTTAATTATTCTGAATGTTTTATAATAATATATATCTTCTTCTTCTTGTGCCGTGTCAGGTCCCCCCGACGTTGGCGATCACTCCGGTGAAAACCTCCCTGTCCTGCGCTGCCCGAAACAGATCATCCACCGTCCTCATTCCGGTCCACTCTCTAATGTTGCGCAGCCAGGACATCTGTTTTCTGCCAACTCCCCGTCTTCCCTCTATCTTGCCCTCCAATATAAGTCGGAGGAGGCGGTACTTTTCTCCACGCAGCACGTGACCCAAATATGAGACCTTTTTCACTTTGACATTCGACAACAGCTCTCTCTTGGCTCCGGCTCTCCTAAGTACTTCGACGTTACTGACCTTTTCGGTCCAAGGTATACGAAGCATTCTTCTGTGTATCCACATTTCGAATTTATTATTATATCGAATTTAATAATATATATGTGTTATTTATATCGCTGTATTTTGCCCTTAATAAATAATGCAAAGATGGTATTGAGGTTTGTCAAGATAGAGCAATGTTGCGTTCCATTATATCTACGTATCTCTAGAGAGAAACGGCTTAATGGTTTATTGTTGTAGTTGCTGTCATTGATAATTTGTCACGGAATCCATGAAAATGTAGATCGATTAATGAATAAACGTGAGAATTCACTCAGGAAGGAAAAGTGTGTCCTAGATATATCTAAAAAAAAACATAATGGTGAAATTAATAATTTTCGCATATAACATTATAATCACATATTTACAAACAACAAAATACTAGTGGGTTTGTTAATGAATGACATAATTTATTATCGCTTATACATTTAATTGATGTTACATTTAAGAAAATATATGTTTTTCAGAAGTTTCATGATATTATAAGAGAAGGACGGTACTAAAATCTTGACTCTTTATACCGCTTATAAGAAAATAATCTTTTGATTCTAGTAACATTGATTCTAGTAACACTGATTCTAGTAACACTGATTCTAGTAACACTGATTCTAGTAACACTGATTCTAGTAACACTGATTCTAATAAAACTGATTTTATTAACACTGATTCTATTAACACTGATTCTAGTAACACTGATTCAAGTAACACTAATTCTTGTAACAAAGCTAGTAGAAACTTGTCATTCTCTTATAAATATTATCATAAAACTTGTTCCTCAAATCAAATATTCAAAACAAATTTTGGATTCTGTTAACATTTTTAAATTACAAGCATTTTTCAATAAAATGTAATTAATTACAAATGGCAATAATATATAACACAATTTATAGTTTAAAGTTTATATAAGGTGTAATAAAATAATATTTCGCAAATAAAAGTATAAACATTCGCAAAAAAAGCATGAAGAAATATACAAGAAATTGCATTTCAACTAAAATGGACTTAACTAACTAACTAACTAACCATCACGCCATTTCCCCGGAGGGGTAGGCAGAGAGGATGGATCGCCACACTGGCTTGTCCTGGCATACCTCTCGAGCTTCCTCTAAATCCATACATCGTACCATGCACGCACGTCGATTGTTCCGACTTCGAATGTGGCCGCCTTTTAGTAATTGATTAATTTGGTCATGCCATGTTTTCCTCGGTCGTCCTCGGCTTCTTTTCCCACTCACGTTGCTTGTGTACAACTTTTTAACCATTCTACTCTCATCCATTCGTTCATCTCAGGGATCCTTTTTTAATTTTATTCATGATGCAGTCATCTGCCTTACATTTCTTTCTTATTTCATCGTTCGGTATTCTATCATACAACGTTTTCCCGCACATTCTTCTTAGTGATCTCATTTCTACGGCATTTATCCTGCTTTCATCCTTTTTTTGCCAGCTCCAAGTTTCACTTCCATACATGAGGGTTGGCACTAGAACTCCATTGTGTACAAAATGGACTTATCTTATACATAATGTACAATTTATCGACGACAACATGAATATAGATTTTTTTTTAAATAAGGAACAGTAGTTATCAACAAAGTTCTTTTTTTTTAAAAGGGAGCACATATATTGCTTTGAAAATGGAACTTTTCATATTTTTTCGGAAAGCAGGCTGAAAGATTTGAAAAAAAAGTTGCTCATTTAAATTTATTATTGAAATTTTTATCATTGCCATTTTGCTGATAAATTTGTACACAGATATTAAAATATTATATAAATTCATTCATTAAGACTCAAAAGGAAGACGGGTATTTTAGATTTTTTTTTAAGATAAGCAAATGCTTTTACTCAAATCCCTTGATGGAAGTGGATTTTAAATACTAATTAAATAAAAAAGACATTTTCAACTACATCCACTTATGTCTTAATTTCAATAGCGACCGGTTTCGCCGGGCTCACTGGCATTGACAGACTGGTGACACTGTTATAAACATACTCCTTTATATGCATACAGATCAGGGGTGGTAACATGATTGGTATTTCCATCTATTACCAACAGAAGCGGCCAACCGATGAACCAAAATATAATATATATAATATTTAAATTCAGTAATATTTAAAATAAAAAAATGTGTTTTTCAAAAATTATATACAAATATGTCAACTATACTCAATTTAAATTCCATTGCATTGAAAACAGATTACTCTTAAATAACATTAATAGCAATATTAAAATTCAGTATTTTTTTAATTATTGTGTTTGGATAGAATCATGTTTAACACCCCTATACTCGTATGTATGTATGCAAAGGAGTAAGTTTAAAACAGTGTCACTAGTCTGTCAATGCCAGTGAGCCTGGCGAAACCGGCCTCTCTCGAAATTAATACAAAGATGGAAGTAGTTAAATATATATTTTTTTTTAAAACCCAATTCGGTTATATGGATACATTTTTAGATCTTACTATCAATTATGTATTGTTTCAGATATATTTATATTGAGTTGTAGTGAGTGTTCTGTGTCTCTTTGTGTCTTTTGGTGGTTCATTGTAAAGTTTCAGTCCATTGTTCAATATCCTTGATTGTCCTGTCTTAGTTCGTGCATTCGGTAAGTGATATCTGTCACAGTTCCTGGTCCAGTGTCTGTGTATGTCTGAATTTTTAGTTTGTTTGTAGCTGCCGTCTGTTGTCTTTTCCATAGTCATTCTGTGTCCAATTTTTAAGGTCTCATATTTAGTCAGGTCTGATATGTCCATTTGTTTTGTTTGTCTGTAATTTAATTACTAGCGCCATCTATTAAGATAATGTAGATGGACCTACCAACAGTGAAGTTATTAAAAAATATTAACATATATACAAGTTCCAAAAAAATTGGCAGACGTGGTGTAGTAAGAAGGGCGGAATGGTGAATGTTGTTAAACATAAAGTGATCGCTTAAGTAAATTCAATCAAAAACATAGATATTTCAAATGTTACATTCAATAAGGGCTTACTTTCCAAACTATGCATAACTAGAAAGGTAAGAACTGCTAGAGATATGATTATTAACTCTGAAAATATGATATAAAAAACGGGATTACCAAATTCAGGCGGTAAGTAGTTTAATCAATAATATTTACACATAACGACACTACAAGTAAAAAAATACGTGTCGAATTGGGACAACGCAACAAGCTAAACGCACAAAAGAAATAGTCTGACGTTACGAACATACTTTGTGTATACTATGAGACATATTGTGTTCAAAGTATTGACCGCTTATAATTGACACTTTTATCTAGAGGACAAAAGAATCGTAAATGAGAGATAATAAAAACAAGTAAAAACTGTAAACTGGAAAGAAGCATTTTTGAGGGTGAAAAGGATTCTTCCTGATCAAACTGAAGACCAGATCAATGTAAATTAATCTGTTTACTTAATTAATTAGAACGTATGTAATATAAAAACTGTTTGTGTATTATACTTCTTTGTCGTAACAATAAAAAAAATAACTCTAAACATTATATCCTGCGTGCCAAATCTCTACGCGATGATGAAATAATGTAAGGAAGATATTAAATACAATTAATAATGGTTAATTCAAAAACGCACCAAAAGTAGTATATCTTCAAAAAAAAAATAACCTCAAATTTTTTTAAATATAATATTCAAAATAGCCCCACAAAAATATGACAGTTTGTTGGTATTATTAAACCCTTTTTAGACTAACTTCATTCATGTCTCGTTTAATGAGATGTTTTCGAATTTCGTGAATTGGCACGCGTGAATGGTCTGGCCGCTATTTATCATTGATGGCTAACTTTATCACGTCGCACTTATGTAACAGAATGCGGGCGCAGTTCTCAATAATACCCTCTAATAAAACGCCCCAAAAGAAATATAACTGCAAAAAAAAATTATATTTATAGTGTCAAATTTTGTATTTGCATATGAGAATTTATTTATTCTGGACTTTCCACTCGTTGAAATCTTTTTCCTACAAAACTGAACACTTCGTATGGTATCTGATTATGGCATAAATTTAATACGTATATATGTTGATGAAAAACATAAGTGTATTAATTTATTAATTTATTCAATGACAGCGAAATCCGCAGAACGACTGGATACTTTTGAGAGAAGGGTGCTGCACAGAATTCTGGGACCTGTGAATGATGGCGAAGGCTGGAGAGTGCGGCATAATGACGAGCTGTACTATATTTACAATGCTCCCAGTCTCTCCACACAGGTCAGACTGAATAGACTGAGATGGGCCGGTCACGTGCAGAGGATGCCGTCATCGCGAACCCCAAAAAGATTGCTGGAGTGGTACCCAGTTAGTAAAAGACCAATTGGACGACCAAGGCTGCGATGTGAGGATGAAGTTGGGAGAGATGGGGCGAAATTGTTACGAGTGTCAAATTAGCGGGTCGAAGCAGAGGACAGGAGAAGTTGGAGGCGAAGAATATAGGAGGCTAAGGCTCGATGTGGGCTGTAGGGCCATCGAAGAAGATTCGAAGAGTATCAAATGAATTATAAAAAATAAGTGACAGCAAAATAAATAATTGTGTAATTTTAAAACAAAATTTGTAATTGTTGAAAAATCTAAAAATTATAATTGATTTTGAAAATTATCACAACGTAATTTTGAGTATGTTCATTTTACAATATATAAGTAAATTCCAGTGCTGTGGAATTGTCAATCAATCATTTCAATAAAACCTCCACCATGCCAGGGTGTTTGAAGGATCTGGTCCAGAAGAACAAGCACATGCGTATTGACAACAAGGTCAGAATTTATAAAACGTGCATGTAACCTGTCATGACTTCTGCTGTAGAAACGCGGGCTGACACTGTATATGAACCAAAGGACTGCTAAAACATCAGAGATGAAGGTCCTAAGATCCATTACTGGAAAAACTCTCCAAGATCTTGTCCGTAATGCAGATATAAGAAAAACTTGCGAAATAGTACGAAAAATTTGCGAAATAGTGACGACCTTCGTGGCAGAGTGGTTAGAAGCTTTGACTTCCATACCGAAGGTCCCGGGTTCGATTCCTGGCGATGGCAGTGTGACAAAAATAGAAGTCGTTATCAAATAACATTGCTATATTTAATTATTATTTAAGTTTTCCTTTATACTATAATACTTTCATCAATCAGGAAGTCTTTGGAAACATGTTATCAAAATATATGTATTTAACTACGCTTCCCTATCCATTTACAACAAACATGTATGATAAAAACATCACGACTTTGCAATAACACAAGTGTTATTCACTTGGCCTTTAATAGTTTATAATATATATATATATATATATATATATATATATATATATATATATATATATATATATATATATATATATATATATATATATATATATATATATATATATATATATATATATATATATATATATATATATATATATATATATACATATATATATATATATATATATATATATATATATATATATATATATATATATATATATATATATATATATATATATATATATATATATATATATATATATATATATATATATATATATATATATATATATATATATATATATATATATATATATATATATATATATATATATATATATATATATATATATATATATATATATATATATATATATATATATATATATATATATATATATATATATATATACATATATATATATATATATATAATTGGTATTTTGCTAATAAATTATATTTATAATAAATGTACCTTTTCACCATTGTTTTTTCCCCGGTAAAAATACTGTATTTTTTATCATCAAACCTCATTATAAATAAAATAAATCGTGTTGATATAAAAAAAAATGTATGATTCATAACACAACAGGTAATAAAATAAAGTTTATTTCTGTAGTTTTTTTCTAACTGATTTCGGTACAGTACAATATTGTAATCACCTTTTGATATTCTACAAATGTTTTAATCAAAAATCATAACGTAAGTATTGGTCGTTAAAAGCGCATTGAAAAATTATTAAAAACAAGTTTTAACTGTAATAGTTGATTTGGAATTTGATCTTAAAAATAGGCTCCCAATAAGGATTTTGTACAATGATATTGATATTAATTATAATATCTCTGTGAGAATTTTTTTTTATAATTAACAGTCGAATGTCTCCAAATCCCGAATTCAAACCCCAAATACCTTGGATAACAAGCCTAGCGTTCTTACCCCCTACACCATCACCCGGATTTTACATTTACTTTGGCAGCAGTGAAGTAAGATCTCAGAGACTTGGGTTCAAGCCTAGACACGATTCTATTTTTTTTTCATATTTATGAGCTTTAGTATAATAAATTTATATACCAATAGTTTAAATCCTTAATGTTGGTATTTTTTAATATGCATTAATATATGTACATATTTTCCTTATCGCCTTGCTGCCTGTTATAATGCGACATATTGGAACATACATTTATTAAAATCATTAATGACCGATAAACTTTCACGTTTTATTTCAATTTGTAAATGAACACGTCAAACATTTATAATACTGAATATTTTGTAGTGAAGAAAATGCACGTTTCTAGAAGATTTATTATATTTTATTGGAATAAAATTTCGCCTTACCTTTTTATTGCATTTGATAATGCCACGGTATTATCAGTACAATAAATATCTAGAAAACGGTCATTTAAATCAATTGGAAATGAAATTTTACGTCAGTGTGTAAGAAACAATAATTTAATAACATCAATTTAATTATATAAAAAAATCATTTTACATGCTTGATCATCTATAAGAAATTATTAATAGAGTTTAGCAATATACCAATTATTGAATATATACTGCTATCTTTATATATATAATATATATAGGCCCTCAATTATATTTAATCATTAATAGAACAATAACAATTAGTAAATCCATTATCTTATACGAGTATCAATGTCTTGTTTTGCCTGAAATTAGTTGACACTGAGGGGTGGTACAAGACAGTTGTACTGCCAGTGTTATAAACTTGGTGTCCCCATTTAACTGAGGCAATTTATATGTTTTAATATATATTTTATATTACTTATCACTACTCAACATTAGGTGCTTTGATAATGTTACGACAATAAACAAATAAATAAATAAAGTATCGTGTGCTGATGGTGTATTTGGAAGCAAAAAGGTCTCTCATTCTTACACGATAGATTTTTTTACCTTATAAGATAAAATATGATTTTTTGTAATGTTACATCAAACAAATCAATCAAATCAAATAAATTTATTTTCTCAAAAGATAAAACAAATAACAATAATAGTTTAGAACATGTATTAAGAATAGGTAAAATATAATACAATATTTATAATACCAGGAACGCATGAGAGATGGTTCGACTTTACGAATACAAGATACTCTCCAAAGTATTTTTCTTCTGAGCGTACTTTCACTAATACGAAAGATTTCGATCTTCAAAGCGATCAAATTCAGCAGTTTGATTACTCTCCCTACCGGCATCACCAGAGGCAGGTTGGTTCTGCATGTTGGGAGATAAAACAGTCTGCTCAGACGCTGTCGAAGATAACCATCCGGAATGATGATGATGACATAATTCTCAACGAATCCCCTGATAAGTCTGAAGAAATGGGTAAGTGTGAACCCATCCTTCCTTATCTGTAGACTATGATCCCCAGCAAGCCCGTGAAGTATGCAGTGGGTAGCTATTATACTCCCTCATGTAGAGATGGCTCAGAAATCTTTTCTGAACCCTATCTAACGTGTTGAGGATATTATAAGATGGAGCCGACAGCGAAAAACGGACTGGTACGGTCATGTTCAAAGAATGGACACCACCAGACTCCCCTATATTGCATTGCATAATCAACCTCATGGGACTCGTTCTCGTGGAAGACCTCCTAAAAGATGAAAGGACAGCTGGGAATCTACCTCACAAGAGGAGCAACTCTCTGGAGAACAGACCACATACGAGTATGTCTACAATAAGGAAGAAGAAGAAGAAGATCTAACGTGTGCGAGTATCTCGTCTCGTGGGGACTCCATATCACCGAACCACACTCGAGCCGGCTCTGGACCAATCAGTTAAACAGTATTCGCAAAACATAGGGATTCCTCAAAACTCTACCAGTTCGGAGAATAAATCCCAACATTTTCAGGGCAACTTCGCATATTCTCTCGATGTGAGCATGGAAAGTCAGCCTACTTTCATAAACATGTTACATCTTTCAGGATATTTCTGGAAATTGGCAAAGAATTTAGATCTGCAAATTGGTTTGCGTTCCTCATAAAACAAAATTGGTGTACTTCTATTTTCCAAGTTGATAATACTGCTAATATAATTATTATGTGAATTCATGACTAAAATAACCTGATTAGAAAAATCATAAATATCACACAGGTGCCCGCTGAATAAGTTATGACAGAAAATTACCGCCCATAAAAAGCGATAAAAACGTGATTATAGCAATTGCAAGCACCTACAAATTATTGAAAACGCAATAACCAAATCCATACAAGGATATTTGATGCAATTCTTTCACAAAATATACGTTATAAAGGCAAAATCAATTTTATATTCCGTTTAAAAGTATTTTTTCCATTATTTTAACTTTTCTTTTGAACGTATCAATTTGTTTGCTTTGCCTCCACACTGTATCGTGAATCCGTATTGAAATCAAATCATTTTGCGCAACAAAATATCAAATGTTGGTCACGTAAAGAGTCGGAGAAATCGATGTGCGTGCATGACACGATGTATAAATATAGAGGAAGCGAGAAAAGTATGTCAGGACAGAACAAAATGGCGTTCCATTATCCCTCTCTTCCCTTAGGGAGAGACGACGTGATGGTTAGTTAGTTAGCTTATCAAATCATTTTATTCACTTTATAAATTAAACTTTTTCACATAGTAGATTTATCCTTCGCCAGAGAAAACTATTTATAATACAAAATCATAGTTAATACAAATGAAAACATCTGTTTTCTAGACGCCCTATTATATTTATGGAAATGACATGTGTCGCTTTCCTAAGGTATTATCAAATGACATAATTATAGCTGAACATTAAATGAAATAGGTGACTCTGGAGGTGATTTTAGGTGTAATTTTTTATAATCAATTTCTTCTTCTTGCAATGCCGTGTCAGGTCCCCGTTGCAGCAAAGGCATCTCTATCCTGCGCCACTTGAAACATGTTCTGAACTCTTGTAATTTATGTCTATTCGTTGATGCTCCGCAGCCAGGAGAGCTGCATTTTACCAATTCCCCGACGTCCCTCCACTTCACCCATTAATATCAATCGAAGGAGGAGGTATTTTCCTCCCCTTAGCACATGACCCAAATATGAGACCTTTCTAATTTCACACTCGGCAACAGCTCTTTATTGGCTCTGGCTCTCTGTAGTACGTCTGTATTACTGGCGCTATCGGTCCACGGTATACGGAGCATTCTGAGATATATCCTCATCTCGAACGCCTCTAACCGTTTCAAGAAAAAGAACATTATTATAATCAATAATAATTAAAAATGAAGCTAATAACATATTTATTATTTAACAACGGTGTGAAATTTCATATTTAATACAAATGAAAACATCCGTTTTGTAAAAGTCATTTGATTAAAAATTTGAGACAAACGAATATTGTGGACTCTTTTCGGTATATTATTTAATTAACTCTTATTAGCTACTGGCGCATTGGATGTGCTTAATGAATCAGTTGACAATTGTTGCAGACCAAGAGAAGAACATTATTTTGCCAAGACCACCATTAAACCGCCTCAAATGGCATTCATTTTAGAACGTGATAGGAAAACACTAAGTGCGTTCCTAATTGTATTGTCAATAGAGTCCTTACCACCGCCATACAGGCCGATAACTACGGTCGTTACGATTAGAAATAGAATCCTAAAATTAATGATAGATTTGATTGAATCGAATCAGACGTTTAAAAAAATCGGTTAATGTAAAAATTTTAAAGACAATAGCCTTCGTCATAAACATGCAAAAAAAAAGGTAGCAGTTCGGTGAATCATATACTCGTATTAGATATCTGCTACATTTGGCTTAAAAGTTGTGATTGATTACATTAAAATACAGTCCGCGGGGAGGGTGTAAATACCCATTTACTGAACTGGTTGTGCAGGCGGGAAGGGTATTAATATCCCTTGCGAAGACTCTGTGTAAACTGTTAAAAGTGTATTTATACACAATTTTTGGGACTCATTATGTATACATTTTAAAGTACAATAGATGTGTTATCATTGTATTTTAATTAGCTACGCGTATTAATAAGCGCGCCAATGCGTGTGTTTTGTTTTTTTTTTAAATCCCAATTGGTTTATATGGATACATTTTTAGATCTTACTTGTAATTATATAATGTTGCAGGTATATTTTAAATTGATTTGTAGTGAGACTCGTTGTGTTTTTGGTAGTCCATTGTAAAGTTTCAGTTCATTGTTCAATATCCTTGATTGTCCTGTCTTAGTTATTGCATTCGGTAAGTGATATCTGTCATAGTTCCTGGTCCAGTGTCTGTGTACTTCTGAATTTTTAGTTGATTTGTAGCTGCTGTCTGTTGTCTCTTCCATGGTCACTCTGTGTACGATTTTCAAGGTCTCTAATTTGGTCAGGTCTGATATGTCCATTTGTTTTGTTTGTCTGTATACTTTTATGGTTAGGGTAAGATAGTTAATGTTATAAGCTTATTTTATTATTTTATTTTGCTGTCTTTGGAGTCTAGAGATGTCCTTTTGGTTTCCTGTCCCCCAGAAGGGAATCATATATGTATATGTCTCGTATATGTCAATCGGCTTTTAACATACGCTACGTACAACATAACTTTTAATTTTCTTGGTATGTGATTTTGTATTTTGTAGAAGAGGGAGTTTAGTGATGCTAACTTGTTTGTTAGGTTGTCTATGTGTTTTGTCTATTTTAGTTTTTTGGCCATTGTTAGTCCTAGGTACTTTACATAGTCGAGTTCGGTTATTGCGTCATTTTTTTATTTTTATGCACATCTAATGGTTTTTCTTGCGTGTTTCAAAGTGTATAATGTTACATTTTTTTTACATTAAAGGTCAGGTTAATATGTTATATCGGGTTGCGAAGTGCTAAAAATGTCGGTTTTATTTTTACATTGATTTGTGGGCACCTTTCATATAATACTAATAATTAAGCTAATTTGTATAGCGGCGTTTTCGTGAATAGCTCACCGTAAGGGCTCTTTAAATGGGATGCATGAAAGACGATATGAGAGAAGCATATTTGAAAAAAGAAAAATAATTCGTCTTTGACGTACCTAAGTATTGCTAAAATTAACACTGGCTGCCACTGCTTTTGACCAAATTATTCAAATATAATTCAATCTGCAATTGCAATGTGTTTAAGATTGTAAAAGATTAAATAATGCGTTATAATCTTTGTGTATTTAATTGTTGGTTTAAATACATCTGCTCATCACTGAGAAGTCATATCGCTACGTCGATCCAGCGCACTCAATACGATATTTTTTATGACATTTGTATTAAAAAAACACCAAACAAATGAGAATTATTTGTATTTGAACGCAAACAATAACCTATTTGCCAGCACACAAGCTAGCTTGAAAAATGTGTTACAACTTTGTGACAATTGAGACATCTGAAATCGTGATACTCACACAATTTAACTGTGTATTAAAGTGCACTTCTTTCCGTTTCCTGTAAATTTTTCATTTTTAATATATCAACATGAAAGGTGATCGTAAAACACGAATTAAGTCATAAAATACAACATACATAAATTGCAATCTATTGAGGTATAGTTCCGTATATAAGAGTTTATCAGCATAGCAAAGAGGGACCTCAAGGTTGACACACATAAACTCTATTCTTCCCGTAAATATGTCTTTTTTTTATTTCAATCCAAGATATAGGTTACAACTAAGTTTATTAACTTCTCTGCTAGCTCTTGAGATGCCATACGGGTCTTTTAAATGTGGTATTCTACCATAAATTAAAACTATATATTTTTTACGTTTTTCTTTTAATACAACTATACCTTTTAATGTACAACAGTATTTGTTGCTGAATACACTAAACTAAACAAATGTATAATTAAAATATAATTTCTTCAGACTACGAAAAATAATTTGATTTAAGAAAAATTTTAATTCCGTACGGAGCATTCACTTTATGGTAAGATAATTTAAAAAATATATATTATTTATATTTAAAATAAAATAAAATAAAAAAAAAACAGCGGTTAAAAAACGATGTGCAGGGTTTTAACTTTTATTTTTTTTTTAATATAAATAATAACTTATTTAAGAAAAATGTATTCTGATACTTCCTGACAATTATATAATATTAAATCACTCTGAATATATTTAGTTAAGGTTGTGGAAGTGTTTTATTACGTATATCCTAAATGATTTTACGAACGAAAATATAATCTACAATTAGCAAAATAAATAACTGAAATATAATATGTATGTCGATGAGAATTATGTAATGCTTAAAGCTTAACCTGATTAATATATTTAAAAAATATATTTTTTGGATTGTTGGTAATTACAATGCGCTATTGTGTATAAAAAAATGTTAATAATTTTTTTATAAAAAAGTTTATCCACCGCCACCGGTTAGTAATTACACCATGACGTCAATCCATTATTAAGTACATAAAACATTTACTTGTATAATAAGAAGAAACCCTAAAAATTTCTTTCACCAATTGGTGAAATCAAAATTTTTCTTTTCAATTTTTCGAACATTCATAAAATTAATTAATTTCCCTAAACTTACACATATACAATAAACAATTGCTTGTCTTGTGTAGGTTTATCAAAAGAAAAACAGGCATTGTCCAATCATTTATGATATTTTATATTTATTAGCATATTTTTATGTAATTCCTGTTATTAAAATAAAAAGTTAAGAATTTTTTTTTTGTAAAGTAAAATAAACAACACTTAAACAAGGAAAGTAATCAAATAATAAATAAAATAATATGAAATTGTAGAGAGCTGCCGAAACAAATCCTAGCATAAAATCCTGAAGAACAATTGGAACTAAATGTATATTATATTATAAATAATTTATATTCATTATTTACCATGAATTTGTAAGTTTATAAAAACAACGATAAGTGTTATTCAAGAAGAAATATAATTAATAAGATATTAACGCTAATTATAAATAAATAATCGTAAAGAAATCACATAATCTTTCTTTTCGTAACATTTATGCACATAACCTAAATGACAGACTGAAAATGGAAATGAAGTTCGTGTCTCATCGAATAGTAACATACTTCAGAGTGATAAATCCCGATTTTAATCCATACAAAAAATTTTAAACTTATAGATATTAAATAATAAAATACTTTGTAATTAACCACTGTATGGTTATTATAATCATGCCAACTAGTTTCGCTTGGACTTAAGCTTCTTCAGGGCAGTATAATAATTAAACAAAAAAAGAAAATTTACATTTAATAATAAACGGTGGTGAAATCAGAGGAGGGGTGTGAGGGGGAAAGGGATAATTGAAAAAATGTTTACCCTTGATTTAGCAAATTTCTAGGAAATTCAATATAATGTAATTATATGAATTAGGTACAGAAGAATACTAATGCAACCGTCTCAAGAAATAAAATAAATTCTGGCTCATAAAGGAAATACCTTACTTCGCTGGAAACAAATTAAGAATAGGTCTGAACAATACGTATGAGTGAAACAAAATATAAACGTAAATCAAAGAAGGATTCTTGTTCAACGCAACGAATTAAATTGCTGCTTTTACGCTCGGCGGACGTAGTCGGCTCAAACGCGCAAAACATCGTTTTAATGTGCATTTCTAAGGCAAGCCCGGCTTCTCGGCTTGAGAATGTTCGGCGAATGTTTCGGCAGACTATGTTCTAGAAATTTCTCCGAAATAAATTTACATATTCACTCGTCTCTCTTGTAACCAGGAATTGTATAAAAAATAAATATGATACATACGATACACATATATAGGTTGACCTAACAAGTTTATAGTATAAGTGCGTAATATGTTAGCGCAATAATATTCATACATATTTAAATGCTCGGTTTTGTTTGTTGTTTGTTTTGTCCACAGCGACCGATTTCACCAGATTCCGAAACCGGTCGCTGTCGAAATAAGGACAGTAATGAAAGTAGTAAAAAATCATCTTTTTATTTCATTATTATTAAAAATTAACTTTAAAAAAATATTATAATATATAAACAAAAGATACAAATTTGTGCACGACAAAATGTATGCATGTAGAGGAAGAGAGAGAAGTACGTCAGGACAGAACAGTATGGCGATTTATTCTTTCCGTCTTCCCCTGCGGGGAGACGGCGTGATAGTTCGTTAGTTTAGTTAGTACAAATTTGTTTCCTCTTGCGAGGGCATTCTCAAATTGTAATAAAACTGTTTTAAATTCTCAAACTAAACCGTTTAGTTTGAGAAGGCCCTCACAAGGCGAAATAACTTTGGCACTATTGCATATGTATAAATAAATAAATGTAAAACCGAAAATTTATATGCAAGTATTTCGATAATACGTATCATAGAAAAAAGTGACGACTTTGGGCGGAATGTGAACTAATCTGAACAATATTAAAGTATTTTGTAACATATTGAATGTCAATAACAAATGTGTGAGATGGTTGCACAGAGCGCGTCTAAAGAGACAGTCAGTGGAAGCACCGTATTCCAACAGAGAATGCAACAGATCGCTATGCTAACGTTGCGTTTGAAGCACGTGGAAACGAAAATATGGCCCAGTGAACGTCGAGAGTCACGGAGAAGCCGGGAGTGGTGGGATTCTGTCTGGTGCCATCCCCCTCCTACTTCGCTGGTCCATTCTCTTCACCGTAATGATACAACCTGTCATCGCTTGTTTGCCAATATTATCTATAGCTACATCAGCCATTCACTGATTGCACATTTAAAAAAAAAAACTTTTTATAAATAAAACCCAACGTAAAAATCAATACACGTATTAAATAACAGAAAGTTAATTTGAGAAGTCTCTAATAGATTTAATAAAATCAGAAAGAAAGAAAAAATTAATTCAAATTATATCCATTTATTGAACCCGCTGTTTTTCGTGTATTCTTTATTTAATACTTGCTAACTTTCCGAGAAATGTACAAAAAACAATCACATTTTTTGGTCAAGATTAAGAATACAATATTAGTCATAATCATACCTGATAATATTTAGTCTAAATAGATGCAATTACAATAGGTTTATGCACGTTTCGCACACTTAATAGAACACTGGCTTACCTCAAAAAAGCAAGTTTTGCTCAATCTGACACGAGTCGGTGTTTTAACGAAAACAGTCGAAAAACTAGTACAAATGGATAGCGTTAACATTGTGAACGATTATCGGACGTACGAATGGATAGCGTTAACATTGTGAAAAATAGATGGATATCACAAGCCTCTGTCTAATGTTAACTCAATTATGACCTAAACCATAATCGGTCAGTTTACTATGAAGCGTGCGTTTTGTATTTCAAGGATTAGAAACTATTGAAAGAAAATTATAAATGCAATTGTTCACTGAAGTAATCACTAAAATAAAACACATACTACAATACACAATTTCAATATCATGAAAAACAAATTGGGAATTAAAACATGAATTAACACACCCCGCCTGCCCTTGAAGTCAATCGGGACGCATGAATTAATTGCAACGGTCTGTATTTTTGAGATATATTATATTTTCTGAAGCGCGTAAAGTAATACCGGATCATGTAAGCCTATATCCATTGGGTGGTTAAACTTTAAACAAAATAAAAATTAATCACCAATATATTTCATTAATATCCCAATTGCAATTTTAATCAAATTTATTACGTGTTGGTTATGAAAAAATATTGTTTCAGCAAATACCAAATACATCGTGTGTGCATGTAGCAACATGAATATAAAATTGAAATGAATATAAAATTACAACAAAATTAATCACAAGAAATAATCGCAACATTAAAATCAATATAGTTTATAAAACGTTAAAAACTTACGATTTTTGAAATTTCTTCTTCTCTCTCCCCTGTCTTTGCTCCTAGGGGTAACTCGCGCAGCTTTGAGCGGGCGGACAGCGCACTGTCACGGGGTATCCGACGGCACGGAGACAGCGGCGCGCACGAGCACAGTGTTCACAGTACGGCAGCTGGCGTGGAACTAGCCCGCGGCCCGGCGCCGCCACTCTTTTATTGCCTCCGATTGGCTTTCCTTCTCGCTTTTCCGAACTTCAACTTTGGACGTCATTTTCTAGAATGCGCAGCCTTTTCACAGCCATGCGCAAACAATAGGAACTCAATATGAAGGGATGATTTAAACAATTTATAAATAATACAATTTCGTCTGAAATTACTTAAAACTTAAAAAAAAATATGTACATTTTTATATTATATTAATAACTAGATGTGTAAGAAATTTGCTAGTATATCCAGGATTTATAAAAGTTAATAAACAAAGATACTATTATAATTTTATAATACAAATTCAGATTTCTATTCGAACTGCATTTCTATTATCTCCGAAACTGTTATCCTCATAAATAGTTAATCCTGATAATATATTTCTTCTTTTTCTTCTTCTTCCTTGTTGTAAACCTCTGTGGTCTGTTCTCCAGAACAGTGAGTTGGATTCCCAGCTGTCTTTCCATCATTTAGGTGGTCTTCAACGAGGATAGATTGTAAAAACTTTTTTTTTTATTAGTTACTAGTTTTCTTAATGAAAAACGTACTGTACCTATACACGTAAATATATTTAATTTATACGTTTTATAAAATGATATACTTTAGTGGACCCATTGTATTTATATGCGGTTGAAAAAAATGATGTGCAATTTAGAGGAGAAAAAATACTTATTTCCTCCACATCTATAACACGTGATCTTTCTTCATATTCTTCTTTGCTTTGCCTTCTTCCCTCCACTGCTGGATATAGGCCTCTTCTAATTTCCTCCACTCGTCTCTATCCTGCCCCCATGAATCCAAGATTTTTCAACCCTTTTGACAATATCATCGTTCCATCTCATCGGTGGCTTTCCGACAATTCGCCTATTTGCCCATGGTCTCCAACTGAGTATCCTGGGTGCCCATCTGTTGCCACCCTGTCTAGCCAAGTGTCCAGCCCATTGCCATTTCAATTTTGCCACTCGGTCCATGACGTCAGCAACCCTGGTTGCGGCGTCTGATTTCTTCATTCCTTATGCAGTCACGCAAGCTCACACCAAGTATCTGTATTTCCATGGACCTCTGAGTACACTTGAGCCTGCGGACACTTTTTTCTGTAAGAGTTGTCGTCTCTAGTCCGTATGTCATCATGGGTAGTATACACATGTCGTAGACCTTTCTTTTGAGACAAACCGGTATTTCATCATTTTCAAAGACTTGTCTCAGTTTACCAAAGGCAGCCCAGCCCAGTCCAACTCTTCGAGGTAGCTCTGCAGTTTGATTATCTTTTCCGAGTCTAATTTTATGACCAAGGTACACATACCACGTGATGCAGTTTGAAGAAAAAATAAGGTATACGTTGTCTCAACAAAAAAATTCTTCCTTCGTTTCTTCATTCCTGAGGGTCATGATCTATAAAACTGCGCGTGGCTAAAACAAAACGCCTCCAATCCTCTCTGTTTAACCGACTGTTTAACTCCAACCGAGTAGCGGTTTCTTCGTTCTTTTATCTGGAACGCTTCCTGTGACAATACTTTTTTTCCAGGTTCCCTGGCTCTCTTCTGGCAATGTGACCAAAGAAACTCAATACTCACCGACTGCATGTTCCGATCATTTTGAGTAAATTGAGGACTGAGTCGTTCTTCATTTTTGCAGTCCACGGTATCCTCAGCATGCGACGCCAACACCACATTTCAAATAGGTACAAGACATTTCAAAAGACAAAACATTAGATAGTGATAAAATAAAAACATTACAATATATAGTTAAAAAACACTAGATAGCGTATTTGCTTTAAGATAGTCAAATAATTATATCGCATAGCTAAAAATGGAGAATGTTTCGTCATTAATAATATATATTAAAGATAAAATACTAACATGATCTTGTAAAATTGAAAAATGATAACACTATTTCCTTCGTGAACTATGTAACATTATCGATATCGAACTCATACAAGTTAATTAACAAGTTAATTACAAATCAACTTATATAGGACTCCAAGCTGTTACACCTGATATTTTGTCACTCAAACGTCGAAACCTTTATTCATCTCTCTAATTTAGTATCATAGTAGACACGAGAATAGATTCGATTTGTGTTATTTGCTCATAATGTGTACCATATAATATTATATGTTTTTTACACAAATCTTTCGATAAGACAAAAAATATTTCTATTTGTATGCTGTAACCAAAGGCATAATGCATGTGTGATTAATTATGGTCTAACGCGTAGGTTCATAAAATGGGTGGCACAGTTCCCTATAGACACTGACACCTTCTCAAGTGATCTAGGGGTTGGTGGATCCTTACAAAAAAAATTGAATTAGTGTATTTAAATACTGTATTAAAATAAAAATTTGATTTAATCCAATGTGAAAGTAATCTATGACGAATGAAGCGCACTATATGCATTCATGCCAAATATAATAATTAAGTGCTCACGAACGATGCATCACTCCAAATGCCTAGAATGTTAGCAACCCCTGTAAAAATGCTCTAACGCTAATTATTCACAGATATCGATATTAGCTTTCACTATAATATGAAAAATTGAAATATTACTAGGTACGTTTTGCGCATTAAAAAATAGTTTCTAGTTACATTGATCTAATGCGAGCCGATCAATAAAGTATTATCTTCCTGCTGTAACCTACCAACATTATTTTTCTTCCTTTTGGTCTAGGCCGGATTACCCGTTTGTGACACTGAGCTGTCCTGGGATAATGGCGTCCAACCGTTACTCCATCTCTTCGGCAGCCTTCCCGAAAATCTCTTGCTGCTAAGACTATAAACATATGCTAACATTATAAACTATTAAATTAAAAAACTTTGTTTTGTATATCACAATTGTATTTTTATTTTACGTGACAACTGTTTCGTCAGCCTATGTTGTAATCACCAGGTGTTACAATAATATATCTAATGTCAAATATTATAACACAAATGTTAAATTTTCGTGATTTTTCGAACCTTTATGTGTATTTGTTCCAATGTCAATTTGAATAATTTCTTTGATATAATTTTGAAGTTTTTGCTGGATTTGAGTTAGGTGCCTAATTATTTTAATTAAAAAAACGGTTAGTTACTGTTTATAGGAGAAAATATTAAAGGTGGAAAATATAACAATAAAAAAAAATAACAATAAAAAAAAATTACATTTGATATATTATTGTATAATAACACCTGATGATGTCAACATAAGTTGACGAAACAGCTGTCGCGTAGAATAAAAATACAATTGTGATATATAAAACAAAGTTTTTATTTATTTGACAGTTTATTAATTAATACGTTAACCCAATAATCAGGTGGTGGTCTAGGGGATAGAACGCTTGGCTCCTGATCCAGGGGGCATGGGTTCAAGCCTGGACACGACCAGGTTCCTTCTTCATAATAATGAGCTATTTTCTGCTCACATTGAAGATTGTAAAATAAATTCTAATATCATTGATATAAATCCTTGATGGTAGCTTTTTTTATAAAATAATAATAATAATAATGACCCACAATGTGGAGACTGGAACAGATACAACTCAAACAAAAAATCTTCTCAGAACCGCAGAGATGAAAACTATGCGTGCAATTGAAGGAAAAACTATCAGAGGTGAGTTAGATATCTGGATATAAGGATAATCTGCAATACTGAAGATATCGTGAGATGGAAAAGAACGAGCAGATGATTCTGGCAAGACCGTATAAATCGCATGGATTCTCAAAGAGTCGGAACACCAACGTCCACCTGGCAGGCCACCCAAAATATAGCGAGATAGCTGGTCTTCCGCATCGCAAGAGGAGGGAAACTCCAAGACTACAGACATCCCTATCTAATTGAAAGAATTGTTATTTTTCTTTTCAACCTCATTATGGATGAAATAATAGAAGATGTCACATCACTTTTTTTTTATGTACACAACAGGTCGTTTCGACCCAATTACTGTATACATTTTTTTATATTTTAGCTATTATATTGATTCTCATGAAATGTGATAGGTAGCCAATCTATCGCCATTTTATTGTTACGTGAATTCTACACTAGACCAAAGACAGTGTGACAATCACACTGCCATCGCCGGGAATCGAACCCAGGACCTTCGGCATGGAAGTCAGAGCTCGTAACCACTCCGCCACGAAGGTCGTCACTTGGTTTGGGATACTGCATAGGGAAGGATGTAGTGAGCGTCATATGATACGCGGACGATGCTGCAATGATAGCAGAGTCGGAAGACGAACTGCAAAGATGATCATTCAATATGATGATCTCAGTTGAGAAAACAAAAACCATGACGTTCTCAAAAGAACCCTTAGGATTCAGGTTATCCTTAAATGTCAGAATGCTGGAACAAATTGCAAAGTTTCTGGGAGTGGATGTTCTCAGTCAAAATGATCTTGTCAGTGAAATAATAGGACAAGTCAACAAGGCTTCGGCGGTATCAGGTTATCTCAAGGATGTAATATGGAAAAACAAGTATATGAGAACTGACAGTAAGGTCAGAATATATAAAACCTGCGTAAGGCCTATACTGACATACACCATTGAGACCAGAACGGATACCACAAGAACGAAGGCTAAAGTACGGGTGGCAGAGATGAGGACGCTGAGGATGATAGCAGGAAGGACTATTCGAGATAGGGTGAGGAACATGGCTATCCGCGAGATCTGCAAGGTGGAGGATGTCGTGAGATGGGGCAGACAACGCAGAAGATACTGGAAGGCGCACGTGCAGAGAATGGATCCCACCAGAATCCTACACGCTGTGGCGTATCAGATCCCTCCCGGCTGCCGTCCCCCCGGAAGACCGCCAAAGAGATGGAGAGATAGTTGGGAGTCAACCTCCCAAGAGAGGCCAGTCTGATTTCAGGAACAGACCAAAGGTCTATAAGGAGGAGAAGAAGAAGAAGAAGTTATTTTTTAAAGATAATCAAATTAAATACATCTCATTCTTTGATATTCAAGATTCACATTTATGTTATCAATTACTAACACAATAATGCATCTGTTCCAATATCAATAATAGGAAAACCATATCTTTGCTGCATTTGAAATGGATTTACCCAGCCCGTACACGTTGTTAAGGGTTACGAATCGAAGCTCAAAACCTACCTTGATACGTCAAACCTATCAAAGCTTGCATTGATCATAATGCAACATCATTATTATAGCCGCAATTCGATGTGATGAATTAAAAGCGTTCATTTAGGTGATCGATCTTCTTGAAAATAGACAGATCAAGGTAAATCCACCCCCATATCGTAGTGTTAAAATATATTTTTTCGCGTTAACATGGCAAATGTAGCAAATGATTTTTAGTGTTAGTTAAACTAAATTCACATTAACAATTAACAATCCTGACGACTGCCTTCGCCTCTAGTCGGACATTGATAATATTGTGAATTGGAGTCACTGTAATAAAATGCAATTCAATGTCTCTAAGTGCGTTATGCTATCTTTTACTAGAGCATTGAGATCTGTATATCATAGATACACAATGAACAACCAGCAACTAACACATGTACGAGTATCTACGATGAAGGATCTCGGAATCATCTATGAGAGTAGGCTGACTTTTCATGCACATATCTAGAGGATTTGTGACATTGTACTGAGGATGTTGGGCTTCATCATTCGGACCGGAAGAGTTTTCAGAGATCCAAATGTGCTCAGAGTCCTATAAAACGCGTTGGCTCGGAGCAGACTCGAAAGTGGTTCTGTGATATGGAGTCACAAGACGAGATATTCTGTTATGCTGGAGAGGGTTCAGAAAAAAAATCTGAGGTATCTCTACATGAGGATGTACGGTAGTAATCCGTGGCTCTGTCCCACGGCATTTCTTTTGGGAATGCTCCTTAAATTAATCAGGGGATATTTCGAGAACTTGGCTGTGCTAGAGGGTGTTGGTATTTTTGTCCCTGATAGATTTCTCCGACAGCGACAGCACAGATTGTTTTACCAACCGGCCACCAGAACCAATCTGCCTCTGGTGACACCGGTGGGAAGAGCAATTAGTCTGCTGAACGCGGTCTCTCTTCATATTAGTGAAGGTACGTTCAGAGGACAAATACTCTTGACTTTAGAAAGTATCTTGTCTTCCTAATGTCGAACCATCTCTAATGCGTTCCTGGTATTATGTTGTATTTTTATAATATTTTACCTGTACTCAATGTACATGTTGTTGTTTGTAATGTCTTTTGAGTTAATAAACTCATTTGGTTTGATTTGATTAGATTTGATTTGAATTGATTTGATTTAATTTGATAACTTCCTACAAAACGAATTAAAGTGTAATGAACAAAATAATGAAAGTATTATTAGTATGGTTTGGACAAATGAAAAGAATAAATGAAGAAAGAAAAACTAACTAATCATCACGCCGTCTCTCCGAAAGGGTAGGCAGAAAGAATGAACTGTCACACTTTAACTGATGCGGCACTCCATCCTCCTCTTTTCGCCCCGCGAAGAAAGAATGATTAAAAAAATATGAAAATAGAGGAAGACCAGGGAAAACGTGGCAAATCAAATGTGGCCAAGTGAGGAGTCGGAGAAATTCGACGTGCGTGCATGACGCGTGCGTGTATGAATGTTTTTTTTTTTTTTCCTCTATTTTCATATTTTTTTTTTTTTTTTTTTTCTGACTATCCCTTCGGGGACCCCTTGGTGGGTGTGTTCTGATATACTTTTCTGTTTATAATGTGTCTTTTATAAATACTGTTTTTTTTAATTAATTTCTGCTCTTTCTAAAACCTGTCCTCTATCCATCCCATCCCAATTTATTCATTCTTACTTAACATCTTCCCGCCTCTCTCATACACCATCTTCTTCTTGTTTTAAAATTTAGTTTGTTATATATTTGTCCTATTGTGTATTGTGAATTAATGTGTGTTTTATATCATTTTAATGTGTTGTTTTTTTTTTTTACTAATTTAAGGTGTGCTTTATATAATATTTACTTCTGATTTTATTTCATAATAAAGAGATGTGAGGCCGCGCGGGAGATATATAAGGTTAAAAGAATAGATTAAATGTGGTCTGTCACCCTTTTGATTGATGACAAGAAAAGGCTAAATTAAATGAACGTAAGTCCCGGATGGACAAGGAACAGGCCTAGATAGTGCAGCGAGACTGACGAAAGGGCGTCGCTGCGTCCTATAACAGTCTCGGGTGGTGGTGGGAACCTTATATATCCCTTCGGGGAGAGGGTGTGATGGTTAGTTTGTGTTTTATTTAGCACAACTGATTACATTATTTAAGTCCCCTTACGAGTGCATCAATACTATCTGGCAGTAATTTGCCATAAATACGATAATATTTATACTATATGTATAACATGTCTATATAGGTACGTCAAACCTACTAAAATGGAATACATGTAGTTATTTTATCACCTGTCACGCAGTAACTAACTAATATTGATCATCGGTGTATATTTCTATCAGAATTGTATCTTTTAATAAATCTGATACATCAAATGAATATTACGCGGAGAACCTGAAATTATTGAATGTTTCAATATTTTTATTTTTCCACCAGAAAATGTGACAATTATAGAACAATCTTCCTTATATCCCATGCAAGCAAGATCACGTTACACATAGTCAAAGAGCGCTTACAGAGTTATTACATCCGACAGATTCCTGTTAAACAGGCAGGATTCGTTAAGGGCAAGGGCACGAGCAAATATTAAATATAAGGGAGACTCAGGAAGACACTCATAGACATGGGAGTACCACAATACCTTACCTCCCTCATTCGTAACCTCTATCTGGACAATATAGCTAAAGTTAGAGTAGATAACATATTGTCCAGTAGTTTCACCACCCAAAGAGTCCGACTATCTGTAATATGCAGTCGGCGAGAATTAGGTTTCTTTGGGCACATTGCCACGAGAGAACTTGATAATCTGGAAAAAATTATTGTCACAGGAAGTGTTCGAGACAAAATAAGAAGTGGCAGACCTCCTGCGTGGTGGTATGACCAGATTCAGGAGATGACCGGGGTAAACCTGTACTCGGCGGTGTTTAGCCACGGGCATTTCTAGGAATCACAACCCTTAGTAGTAAATGAAGAAAGAAAAATAAAATAAAAGTGAATCAATTCCAATTTAACAACTTTCATCACACTTTTATTTATTTTTAAATTTTCCACTAGTTTCAATCCATTTGATTGGTTTGCAGCAAAGTGTAACATTTTTGCTGGTTTTTGGGATGCCACTTAGGCTTTTAATGTTGTATTTTCCCGATAGTTTCCACATTTATATACAGCGGGTTGTTTCAACTCAATTACTTATACTATTGATTATCGTGACATGTGATAGGTAGCGGATCAATCGCCATTTTATTGTCACTTTAATTTCACACCAGACCAAAGACTTTGCCGTGAATCGAACTCGAGACCTTCGGTATGGCAGTCAAAGCTCTTGTCACTCCGCCACGAAGGTTGTCGAAATAAATATAAATTGATAAAATGAAATAGCACAACCTTGATACTTAAGTTCTGTTGTAGACATAGTCTGTTATTACAGGATTCTCCTCCTGTGATGCTGAACTCCAGATATTACTCCATCATTTTAGAGGTGTCCCTGGTGGACGCCATCCATCTAATATTTCATTCAGAGCCATGCATGGATTTTTTTGTGAGATTCATTCTTGCATGTTGGTCCCAGTACCGTCGACGTTGTCGCCTGTTTGAACCTCACAAACCGCACGGATTGTAGTAAAAATATAAATGATTAAATTGATTTGATGTACTAACTAACTAACCATCACGCCGTCTCCCCGAAGGGGTAGGCAGAAATAATGGACTGCCAAACATTTCTTTCCTGACATATTTCTCTCGATTCCTCAACATTGCGCGTCATGCACGCGCGTCGATTTCTCTGACTTCTCACGTGGTCGACAATCGATGTTTGATTTATTTGATCATGCCACGTTTTCCTCAGTCTTCCTCTATTTCTAGTTCCATTTACATCATTATCATATACTTTTTTTACCATTCTTTCTTCATTCATTATTTCCATATGTCCAAACCATCTTAATGATCCTTTCATTATTTTGTTCATAACACCATCATTTGCACAGCATTCACTTCTTATGTTTTCATTAGACACTCTATCATACACAGAGTATCCTCACATTCGTCTAAGAGATCTCATTTCCACTGCATGTATTCTTCTTTCATCCTTCTTTTGCCAGTCCCATGCTTCGCTTCCATACATAAGGATCGGTAGAAGAACGCCATTGTGCACTACCATTTTAACTTTTTTGGATAGGTTTTTGTTTGCGATGACGATTCACTTTGTTGCCTGCCCCAACCCTTCTTTCAATATCTCTCTCAATATATTTTGTAAACATACAACCTAAATACACGAACTCATCTACTTGCTCCAAATTAACACCATTCACGCTACTTTTGTAGACTGTCATTTCTTCTTTATCAAAAATCATTACCTTGAATTTATTCACATTCATCATCAGATCATTTCGCATGCATACCTCATACATACTATTCACCAGGACTTATGATAGTTCATGCTCGTTGTCTGCAAGTAGGACAGCGTCATCCGCATACAAGATACAACTTACTGACACTCCGTTCATTTTGGAACCTACATCCAACCCTTTCAGCTCTTTAAAAACTAAGTCTTGATAAATATTTAAGCTTATCTAAAACATAATGAAAATAAATAAAATTGTGCAAATATATATTTTCATTAATCACAATGAACTTCTACCATTACAGCTAATTTAAAAAACGGTGGATACGTGTAACATAAATTAAATAAACACAAAAGTCCGGATCGTCCATGTCAACATGTGCAACATCGAAAAAAAACATTATGTGTTATTACATTATGTGCTAAATTAAAAAAAAACGATGGATTCGTGGAACATAAATTAAATAGACAATATGTGCACCATCTAAAAAGAACATTTTGAGTAAAATTATTTTTATTTTGTTATTTTATTTTATATCATTGTATTTTATATTATTTGTTTTAGATTTATTTTGTGGGTGTTGGGCGATCGAAGTGTGCGCGAGAGATGCCTATTGGTGGCGATGAGGTTCGCAACCCATCACACCGCGTCTCCCGCGGGGCGAAAAGGGAAGGATGGAGTGCCGCATCAGTAAAAGTGTGACAGTCCATTCTTTCTGCCTACCCTTTCGCGGAGACGGCGTGATGGTTAGTTAGTTAGTTAATGAAATTTCAAAATAACATTATTTTTTTAATCTTAAACATTCACTAAAATGACGAAAAAACATTATTCAGAAAAACAATTCATTTTAATATGTTTACTTTATATTTCAATATATCAACAGGTCATTATAAATTATAATTATGGATCTGTACGTGTGTGCTGATGATACAGTGTTGATATAACTGTCTAATAATCCAACAATTATCGAGTGATTGTTTTACGTGCGCCGCGAACGGTTGGGAAACTCCATAAAGTCCTGGATTTTGCATTCCTGTAGCACCGTACGTACCGACATTAATCCGCTGCCTCGCTATCGCTCCTCTACGCCATTACTGCAACAATTCATCATTTACAATTATGGTATAAATTAAAAATAATAAAAATGTTCAAGTCTGTACTAAATAAAAAATCTACACTTAACTAACTAACTATCTAACCATCACACCATCTCCCCGAAGGGGTAGGCAGAAAGAATGGATTACCACACTTTTCTTCCCTGACATATTTCTCTCGCTTCATCAACATTCATACATCGTGTCATGCACACGCGTCGATTTCTCTGACTCCTCACATGGCCGACATTCAATATTTTATTTATTTGATGGTGCCACGTTTTCCTCGGCCTTCCTCTATTTCTGGTTCCATTAACATCATTAACATATAATTTTTTTACCATTCTTTCCATATGTCCAAACCATCTTAATGATCCTTTCATTATTTTGTTCATGACACCATCATTCGCGCCGCATTCACTTCTTATATTTTCATTTTACACTCTATCATACACAGAGTATCCACACATTCGTCTTAGAGATCTCAGTTCTACTGCATTTATTCTACTTTCATCCTTCTTTTGCCAGTTCCATGCTTCGCTTTTTTATTTTGTAAAAATATTGATTAAAGTGGATAAGAAAGTGTTTAAAAGTCTCCTACCAAAATTAAAAATGGAATTCCACAGTGTTAACGCCAAATCCTTTAATTTAATGATTAATTGTATCTCAATAGAGACTATTGAAGACTATCTTGTGCCGACCCCTTATGTATGGAAGTGAAGCATGGAACTGGCAAAAGAAGGATGAAAGTAGACTAAATGCAGTAGAAATGAGATCTCTAAGACGAATGTGTGGCAAATCTGTATATGATAGAGTGACAAATGCAAGTATAAGAAGTGAATGTGGTGCGAATGAAAGTGTTATGAACAAAATAAGGAAAGGGTCATTATGATGGTTTGGACACGTGGAAAGAATGAGTGAAGACAGAATGGTAAAGAAGGTATATGTAAAGCTAATAATAGAATATAGAAATCAATCAAATATTGAATGTCGGTCACGTGAGGAGTCGGAAAAATCGACGTGCGTGCATGACAAAATGTATGAATGTAGAGGAAGCGAGACAGAACAGTGTGGCGTTCCATTCTTTCTGCCTACCCCTCCGGGGAGACGGCGTGATGGTAAGTTAGTTAGTTAGTTAGTTAAAAGAGACTAAGACGCAAATTGAAAACAGAATATGGTGATCGAGGTGTTTACAGGACTTATGACCTGTCATTGGTTGGGTTAAGCGCACGCTTTATGTAATACAACAATCCCCATTTCACCGTTCTTACGACCACCATGTCTGACACATTTTTTGGAAGTTGTATATATGTTAATATCCAACACCACAATTCACATGCCAGTGTCAATTTACAGACCAGCGCCATCTATGAAGATTAGATTTGGGCATTAAGCAGAATATATTTTTATAACGCTATGTGAAAGGCTAACGCCATTAACGCACTGCTAGATAACGCCTGGAAATGTCACTCCAATTTATATGCTAACTTGGACAAGTTTTTGTTTTATACAACATTTTGAATGTATACAAATACTTGTAGACGAATACTGGATTTTATTTACCCATTGCGGGTTATTATAATAGTTTAATTTAGGGTAGGTTTAAACATTTAGACATCGCATGAGAAACACCTGAATAAGAGAGATATGTGAAGTTGAGGATATTATAAGATGGATTGGACAACGATAGAGGTATTTTTTTTGAACAAATTTTTTGGAAGTTGTATATATGTTAATATGTAACACCAAACTTCACATGTTAGTTTCAATCTGCACACTAGCGCCATCTATGAAGATTGGATTTAATGTTTACACGACATATCTTCAATTTAATGTTTACACGACAAATTAATTTGATGTGAATGCGTTATTTAGTTGTTACAGTGTGGAACCAGAGCGGCGATAAGTGGTTTATCTGTTGTTGTTTGTTGAGTGCATTTTCCTTATAGCCGCTTTCGGTCCAGGGATTATTTCACGATATCCACTCATAGAGCTCCAGTAAATTGATATTTTTGATAACATAACGATAACGAATTAATTCCATCATTTGATTAAGTTTTGATTCCGTAAAAAAATGTTTTGGGAATGTGGAGTAGACGAGACAGGATAGAACAGCGTGGCGGTCCATCCTCTCTGTCTACTTCTCCGTAGAAATGACGTGCTGATTTGTTAGTTAGTTAGTTAGTGACTCCCATAAAATATCATTCCAATATAATAAAACTTATAAAAAATGGACGTGATCATAAATGATTTTTAGATTATTATTCAAAAAAACAATAAATAATTACTATTTTTTTAATTTTATTTAATACTTACAAAGGATATATTATATCAATGATATTATAATTTGTATAGAGGGACATCGGGAAGTTGGTAGAAAGCAATTGTCTTGGCTGCGAAATATAAGAAAGTAGACAGGAATGAATCTTCAGTTGAGAACCTATTCCAAATGGCGCAAGACAGAGAAGTTTTTGCTGCAGTGATCGCCAACGTTCTGGGGGGATCTGACACGACACCAAGAAAAAGATAGAATCTCCAATGTGAGCAAAAATAGTTCATTCGTATGAATAATATGTGCAGATTTGAACCCAAGTCCCCTGGATCAGGAGCCAAGCGTACTGTTCTCTAGAGTCTAGACTACCACCCTGGCACTCTACGTATATCTTGATTTTCTGTGATTTCTAATCCAATTCGAGAAAAATAATTGTTCTTAATTATCTCAACTGTGATGACATATGGATATGGTACGTTAAGAATATAATTAAAGTTGCACAACGGACCATAGAAAGATCCATGTTGGGTATCTCACTTAGAGACCATATAGCCAACGTGGAAATTAGAAGACGCACCAGGGTCACTGATATTAGGATACGCATCGAGAGAATGAAGTGGCATTGGGCTGAACATGTGTGCCGACGGGATGATGGAATATGGATCCAGAGAGTTACTGAATGGAGACCAAGATTGGACCGGAGAAGTATCAGGAGACAACCTGCCAGGTGGAGCGATGATATTGTGCGGACGGCGGGAAGAGCATGGAGGGCACTGTCGAGAGTCCAAGAAGGATGGCGTGGGGGTGAAGAGGCTTACGTCCAGCAGTGGATGGAGACAGGCTGACGAAGAATTCTCTCTTCTAACGTATAGTATAGTCACCTTATTTTAATGAACAATGATGTCAACAATGATATATACCTACTCCCGAGAACCAATCGTTCATTACACCAGAGACCACCTTATACAGCCATGAAAATTCTACTGTTAATGCTAGTTGATACACCTTAAAATTTAATTTACAATCAAAACAGAACTTTTCATTTGTAACATACAAACGGATCCAGTTAGATTATTCTTGCTTTGTGAAAACAACAGATAACTTTCAATGTCGACCCTCGCAAACAGTTTGCGTAACTGATGGTTTGTTAAGAAGCATAATTAAAATCTAACTTAATTGTACGAGTACCCTTTCTTAAATTCAAAGAAATTTAAAAACATTCTACAGGTAGTCAACAGATATTAAATATCAATGGTTCGACTTTTTGCCTTTTTGCAAAAACAACAAACCAAAACGCCGTTTCCTCGGCAGGGTAGGCAAGAGAAAATGGACCGCCACATCTGACATACCTCTTTAGCTTTAAGCACATTTATACAGTGCGTCATACACGCACACATTTAGATTTATACTAATTAAATTTAAAAATTAAATAAAAATGAAATAGCTGAAAAAGAAAGAGACATTAGTCTAATTAGTTTATTATTTCCTAAGCAAAAATCTAACACTCTACATTATGTATTGAATTTGTTTAAAACTAACATTCTGGAAGTTTTTATCCGAATGGCATTAATCGCCTTGCTAGGACGTAATCAATAATACCGGAAAAATATGTCACAAAAAAAGCTTCTAAAAGTAGGCATGTGTATATATTTATACAGAAGCGAAAAGTGGAACTGGCAGTTGAAGGATGAAAGTAGAATAAGAACAGAAATGTGAATTCTCAAACGAATATTCAAATAAATATTTTTTTTATTATTGAGTAGGAATCAAATGCAGATATAAAATATGAACGCTAACGAAACCTTTGTGAACAAATAATATAATTATAGTTAAGATGATTAATATGAATGAAAACCTCTGCCTTCTGGTAGTTTTATTATATTTTAGATGGAATTACATGTTTAGCCCTTCTAAAGCAGTATCAATCAATGCCATTCCATTTAAAATTTAAAAAGAACTTCTAGAAGACAAGCGTTTTCATTTAAATTAATTATTCACGAGTAATATGGAGTTTTACATCAATGTTCAAAAAATAATTAATATCATTAAGATCGTTTAGAATAATGTAATGATTAAATGAAAAAAGAATAAAACATGTAGCCTGGTTAGAGAAAATCATCCTATAGAACAGGTCAGGACCTTCAAGTATCAAGGCATAGACCTGGTGGGAGGAGTTGATCTGCGGGAAGAAATACAACCCCAAGTAAACAAGGCAGCTGCAATCTCTGGTGCTCTAAAATCCACAATATAGAAAAACAAAGACATGGCCATTAAGAGTAAGATGAGAATCTATAAAGCATGCGTAAGACTATTAATAACATACTCGTATGGCGTCGAAACAAGGGCAGACACAGTAAGGACCAAACAAGTTTTGAGGACTTCCAGAATGAAGACACTGAGGACGATAGCAGGCAAGATACTGAGAGATCGCGTGAGGAACACCAGAATAAGAGAGATATATGAGTTTGAGGATATTATAAGATGAAGCAGACAGCGAAAAGGGGACTGGTACGGTAATGTTCAAAGAATGGGCACCACCAGACTTCCCTATATTGCACTACATAATCAGTCTCATGGGACTCGTCCTCGTGGAAGACCTCCTAAAAGATTAAATGACAGCTGGGAGTCTACCTCACAAGAAGAGCAACACTCTAGAGAACAGACCACATAGGTCTACAACAAGGAAGAAGAAGGAGAAAAAAAACGTTAACGAAATCTAATTAGACCGAGAAAAACGTGACACGATCAAATCAATCAAAAATTTTAATGTCGACCATATGAGAATTAACTAACCAACTAACCATTACACCATTTCCCCGGAGGGGTAGGAGGAGTTGCATAAATTAAAGTACGTGCAAGACACGATGAATAACATTTGATGACGTGAGACAAGTATGGAATATTAATTGACCGTCCATCCTTTCCACTTACCCCCTGAGGGAAAACTGCATTTATTTAGATGTTAGTTAGAAAATGTACAGTTTTTGTCAATTTTAAGTATGTTTTAACTATTGTTTGGAGAATGATAAATCTGATAGATATTGTTTAAAAGCGATAATTTCGACGATTGCATATTTTTTTGTATTTATTTTAATAATAATATTTTTTTGTAATGTGTAATAAAATTTTCGATTTTCAGAAAATATAATTAGATATTCACTCATAGTTCAACAAGCATAAAAAATATCGATTAATACCTTCATAGAATCCATAAATAATAACCAATAAACAGTTATTGTTCTAGAGCAGTGTTCCGCAAAGTTTTCTCACCTACGGCACACCTAAGTTCTTCTTAGAATTCTGCGGCACACCAAAAGCTAAACTTCGGTCTGGAATTAGGCGTCGATCAGCTCATTGGTGACCTTTTTTTGTGAAATCGAACGTCGTATTTTCACGAATTCTACTGGCCGGAAATCGCTGATGAGCTAATAGAAAATGGAGGTCGCTAGCAACTTCCGACCAGCAAAGCTGAATGGCCTAAAAAAAACAATTAAAAAGGTCAGCAACGTCTCTTGAGCATACGAAAGAGTCGACTATTTCGCGATTCACGAGTTCCGACTATAACGTTTTTTTCTTTATGTATTTGGCCGCGGCACACCTGCATCCGGCTCACGGCACACTAGTGGACAGCTGTGCTAGGAATACTAGGGATGTTTTTTAGGATTACAAATAAATGTTATTTATTTGCTCTGTATGGAATTCCAGATAAACTCCAACTAGTTGGAGTTCAGCATTACAACAGACTCTTAAGTCTAAACACAAGTTGAAGAAAGAAGATGAAGCCAAATAAATGTTGACCAAGTGAGTAATCTGAGAAATCGACGTGCGTGCATGCAACTATCTTGATGAATCCAGAGAAGCATATCAGGAAAGAACAGAACATTATTTCTACTTACCCCTTTGGGGATGCGTCAGTTTTTTTTTTATTATATATAAACGCTTTTATCTCACTAAACGCAATCGCTTATACAAAATAGTATTATTTATATCACTACTATTATTTCTCTTACTCAGGCATGATTAGACAAAAATATTTACGAACGAGTAGATGACACATTTAAATACTTTTTTAATATCATAATGCGATTGCATTAAATCAACGAAAACACTTTTTTTTTTAAAAAAAGGATAGCCAATAAAATGAAATTGTCGGCGAGTACCCTATTTAATTTATCTCCGGGTGCAAAATTCGTCTTTTGGGCAGTCTCTAAGCGCCTTTCGTCTTTCGTGTGATAAGGCCTTGGCCTAATAATTTACTCTGTTTTCTGTTAGCCAACGGATACACCGTCACGAGAGACAATGGCAGTGAACTTGTCGTATTATATTTTACACTAGAAATACATTCAACGCTAAACATTCTGCATTTTATATTTATTTCACACATTTGAAATATATTATATTATATTATTACCCCTTATCATGGCATTGTAACACATGCATATTAATTTAGGGATTTAAACATATATTTTTTCAAATACGGTAACACAATCAAATACTATGTGTGCTCTTTTGTGTGCAATAGTACCATCTGGCGACAAATATTGACAACATAAAAAAATAACAGAAAACTTTTATTTTTTAATAATCATGACGGGACTGAGAGGGAATTAGGGAACTCGGTAGCCAGAATTTCATCATGATGACACACCAGGAAACAGTAGTGAGATTCTGTAAGTCTCAACGCCTACGGTGGGCAGGCCATGTGGAAACAATGCCAGAGGGTAGAGCACCACAAATTATATCCAGATGGGTGCCTCGAGAAAAGAAACCAAGAGGCAGACCGACGAAAAGGGATTGCGTCGAAGAAGATTGGGAGAATATGGAAGGAGCTGGGGAATGGAGAGAGATGGCCAGAGACAGAAGTCAGTGGAGGACCATTGTGGAGGAGGCCAAGTCCCACACCGGGATGTAGCGCCGAGAAATGAATGATGACAACACCATGTCACCTGTCGTGAGAATAAATTATCTCAGGTGTCAATCAGGAGGCCAATGAGCTCTTTAACTGTGGTTCTGGTGAGATTAAGAGAACCGCCAATTATAATAATAATAATAAATTGGATAATTTATAGAATGCCTTTTTAAGAATTACTCATCTCAGGGGCGCTGTAGAATTATAACTCAATTTGAAAATAATTAGAATTGATTACTAAAGCAGAATCAACTTAGGGCTAATTTCTTAACCTAACCTCAACGTGCGTAAATCTGGTGAAAGCTGGCAGCAACGGGTCAGGCTGGCATGGCTGCGGCAAGTTCGGCAGGAACGGTCTGGCTGGCGGAAGCAGCAGCAGCTCGACAGCAACGGGTCAGGCTGGCAAGGGCGGCGGCAAGATCAGCAACAATGGGTCTGACTAGCACAAAAAGGTTCCAAGCTGAATCTCTCCACTAATTTGGGTCTGCGGTCGTTGTTGCTGCAGAAACTGTTCCACCCATTGACTTTAGATTTACTTTCGCTTGGTGTGTGACTTCAACTCCAGATCGACTCTTCGCTAAGGAAGAATAATCAGTCGCCACTTCCTCTCCCCCACAAGAGAAATGAAAGTCAAGGAGCCGTGTCCTCTTCACACGGCAGAATCACAATGCAGAGAATGAGTTTTTTGTTTTGTTTTTGTTTTTGTTTTCATACAGTCTATATTATAATACTTTTATTTATAATTGGCGTTTCAGCTTATATATTATAATATGTGTGCAAATTTAGGCATTTCAGAAAAAGTGATTGTATGTTGCCTTTGAGAAATAATTTTGTATATACCAAAGTTAAAATGTTACAAAAGTTTTCAAACAAAAAAAAAACACAAAACATTCAGAGCGAGCTTTTCTCACGGGCCCTGGCTTATATTACCTCTGTTTCGGGCCTGCCTACTTTTGTAAGGGGGTGAATCCAATAGGGGTGGCTTCTGCCATTGGCTTACATCCGCAACCATCTCTCGTTAAAAATATTTCTGCCCCACACCCGCTCTCTTTTATTTATAAAATTATAATTGACAATAATAATTAATCTAATATAATCATGCAAAATGTTATTAAGATAAACCTGAACAAATTACAAATTATACACAAAATATTTCATATACATATAATTTATATATGTCATTAACACGCTATAAGAGTGGTTATGGAATTGTATATACGAGTATATAATAGTTTAAAGACATATTATATTTTTATTATTTATATAATTTATTTTTATTTGTTATTTTATTTTATTTTATATCATTGTATTTTATATAATTTGTTTTAGATTTATTTTGTAGACGTTGGACGATCGAAGAGTGCGTGGGAGATGCCTATTGGTGGCGATGAGGTTCGCAACCCATCACACCGCGTCTCTCGCGGGGGCGAAAAGAGAAGAATGGAGTGCCGCATCGATTAAAGTGTGGCAGTCTATTCTTTCTGCCTACCCTCTCGGGAGTTGGCGTGATGGTTAGTTAGTTAGTTAGTTGTATTTCATATAAATATTAATTTTATTACAATAATCATATAATTCACGTTAGTCTAAATGTAAAAACATAATGGAGGGGAGAGTCGAGTGACCTTATATTCACCAATTTACTCTACTAATCTAGTATCTAATGATATGAACATCTTATTTTGGAATTTGGTACATCTTGGAACTAGAAAAGATCCAGAAACGATTTTTGAGATATTTATACCTCAGGGAGTATAACTATTATCCTTTTTTGTACCCCTCACTATTTCTCTCAGGAATGTTGGATTTCAACACTCTTTAAACTCGTCGAATGATCTTTCTAGGTAAGCATTTTTTTTAACTATTATCCCGAGGTATTTACAATCCAAGAATACTGAGAGAACTAAATATATACATTCCTAATAGTAATAGCAGAGCAAGGGGGCATATATCATTTTTTGCCCCAAATTGCCGCACAGAGGCCCTTCAAAATTTTCCTGTATTGAAAGCGATTTCTCTTTCAAATTAGGTTGCAAAAGAGACCTCTTTTCGAGAGAATTCGTGAATACCCTTATGACAAGGGCAGCAAGGAAATAACTGGCATACTTCTATTCATAAAGTTCTTTGCATATTTCCTTTGATATTTTTTTTTTCACCCTTTACATCGATTTGGCTCGATAATCTTAGCGAGGACGCGACTCATCCCTTCGCAATCGGGAAACAGATTCCTTCCAGATAGTTAGTACGCGGATCATAGATGGCGTTAGCAGTACCGTTTGTCAAATAATGAATTACGATTCTCGCTCCCCAATAAGTTTGCGAATCCAGTGTTTAGTCATGTTCAATTACATATATATAATGTGGCTTTTTCACAATGTCGGAAATGCGAAAACATTAGTCAGTATATCTGAAACAAATGTTCAAGGAAATCTTTATCAACAATTTAAAATGAACAACAGTAATCTTTATACCCACAACATTGTGTATAAAGAGATTTTAGAAAATTAATTAATAACACCCAAAAAACTTTAAGTTTCCAAAAATGTAAAATTTGCTTTACACCCAGGTTGCAACTAGTTAAAGAAACACAATAACAAGTCGATATGTTGAACCTTCTCAAGATAAGGGTTAACCAAATATACTGATAGTAAGAAATAAGCTCGCCAATTGCATATTACTTTTGATACACTGTGTTTTAAAACTTACATAGTTTAATGTAAATATAACTGAACTCCAATATTTGTCATGAATCCGTTGCCGAGGGGAGAATAAATAACTGACATTTTGTTTTTCGATAATTATTTTTAAATGGCAACTAACTAACTAACTAACCATCACGCCGTCTCCCCGAAGGTGTAGGCAGAAAGAATGAACTGCCACATTTTTCTTTCCTGACATATTTCTCTCGCTTCCTCAACATTCATACATCGTGTCATGAACGCGCGTCGATTTCTCTGACTCCTCACATGGTCGACATTCAATATTTGATTTATTTGATCGTGCCACGATTTCCTCGGTCTTCCTCTATTTCTGGTTCCATTTACATCGTTAAAATATAATTTTTTTACCATTCTTTCTTCATTCACTCTTTCTATATGTCCAAACCATCTTAATGATCCTTTCATTATTTTGTTCAAAACACCATCATTCGCACCGCATTCACTTCTTATATTTTCATTTGACACTCTATCATACACAGAGTATCCACACATTCGTCTAAGAGATCTCATTTCTACTGCATTTATTCTACTTTCATCCTTCTTTTGCCAGTTCCACGCTTTGTTTCCAAACATAAGGGTCGGTAGAAGAACACCATTGTGCACTGCCATTCTAGCTTTTTTGGATAGGTTTTTGTTTTGCGATGACAACTTTAAGTGGACCATTCACTTTGTTGCCTGCCCCAACCCTTCTTTCAATATCCCTTTCCACTCGCCCATATCTTGTGAACATACTACCAACTCCAACTCAACTACTTGCTCCAAAGTTTCACCATTCACGCTAATGTTGCAGACTGTCATGATTTCTTCTTTTTTAAATGGTTATATTTAGTTTTCAAATATGTCATCAAATCGTCGTCATCAAATGAATGTAATCTTGCATTTTCGCCAATCATATGTTGGAAGTGTGACGTGTATTGATTTTTCAAATGAATATCAAACCATTTTGTTTTTCTTGAAAAAAAGGACGAAAAAACAAATACACGTAATGGAGTTCCAATCTAGTCTAATTAAGCTTAAAAAAATTCTTATGCTACAAGTGAGAGTCCCGGTCCTTTGCAGGATCAAACTCAAATCCCTCAGATTACAAATCACGAATAAATAAGAACTGATTTTAAAGAACATTTCAAATTGTGTTTTTATATATTTCATTAGGTTGACGCATAAAAAGTATATGTTAACGATGTAAATGGAGTAAGGAGTCGAGGTAGACCGAGGAAAACATGGCATGACCAAATTAATCAAATATTAAAGGTTAGTCGTGTCAGAAGCCGGAAGAATCGACGTGCGTGTATGACTCGATGTATGAATGTGAAGGAATCTAGAGAGGTGTGCCAGGATAGAGTAGTGTGGCAGTCCATTCTCTCTGCTTACCCCTGCGGAGAAATGGCGTGATGGTTTTTGTTTATTTTGTTTTTGTTGATGCATATTTGTCTACACTTATTCAATGTTAGCGCATATTTGCTTAAAATTACTCTATATTCAGATAGCTTTAAACGTGTTCATAATTAAAAACATTCTTTCTTCAAGCTTATTTATCTCTTTGGATCATATTTATACCATTTTCTTGATGATGAAGATACACACTTCGAAAAATGTTGAAATAAATCCATTTAAAATACCCAAAATGTTTTTTTTTTCTTGTCTCTCTTAGAATAAACAATTTGTCAAAATGGAGAATTTCACATTCACTATCTCCGCAGCAGTAACAACCAGAGAGGACAGAGAGGCTGACTGCACTTCATGTTGTTCAGAGTCCTTCAATCTGATTCCCCGGAGTGTAAAATCCGTAGTTCATGCAGGCAATGCAGGCTCCATCTGTCTGTATTTCTGCAGCCTATTAGATTTCCACCATTTGACTGTAAGATTAGCTTTTCATCTAAACTGAATAAAAGAAAAGTGAGTTATAAATCTGTTACTTCCATCTGATAACAAAGAGTTAATGTAATTTGATTATTCTCATTTACATTCACCAAAAGAATAATTTCAGCCATACTGATGTATGCACTTCTCTTATCTCTCTCAGAGAGTGTAAAGGTTAGAAAGGTCTGATATTTAGGTCATGTGCTAAACAGAGAAAAATTTCACATCCTTCAGCTGATAACCATGAGCAAGATAGATCCAAGAGGACAGAAGGAAGTTGAGAGAAGGCAGTTGTACTGGCTGCCGAATATAAAGAATTGGACGGGAGTGAAGAGAGTAGAGGACATGTTCCAAATAGAGCAGGGCATAGATATTTTCACAGCGGTGATTGGCAACGTTGGGGGGACCTTACACGGCACTAGAAGAAGAATTTACATGACGAAAATATTATTTATCGGGCAAAACATGTGTGAAAATAAATAAATAGAATGATATTTTGCAAAATACTTTAATTCCCTCTGCATTAACAAATTATTGAATTTACATTAACAAGCTAAAAAACGATTATAATTATACAAGTTAGATATGATACACTTACATAGTTGATTAAAGGTAAGTAGTATTACATACTTAACAACTAATTACAAGCATTGATTCATATTATTCACAATTACACTCACTTAAGACTAACACAGCAGTCACAAGCCAAGCAAAATACTATTTACTTCAAGTATTACCGCATCCACAGCGAACTGTACAAGTGAAATAAATAAAAAAAGTATTGTGTAACATTGAAAACAGGTAATTAAATTTTATTTGGGAAAAACTTGTTCGAAATAAGAAAATGTAAAGTTAAAATTCAGTAGAATTACAGAAAATATTTTACAGAAAAATATGAGCACAATTATTATTTTTAAATTAATATATATCTCATTGATTAATAATATTATCATATCAGACAAATAGATGATGTAACTGTTATTGAAAATAAAAATTATGTTATAAGTGTGTACATTGATTTGAATAACTCACAATGCATTCAATATATAACTAAACATTTATTCTAAGACATTCACAGCAGTGTATTATTAATAATAGTGTATAAGAGGGGATGCCGCCTGAAGTATGTTCATACAAACATACACGCGTACATATCGCACCGTGAGTGTAAAACCGACGTAAGTGCAAATATACAGTTTGGAGATATGGGAGTTTAAAGACCTCATATTGCTTGGTAAAACTCTTTTTTTTAAATAAACCAATGATTTTCGGTTTAAAGTAATATACCTGTAAACCGAAAATCATTGGTTTATTTAAAAAGAAACAGTTTTTCCAAGCAATATGAAGTCTTTAAACTCCCATATCTCCAAACTGTATATTTGCCCTTACGTCGGTTTTACACTCACGGTACGATATATGCATCAACATTCTCCTTATATAATACATCTCCGATAGAAACTTTAACTTTAACTCCAAAACAATAATTAAAAACCCAAGAGTATGGTGATATTGCGGAAAAATCACATTTTCTAATCAGCCTTCTCGAAAGTTGATCTCCGTAGTTGTTAGTATTTAATTATTGCAGTTAATGATAATATCTTGTACATTATTATTACGGACTTAAAGTGTAAAAGAATTTAAAAATATTATCTATTACCAATTAAGCTTCCCCCCTCAAAACTACAGTAAGATTAAAAAAGAATGTTCCTAGAACACACATTTAAACGTTAAACTAAAAACCTTTGAATTAAAAAAAAAGTATATCATTAAGATTATATATTATTAAATATTGCTTTACGGTGCTTTTGCTTTGTCGTGTGTAATTACCAGCAAAAGTAAAAAGTTGAGAATAACAATAATTATTGGGTTCAAAGTGAATGGGTATAGATTTCAATAATGGACCCAAGGATTAGGAAGAAAAGATTATATGCATTTGTTGGTCCTGACAGCATGAGATTTAATGACTGACACATAGTGAAAACGAACATTACTTGACATCTATAACACTGAGCCAATTTGAATTCATTATTTCAAAAACTTATATTTATTACACTCTAATACACAATTGAAACTAGATAATTAATATTAATATATTTGCATTGGACAGATTTAGCTGATGTATAGAAATTTTCTAGAAAAACGTAACATAGAAAATAAGACTACACAATATGATATCTACAAATACACTGATACATTGGCGAATCAAGGCGCAACTATCAAAAGTGTGGAGGCTACCGGCTATACTGCCACCCAACTAGTGAGATTATGTTCTACCTAATACGGCTAGAGCTAATCCATATTTAATGAGTACGAATCCATGTACACACGATTCCCTATCATTTAGAAATAACCTTTCAACTGAATCAAACTAAACATTAGAATACTATCAACATATAAGGCAACATGTTTTACTTCAATGTCTTTCATTCAAGATCTTATGTGTCAATTTCTCTCTTAAACTAAAAATAATTTATCAGATAGCGATTATAAAATAGGTTACCCTAATCATAGCTCAGCTCGTGCCCACATACAATTTATACACTTTATGGGAATAAAAGAGAACCTCAGTTATCAGAAGTCGCTAAATCAACTTTATCACAAACTTTATAGAGACGCATATGTGATGTGCCTCATTGATTATCCAAACAATAGTTTTTTCCAGAAAATCCAGAAAAATGTTTACGCAATATATATTATTGTCAAGTTAACTTAATCGGCGATTTACCTACGAACTTGAATTCAGATATCTGAGGTTCTAAATTTTTTTTTAATGTAGAATCACATCTCCTTGTCCACTGAGTGTTATCACATCACAGAGAAGTACTATCGTATATTCTCGAGTAATGCACAATTAATAGATAGTCTTCTTTTTCTGTACGACCAAATTGTTGGTAACATGTTTAGGCAAAACTTTGCAAAAATTTCTAAATCTACTATAGTTTCCTCATAGTAGAGTTGCTCAGCTAAAGCGACGATCATTGAAGCATTATTCATCTCAATTGTGTTTCGGGTAAAATGGCCATGAAGCAGAGATTATTTTTACAAGTTACGAGGGTTGTCCGTAAAATAAGTTTCCCTATTTTCTTTCACAATGAAAAACATTTTTATTTACAACGAGCAATACATCATTGGAAAGCTTAGACTTTCAGCTATTTTTCTACATAGTCCCCGTTGACTTCGATGCACTTTTTCATCCGGGTCACCATCTTTTTGATTCCCTGGTCATAGAAGTCTCCCGCCAGGCCGTGAAGGTAGCTCAGAACCTCTTCTTTCAGCTCCTCTTCGTTTGCAAAATGCGTTCCACCAAGGTGTTTCTTCAAATCAGGGAAGAGATGATAGTCGCTCGGGGCCAAGTCCGGAGTGTATGGTGGGTGTAGGAGGATCTCCCATCCGAATTTCTCAATGGGCGTCGTTTGTGGTCCTCCGTAAGCATCCTGGGCACCTACCTTGCACAAACCTTAGAATAACCTAAATATACTGTTAGAATTTTGTCTATAGTTGTCTTGCTGACATCTGGGATCATCTCGCTAAGCTCCCGAACCGTCAGTCTTCGATCTGCCAGCATTGCCGCTTCCACTTTTGCAATCGTTTCGTCACTGACCGATGGCCGTCCGGACCGCTGCTTGTCATGGACGTCTGTGCGCCCTTCTTTGAATTCTTTGCACCACTTGCGCACCATTTGAACACTCATGCACGTTTCTCCATACACTTCTGTCAGTTGAGAATGAATTTCCGTTGCCAAATGGCCTTTGGCACACAAAAAACGAATCATGGAGCGTACTTCACACCTCGCGGGTGATGCGATCGGGAGCTCCATTCTTTACGGCTGCCAAAACGACACCGAGCATCACAGCGAGTTCGGCAGGGTGGAGATGTGGAGGGGGAAGACCAAGCTACGATCCAGTGTTGCCAGATCGCACGTAACAGCGATCTGCGTGCCCATGGCAAACTGGGAAACTTAATTTACGGACAACCCTCGTATAATTGGTCTAATTATTTTGTTTCACTACACACTAATATAAAAATTGCCAATGAAAGTATGACTAAGGAGAGCAATGGAATATTTGATCGAATGGCAACTCCTTATTTTTTCTGTTAGGTAAAACCAAGACTTTTAACAAAGGTGAATTAATTCTATTACATACAATGTATATACTTACGAAGAGTTTTATAAAGTCTTATTAATAAGTGTAACGTAAAAGGCTCCTACAAATGTAATAAAAAATATAACGCTTGTTGAAAGCATCAAATTGACAATACACATCTAGCATTAGGCACAGTGGACCTCACAGTACTCCCGAGAGTTAACACAAGACTGAGTACCGTTGGTTGATGAGGCGTTTACTTTCTAACTACCTAGTATTAAAAATGATAAGTGCTGTTAACTAGCTAATACGTAATTATATACTACAATAGTTACTCTTGTTGCATGTGATAAAGTTCAATCAATACAGTATTGCAAATTTTTATTAAAAATATATAGTGTAATATGTTATTGAAATAATTATTGCACATAATGATTTAATACACATACAATTAATTATTTAACGATTACATATATATTTAAAATTAAGTCCAGAAAATATTTATGATGCCCTGATGTGACTTTCGCCATGGCTGTCTCAGGGTGCGAGACATAAAATATTCAGATAATAAAATATTATTTGATGTTCTCAAGATGCAATCGGGGTGTACTCAGTGGCAAGCTCCAACATTTTAATAACTTACGACTAAATTAGAGAATATCTGACATTCATGAATGATAACCAAGAGAAAAGATTTTCTACAAAGATTATAAATGGAGAAATCCAAGTACAACTTAACAATCGATTATCAAGAGCTGTAACAGTTTACTCAAATTCAACAAATTAATTAATAAAACAATTGAAACAGTGGAGTTGAACCTAGCATAATTAACACGAACTATTAGAAAAGATTAAACAAGTAAAGGACTAATTATTGTGCCTTCAGATAGTAATGCATTATATTTAATTTTTGTACTAAAAAGAATATTTAGAATACACTAAACCAAAGATTGCAAGGGATTGCTAAAAATACAATTAATTCTCCAAACTTAACAGTAGCAATGATGTGTATATATATTATTGATAATGTTACTAAATAAGTACACATTACTTTATATTGCTATTCTAGAATTACATGTACAATACACAAAAATCTGAACTGAAGATTATTATTAGATTAGCAATTTTGAATAAACACATCAACAAACCAGAAATCAGTCTGTTAATGAAATATTTTTTCATTTATCTTGGCCAAATAAAATGCATTTATTTACTGTAATAAATAGATATAAAAATATACACACAATATACTACATTAACATATTGCTTTATTAATAACATGAATAGTTTGTATGTTATTTTGTACTAACAATAAAAATGGTTTTGTTAATTCTTTGGAAGTTAATATATATTTGGATAACTTTTTTTAGGCTTTTTAATATTATTTCTTGAATGGATTATTAAAAAAAACAGATTTAAGGAAATAAATACCGATGTTACCACTCAAGTTATAGAGGTTAATTAAGGGCTAGACATTACAAAGGTGCCAAGTGAAAAAAAATGTTAATTTTTTATACCAATTGGTGTTAAACATAAAGGCCAATAACTGTGCAAAGTGATTGAATAATATAGTGTAGTTCAAACGTCACCGTAAAGATGCCACCCATGTTACATGACATATGTAACAATAAACAGTTGTTCCTATTTTTTGTTATTCTATGTTAAACCACTTGGCACCTTTGTTATAACCAGCCTTCAATTGTTTATGCATTTGTGATTTAGTTTTCAAAAATTTATAGATTTTTTAATGATTACATATTAGTATTATAATTTTTTAATAATGAGAGTGGATTTAAAACAATATATAAGAAGAAAATAAATAATAGATAAATATGTTTAAAAGATTTGTTGCATCTGTAATCTAAAGTCTATATGGCAGCTCATTATTCTAAATTTATATTAAAGTACATATAGTCTACCCGGTGATCCAACGATCTGATTGCCTTAGGCCGTGTGGTGGTGCGAGGGTGGTGAAGAAGAAGACTGACTGGGAGACACGGAGTGGAATGGGCTATGGGCGCGGAATATCAAACACAGCCACTCAGTTACTATCTCTCCCCCGCACTATCATTTGAGCCCTAGACTTGACCAACAACAATCATTATTGGTGGTACACTGATATTTCAAGTTCAATTATATTTCGGGCTCTAGGAAAACGTAAGATATTCATTATTCGTAATTTCTTATTATGCAATTTATAAGCCATTATCATCACCACAACTTGATGTAATTGATAAAGATTGAATTTAAATGAAAACAAAAGTGCATGAATAGTATTGTTAAAAAAACAGAGGTTACAAAATGAATCATGAAATATGCAAACTACATGCAATTTCATTGGTTAACAGATGGGATTATAATTATATAAAATGTGCAAATAAAAAATAAAATCATTTTGAAAACTATTTTTAAAATAAGGCTCAAAAATTGCACATTGACACATTGCACTTTGTAATAAAAAAAGGTAATATCAAAATGAGAAACTTTAATAAAATTCTTGGATATGTAATTTTTTTTTACTTTCATTGATAATTGTGACATTATTAAATATAATAATAGTACACTTGTAAAATTTGTAAATAAACCACTTTATTTGTTATAAATACCAACCGGTTTCGCTCCAGCCAGAGCTTCATCAGGGTAACAATATATTCTGTTACCCTGACGAAGCTTCATTGGGAGCGAAACTGTTTGATGATGTGTATTATTATTATATTTAAAAACTTATAATTCAAGGTTAAAAGAAATTCATGTACAGTTTTTTTTTTAAATATATATATAGACATTAGATATCACTCAATTATTATTGCAATTTATTTGATTTAACTAATTGCACTTAATATTTATTGATGTTAATGTATTTTAATGACAAAGTCAGCAAAATAATAATATGTGAATAACAACATCCATATGAGACAGTTGTATTCATTATATAGCACAACTGACAAACTTTGTCATATGGGCATTAAATCCATTCTGTAAAACACCAAACTCTAAAACAATTTTTTTTTTTTTGGAAATCAAAATTAATTTAATTTCATAAAAATAGATCAATTGCTTTATAAATATTTTCAAAAAGTATATACCGCTAAATTGACAGTATGGCCGAAAGCTTGTTTGTCAAAATGGTGTCCCAATGCCAGTGCATATGAACGTGACATATTTAAAGATTCTAGAGTAATTAAAACTAACATGAATGTACCGAACCAAAGATAATTATTAAATGAAATAGCTTTGGACATTTATCACCAACTTTTGCACACAAGTCGTTTATTCGTTGTGTATGATTAAAGCTAACTTAGAGGGAATCTGGGGTCACTTCCGCTTCCTTTTCCAGAATGCCTTGGCATTCTTCTGTGGCGTCTGGCTTAGGCTGCTCTTCCTCCGGCGCCTGAGGAGAATCAGGGGCGGAGTCTGCGGCGGGCTCGGCTTCCTCCACTGGCTCATCTGGCTCGGCAGGCTCACCCGACTCGGTGGATTCGGCTGCCTCAGCGACGTCCGTCGGTTTGGCCGATTCTTTGAGGGAGTCTGGGGGAGCCCGCAGTGCTTGTGTGCCCTCGCCCTGCGGCCGCAACACCACATACTGAAGGAGATCCGATAGGGAGATGATTCCCACAACCTTCATTTGTTCATCCACCACCACCAATCTGTGAACCTGAAAATGATATTGCACAATTACATTACGGGCTGAAAAACTTACCATTGTACATTAATTTACAAGCCATACATATTATTTATTTATTTAGGGTAACAAACAGTGATTGTAATACACATATAAACAATAAAATAAGGCTAATTATATACTAACACAAACATTAGAAGAATTAACAGTACAGACTAATGAATCGAAATCAAAGTTAAACTTAATTTAAATGACAGCTAAGTAATATTTTAAAGAGTACAATTAATAATAAAATAAAAAGGTAACATTATAGTTTCAATCGCACCAAAAGGTTGCTAGGGCCATTTTTTTTTTTAAATTATGTTCGTTTAATAAAATGTTCTTCTTCATATTTTGGCATTTAACTAAAAACTTACTTCAGCGCGCACAATCTTCTCCATAATGTCATATAACGTTTCATCCAATGTACATTTCTGGACTCCTTCAAACCACTCATTTCGGTGCGAGTTGGCCTGCTTCAGCGTAACATCCAAATCATTGTAAGTCTTCTCAGCAGCCAAATTCTGAAAACATACATCGTATCCATTTTGATATAACTTCTAAGTATTCAAATCCTTCTGGGAACTTTTTTTTAACACTATAATAAAAATATTTTACATTGTTACAACAAACTAACAAAGTTGTAGCAGGCAAAGAGTTAAATATAATCAATAATACTAAAACCACTAGTGGGAGTAATTGAAGATATGATCCAGAGACAGGACATATTCCTATCTTTAAGCTTAAGAAATTTGAAAGACATAATTAAGTACACAGTGGAATTTTTTTAATAAAATACTTTGAATACAGTGAAAAAATACACTTACGATGACGTCAAATTTGGCATAAATATCTTTGAGTTTTCCTTCAGAGTCGATGAGAGGCAGAGCTGACACACGCCTTGTTACAAACTTCTTCAGTGCATCGATAATGGATGTTTGCTCATCAGCCGTCTCAATGTTTTCGAGGGTTCCAATGTTCAAATCCCTCAGTTTCAAGTGCATGTATGCAGGCTTCGGGAGCTCGTTTATCTGCAATTGAAAGAGAAGAAATGTTAAAGTCCTAAATCATTCATTTAAATGAGAAATATAAAAAAATATATTAAAGATTATTCTCACATTACCTCTGTGGTCATGAATGTTATAACTTAAATGGTTTTTTTTATTTATATCATGTTTCTACAACAGACCATAATCTGTGGTAGACACCAGGATGTATTAAATTAATGTTGAATATTGAAATAAAGCCTAAACTTATAGATGTGCGATACCTAAGGCCTCAAACATCACTTTTTTATACTATTACAATCATAGAAAATTTACTATACACGTTAATGAATGTTGAAATATTGATAAAATAAACTTACGTATAAGAAGAGGAATCTGAGTATACGTTTGTGGGTGAGGATATACAGTACATTCCCTGTGGAGGGATCGATGACAGGCAAACGATGAATCCGGTTTGTGATAAGCATCCGGATGGCCTCGTACAGAGATTCGTCGGGGGCGATGGACACAAGCGGGATGATGGACCCCTTGAGAACCTCTGGAATAAAAATTACATTGTTTATTTTACTTTCACATGGGAAATAATTGACAAATTTTGCTACAATCTAATTTTATATTGTTTTAACTATCGATTAGTTTTGAAAGACTATAATTTCAAATATAAAAACAATTTAAAGGACTTCATGCTGCAGTCTTTTTGAAGACCTTCCTAAAGTCAAAGCTTCTATCCAGAAAAACCAATCTAAGCATTTATAACACCATCATCAAGCCAGTGGTGACATATGGTTCTGAGTCATGGACAATGACTCATAAAGAACAACAAAAAATCAACTGGTTTGAGAAGAGGATCATAAGAATGATCTTGGGACCCAAACCTGGTGTTGCAACTGAAACTTGGAGGCATATGAGTGACCAACAGATTCGTTCAATGACCCAGCAGCCCCTTAATATTGTTAACTGGAGTCACAGTAATAAAATGCAATTCAATGTCTCTAAGTGCGCCATGCTATCGTTTACTAGAGCATTGAGAACTGTGTATCATAGATACACAATGAACAACCAGCAACTAACACACGTATCTACGATGAAGGATCTTGGGATCATTTATGAGAGTAGGCTGACTCTTTATGCACATATCGAGAGGATTTGTGACATTGCACTGAGGATGTTGGGCTTCATCATTCGGACCGGAAGAGTTTTCAGAAATCCCAATGTGCTCAGAGTCCTATACAACGCGTTGGTTCGGAGCAGACTCGAAAGTGGTTCTGTGATATGGAGTCCTCACGAGGCGAGATATTCCGTTATGCTGGAGAAAGTTCAGAAAAAATTTCTGAGGTATCTCTACATGAGGGAGTATGGTAGTTATCCGTGGCTCTATCCCACGGCATTTCTTTTAGGAATGCTCGGAAACCAATTCTTTACAGCTTCGAAGAGATGGGCATCTCATAACCCATTTCTTTAAATTAATCAGGGGATATTTCGAGAACTCGGCCGTGCTAGAGGGTGTTGGTCTTTTTGTCCCTGATAGATTTCTCCGACAGCGACAGCACAGATTGTTTTACCAACCGGCCACCAGAACCAATCTGCCTCTGATGACACCGGTGGGAAGAGCAATTAGTCTGCTGAACGCGGTCTCCTCGGAGATCGACGTCTTTTATATTAGTGAAGGTACGTTCAGGGGACAAATACTATTGACTTTAGAAAGTATGTTGTCTTCCTAATGTCGAACCATCTCTAATGCGTTCCTGGTACTTGGTTGTATTTTTATAATATTCTACCTGTACTTAATAGATGCCTTAAACATTTTCCTGTTTGTAATGTCTTTTGAGTTAATAAACTGATTTGATTGATTTGATTTGATTTAACACCGATCCAGCATGGATTGGGCACGTGTGCCGAGCCAGAAAGACCAGAGCAAACAGGATTCTGTACACGTCAAGACCAGCCCGAGTGAGGCCTCTAAGAAGGGCTAAACAGCAATAATTTTCTGGCTGATCTGAGGTTGGGTGAAACTGACTGCTAGAAGCAAAAGACTCAAGAACCAGAAGCTTGGAATATAATCGTCAAGGAAGATTAAACTCTTCCAGAGTTGTACAGCCATATGAATGGATAAACTGATAAACTGATCGTATGTACAAATATGTATAAGGGTGTAAGATGCCTGCATTTCTAAGAGAGCCGTTAATCATTATCAGCTTAACATACTATTGCCAAGGCAAGCTCAATGCATAATTTTAAAGTGAGTCGTTAACCTACTTCTGAGTCAGGTTTAGGAAAACATAAGAAACTCAAACAAATGATTACGATTGAAAGTCATTTGATTATGATTGAATTTGAAAATGTTCACGCAGTGAAATTTTACATGTATTATATTGAAAACAAAAAAGATATTAGATATTCATTTAAAAAAAAACAGCTGTCTTCTGCATTCGCGACTTTTTTCTGCGTTGGCGATATATACCTGTATAATTATACAGAAACAATTAGCATATTGTGGGCCTAGTCTAGTCTAGGATCTTGTCTTTTGGGACTATCAGCCCGAAGGCTATTGCTCCTCCACCTGTTAGAAGCTAATTTGTTGGGAATGAAGATACATTGTGTGATCTTATATTATTGACATATACATAAGATTTCTATTCTATTGACATATACATCTATTCCAATCATTATTATTATTTTTTATTTTTTTTTATGTACACAACAGGTCGTTTGGACCCAATAACTGTATACAATTTTTTTTTTTTTAGCTATTATATTGATTCTCGTGACATGTGATAGGTAGCCAATCTATCGCCATTTTATTGTCACTTGAATTCTACACCAGACCAAAGACAGTGTGACAATCACACTGCCATCACCGGGAATCGAACCCAGGACCTTCGGCATGGAAGTCAGAGCTTGTAACCACTCTGCCACGAAGGTCGTCATGCTGACATAACGGAGGATTAAAAAATAAAAAGCATTAATTCCAAACGCATTCCTTTCAAAAACATGTTTACAATTCTGACGAAAATATTGTTTTGGAAAAAAAAAACAATGGGTGAATAATTTATATAGTCATTCAGTCATGAAAATTGTAACGATCCTTCTTTATATAAAGAGGGATCAATTCAGATGTTATAGAATGAAACTGGATGTTTAAATATAGAAATAGCATGAATGTATATTTTATTTAACTCTAAATAAAAAAACTAACTAACTAACCATCACGCCGTCTCCCCGAAGGGGTAGGCAGAAAGAATGGACTGCCACACTTTTCTTTCCTGACATTTTTCTTTAGATTCCTCAACATTCATACATCGTGTCATGCATGCACGTCGATTTCTCTGACTCCTCACATGGCCGACATTCAATATTTGATTTATTTGATCGTGCCACCGTTTTCCTCGGTCTTCCTCTATTTCTGGTTCCATTAACATCGTTAACCATATTTCCATATGTCCAAACCATCTTAATGATTCTTTCATTATTTTGTTCATAACACCATAATTCGCACCGCATTCACTTCTTATATTTTCATTCGACACTCATACACAGAGTATCCCACACATTCGTCTAAGAGATCTCATTTCTACTGCATTTAAATAAAGCTACTTAATAAATAAATATTATAAAATACAATTAAATATATGTTGACAAATACATAGTATGTCTATATACTACTTTGATAAACACATATTATAAAACAATTCGACCCTTTGGAATGTATTTAATTAAAAATGGATAGCATTTAATAATTATCAGTATTCTATAGACAGAAAAATAATTGATATATGTTGAATATCAAATAGACCTTAATGAATAATGGATAGTATTTTACCAATAAAGGAGAGTTTTTATATTATTATTGAATGTTGGAATGGTAGATAGTATTTTATAAACAACAGGACAAATAAGATATGAATGGGTCACCCACCCCGCCATGTCTCCAGCTTGTGCTCCTCCAGCTCCTCCATGGTGACGTTGGGGCTCTTGTAGTACATCTGCAGGATCTTGATGAAGTCCGTGATGGTCAGCATGCCAACGAACTCCTGGCTCTCCGAGTCCCACAGCGGCGCGGCGCGCACTCCTAAACCACAACAATCAAACCTCTTGCTTTCTACCTAGATTTTTATATATGTACTTACATACTAACATAATGTACAATGTAATCAAATATGGGTCGCATACATTGGCAACTTACGAAGAGCATTTTAGTTGCGAAATAACAGATAAATGAAATAAAGAGTTCGCATAAATGAACAATATGAATGAAAATATGTAAAATCGCGAAACTATTGACAAAACTTACCCCAGTGCGCATTCTATATATTTGCTTCATTATCAGTTTTATTTCGATAGTTTATTTATTTTTATACAAAATTAATGAATTCCTTCTCAAAAGATTAAAATAGCAATGAAATGAATTACAATTAATTTAAGGGGGAGCTGTTTTTCAAGCACACTTCGCCAAACGAGATTTTATAACTTTGCCATTTTTTGGCGTCGGGTATTCAAATAAGGATATTAATTTAAATTTTGAATACTTATTGAAATAAAAAGACATACTATTATATTTATTTTAACTTCTCCCGTCTTTGATGCTTGAAAGAAAACATTTATATTCCTACGCTACCAGTCATTTTTGTGTAAAACCGAAAAGAAGATTTACAGAAATTCATTTATAATAAACATCAAACCTTCAGATCTTTCTTGAAATCATTGTACTGAAAAAAAGTCGCAAACATGTGATAAAAATATAAAAACATATGAGTAAGAGCTTATTTTGGTTAACTTCAGAGGTATGCGTATATACTTCGGGTCGATATCGTAAAACGCGTCAAAATATAATACAACAAAGATTTTCTGAAGTCGAATGGTGATATTGACAATACATTTATATTCAAATAAATTTTTAAGCGAAAATGAAAGGGAAATATTAAAAAAAAACACGAATAGAAAGGTTTGTTTTCTAGAAGTTTTATTATGAAAAATTACACGTTTCGCAGAAAAGTAAGAATGTATAAAACTTGTGTGTGACCCATCATGACATATGGGATACAATACAGGATATCGGAAATGAAAACACTCGCGAACATATCTGACAAGACCCTGTGTGACCGAAGTAGGATTAAAAGAATAAGAGAAATATGTGAGGTTGAAGATGTGACTCACACGTGAGGAAAACGGTTCCATCTAGATTACAGACTCCCTCACAGTGTGCTACACGGCCAACCCCAAGGTGGAAGACCACCGATGCAGACCACCGATAAATTGGATCCATAGCGAGGAATAGACCTCGCAGGATGCTAATCCCTCTTGAGAAACAGACCACAAGGCCTACAAAAAGTAGAAGAGGAAATTGCGCGTTTTAATTCCTAATACGAAACGTGGCATTTATTTTATTTCATTCCCATTACATAAAATAAAACTTCTAGAAAACAAAAATGTCCATTCTAATGAATCATTTAATATGGTTTCACATCAATGTTCAATAAAACAATAAAACGATATATATTTTTAAATCATTATTTTGGAATCATAAATTTAAATCGAGGAATTGAATTTACAGCGAGTAATGAATATTTGTCGAGTACACTGCTCGTATTATACCATAAAACAGTTTGCGTATTGACAAATAAGTGTTAACTACTATGATAAGAATCCAGGTTGCCCTCGCTATCGTGTAGTTACTGTAATAGCTGTTGAAACTTTAGTAAAATACCAGAATGGAGTCACAATAAATACTAATAAATGAATTTATTCAATTATCATAAATGCTTCAATTGATTAATGATATTTGATACAAAATCGAAGGAAGAATCGACGTGGGTGTATGACTCGCTGTATGAAACGGCGTGATGGTTTGTTGTTGCTGATACTGTTGTTGTAATAGCAAATAAACAAAGTACTTGTTTCTTAAACAATTATGTAAAACTCCATATTAAATAATTAATACGAATGAAAACGCACGTTTTTAGAAGTTTTATTATCATATATTATATAGGAATTACATATTCGCCTAGCTAAGGCATTATCAAAAGTTTGATACAAATGTGCGCAAAGCAAAACATGTCGGTTATTATAAAATATCTTAAAACTTCTAGAAAACAGACGTTTTCATTCGTATTATAATAAATAAATGAAAATATATCAAAGTACTGCAACCATCGCAATTCGCTTACGTCGAAAAAGCGTCAAAATATAAATAACTATTTTAATAAATACAGTTCGATGTAGAAAAATCCCTGTATCAATTATTAATATAATTTTGATGGATGTATTTAAAAAAACACATCAATCGACATGCAACTAATTGAAAATGACATATTGAAAAATATGAGTCTTTCCCGAGAATGATATTTGATAATTGAACAGAGAAAGCTCTGCATCAAATAGTATTTAAAATCAAACACAACATCGGAGATACAGAAACAAAATTAGACGCATAGAATAAAAGACTTGAACCGTGAGTGACATAATTACCATTGTATACGAGAGCGAAGAAGGCCTTCTTCACGAGGAGCTGGGTGTCGAACACGACCAGCTTGGCCGAGGTTGGTATCAGGTCGTAACACTTGTGAAACTTGAAGAACTTGACAAATATTTGAGACTCATCTTGTTCTGAAAAGAAACAAAATATGTTTAAATTAAATTACGATATTATACCCACTATTTGATCAGTGCTCGCCGCTTGTGCAAACAATGGTTGTTTTTGTGCCGGTGAATCAATTATTGCTAAAATCAACACGGCGGTGTTTATTTTAATAATTACTTAATATATGATAAATGGTTCATAAATTTGCATACACAATTTAATACATAAACACTTGGTGCGATGATTATTGTACAATAAAGTGTGTGTGTGTGTGTGTGTATTTGTGTGTGTGTGTGTGTGTGTGTGTGATTCAATAAACCTACACGACTTAAAACCGGTTGCAGACCAAGAGCTAAGCTAAGTTAGTTTAACTTAGCTCACATAGCTAAGGTATTTTCTTCATTAATGTGTGCAGACCGCAAACAATGTAAACTTCTTAAAGTCAGGTCCCCCCGACGTTGGCGATCACTCTAGTTAACTCTTCCCTATCCTGCGCTGTCCGGAATAGCTCCCCCACAGTTCCGATTCCCGGCCATTCTCTCACATTGCGCAGCCAAGAGATCTGCCTTCTCGAGGCGATATTTTTCTCCTCGTAGAACGTGACCCAGATATAAAATCTTGCTGACTTTGATCAATGTCAGCAGCTCTCTATTTACTCCTGCACGATTCAGGACTTCTGTGTTCGTCATTCTGTCTGTCCATGGGATCCTAAACATTCTTCGGTGAAGCCACATTTCAAATGCCTCTAACCGGTTCATTGTATTTACTTTTAATGTCCATGTCTCACACCCATATAACAGAACAGACCACACATAACACCGTAATGTAAACTACAAATCTGTAAATCACAATGTAAACTAAGCTATAGTATAAGCTAACCGAAATAAGTTAACTCGCTGGTATCGACAAACTGGTAAAATGAACTTCCATCAAGAGATTTCAGTAAAATCATTTGATTAACTTAAAAAAAGCTAAGTACGTTGCATATGCCGATCCGAAGCTACGCGAGCTAAGCTAAGCCTCTTTCCCTTTCCCTGGCACCCCTTTGTACACCCTTTACCAATGGTGTTGAGTGTCTCGTACGCAAATGACTTGGATTAAGGTTAGTTGTTGATGTGCACGCAACGAATTTCTAGTTATGTTAAGCTGTCTGTAACCGGCTTAACTGTTCCGAGCGAGAAATAGAAGAAAAAAAAAACAATTTTGGGTATAGAAGTGATCACGGCGATGATCATAGCGAGCAGGGTAAATAATTTAAAAAAAAAATTGTATATTCGTTTATTATAGGACTCAAGGCGCGATATTGTATATAGTATGTATCTTCACGTGGTACAACACTGTCAGGCATGACATGAATCGTGAATAAAAATATTTTGATTGATTCATTAGGACAGTGGTCGGCCAACTCATTACTTTAAAGAACCAAAGATCAGCAGTTCAATGATTTAAAAGTTCAGGAAAATCAGTTGTTTTTGTTGTGGTTTTCAATTGCATGCACGATTCCAGGTTCTTATAAAATAAAAATAAAATGTATTTTATACACGCCCTCACTCTAAGTGCAAGAGCCGCACTCGAGTAGCCAAAGAATCGCATTTAGCTCGCGAGCCACAGTTTGCCGATCACTGCATTTGTAAGTTGAAAACACGTACTTCAAAAACTATGATAAAATTATAATCCGGTAATTATACTTTTGAATTTTTTTTTTTTAACACGTTTCGAATTGATTATATCTACATCATCTAGTTTATATCGTTATTGATTTTGATGTTATAATACCTTCAAAACACGCCAAACATGTTATTACAATCGCTTTATTCCGAGTTATGTAAGGAGGTTCACACTTAATTATGAAGAATTTCAATCTAAATTATGATATTTTGTCGCCCTTACTCAGTAATAAATATAGATAACTGCGTAATAATATAATTGTAACACTACGAATTGTATATTCTTCACGATTATAAACTAACCAAAATTTGACAAGTAATATAACTTGATAACGATATTACCATAACTCGAGATATTTCAATAAACTCCCTTGAAAATCACGAAATGCGATTCGAATTCTAGTTCATTTGAATTTGAATGAGAAGGGAACAAATTTACTTAGGGTAATTCAAGATCGTAATCAAATTTTAACATATCGGCGGAAAATATCACACTGAAAGTTAAATATGTACACATGTACATAGAAAATATTTTAATCATAAGCGATAGCAAGAAGTATGTATCATCGAACTTTAAAAACTTATCCTTGAAATTTTTACTTAATCCATAAAAGTAAAATAAAACCATGGCAACGTAGGAACAAATTTAAGATTTGTGTTTAAGATTTGTGTTACTAACATTTCAATTCAATTTAATTTTTTATAATTTCCCTAATAACACGAGTGGAAATTTTGTTATAAAAAACATATAAATCTAACATTTCATAGATTCACAGAAAAAAAAATTATGAAAAACATTTATATTTAAAAACCATTCAATACTTGAAGCCGCGCAATTAGTTCTTGACAAACATTAATGCAAAAACTAAAATTAATAATTTGTTGAAATTTCTTATTTAGTTTATTTTTAAAACACTTTGTAATTGTACAAGACACTTTTGTTAATTTATTTTGTGATAAAATAAGAGTAGTGTTTTAAATAATTACCTATTCATCCATTCAAATGCTAGATTTCTGAATGTTTGTTTTTACCATTAAATAAATTATATATTACTCATGTACCTTGGTGAGGTTTTTGAATATGTTATCGAAATATATTTTCTAGTTATTATCGAGACGATATTGAAACATTAGGATAATTACATTCTTAAATAATAATTCAATAAAACGATGTTTTTTAAAAAATATTTGTATTTTTAAATGTTTTATAAAGATTTTTTTTTTTTAAACTAGCAGGTACGTAGTTTGATATGTCCTTAATTCGTTTGAACTTAGGCACAATATGATTTAACAAATACGTTAATTTATAATAGACTACTAAATCAACAACAACAACAAACCACCACGCCGTTTCCCCGCAGGGGTAGGCAGAGAGAATGGACCACCACACTACTCTATCCTGATACACCTCTCTAGATTCCTCCACATTTATACATCGAGGCATACACGCACGTCAATTCTTCCGGTTTCTGACATGACCAACCTTAAAAATTGGATTAATTTGGTCATGCCATGTTTTCCTCGGTCGACCTCGATTCCGTACTCCATTTACATCGTTAACGTATACTTTTTTAACCATTCTTTCTTCACCCTTCACCCACTCCATTGCGAACGGCCATTTTAAAGACATACTAAATAAATATTAGCATTAAACGAACATAGAAGGTCCCACCACATACCCGAGACTGTTATAGGGTACAGCGGCGCCTTTTCGTCAGCCTAGCTCGTACACTTCCAAGGCCAGTCCTTCGTCCTTCCGGGAATTACATTTAAGATTTACGAACAGTACGTGACTTCGTTTCTAATTTAGTCTTAAAACATTTAATATTATTTAATTGAATGAAAATCCGTGTCCCCTCTGCCCGCCGAACTCATGTGAAACTAAGCCTCGGAGCGTCATGTATACCTCATCTAAAATGCGCATAAAATTTTGTGGAAAATCGTAAAATATCATATAAAAGGGTCGCCAAATTAAATCAGTTTACATAGATATTACCCGCAGCATGAATCGAATAGTAAACACGGTCGAACCGATATTTTTTTATCAGCGGATAACCGCAAAAGGGATAAATTTCATATTAAATCTATCGTTTCAGATATAAAAACCTTACATTTCAGTCGCATAGATTTTTCATTTGTGTTTTTACATGATTGCTACTTTTACGTGAATACAAATCAAATTGATTCATAGCTATATACACATACTCATTCAATTATAAAAAGGGGTATTATACACGAAAAAAAGCATGAAATTATATATTACATTTTGAATGTATACAAATACTTGTAGACGAATACTGGATTTTACCCATTGCGGGTTATTATTTTTAAAGATTAATTGTATCTCAATAGAGACGAAGATGCAAATTGGTAACAGCATATGGTGTTCGAGGCGTTTACAGGACTTATGACATGTCATTGGTTGGGTTAAGCACACGCTTTACGTAATACAACATTCCCCATTTCGCCCTTCTTACGACCACCACGTCTGACAAATTTTTAGAAGATGTATATTTGCTACAATGTGGGACTACACTTCACATTTTTATTATTATATATAACTAACTAACTAACTAACCATCACGCCGTCTCCCCGAAGGGGTAGGCAGAAATAATGGACTGCCACACTTTTCTTTCCTGACATATTTCTCTCGCTTCCTCAACATCTGTCATGCACGCGCGTCGATTTCTCTGACTCCTCACATGGCCGACATTCAATATTTGATTTATTTGATCGTGCCACGTGCCACTGATCACGGCAATCAAGTCGCTATATTCGGAAAGCACTGCTAGTGTCAGAGTAAATGGAGTTCTTACAGCCTGGTTTGATATCAATAAAGGTGTCAAACAGGGTTGCGTAATGTCCCCGTGGTTATTTAATCTGTATATGGACAAATGTATGAAAGAGCTGAAAGGGTTGGATGTAGGTGCCAAAATGAGCGGAGTGTCAGTAAGCTGTATCTTGTATGCGGATGACGCAATATTTTAATTATATATTCATTTCTCCTTTGATCCTAAAATTTTCGAAAAAAATATCTGTGACGTTCGTTTATCACAAAAAAAAAATTAAAACAGCATTAGAAATTAAAAATGGATTTACTCCTTCCTTCCCCGCACAAATTACACCAATTTAATATGACGGTACACAAAAGTTATTAATATATTATAAAAGGAGGCTTTTTATAAAAAGAGTGAAGTTTTACAGGATGTGCGGCTAAAACAAAAATATATGCAATACTATTATCGAGAAGACAAACCGGTTAAGAAATAATAAGGAAATTTAAATATAACCGACCGACTCGAGACCTATCGACAAGGTTATTAACATGCTTGTAGAAGTTATGTATTACCGTCCGAAGGCTAATGACACATACATTATGAATTTATAATAATAATAATATAATAAAACACGAAGTACTGTTGGCTTGCGGGAAAATCGCGGCTCCCAAAAACCAATTTCACTAACCGATACCAAAATTATCGATAGATATTAAAATGTTTATAATCCAAGATCAATTTATTTGTGACCTCGATGTTTTTGTGTGTTGTGGTAACCAGGATATAGAAAAATGTTTTTTTCCTGCCACAGAGTTGAATGTTCCCGACAGATTTTTAATTAAAAGTACGGAACCAAAATATTATTCTGAAATGAGTTTTAAAAAAATAAAAGGTTGATTAAATAGTCCATTGTTTTGGCAGAAATACTATGATACTTTCAACATTATAAACTGTTAAATTATAAAACTTCGTTTTTTTGTATCACAATTTTATTATTATTTTTCGCGACAGCTGTTTCGTTAACCCTCTTCTTTTTCCTCACCCTATTCCCGTCCACTCCTGAACAAAGGCCTCCTCCATTTGCTTCCATGTAATGACATGGAAGCAATAACCTCGGAATAACCTGGATGCAGTCTGCACAGAACAGAATGCTGTCATGTGCAGACTGCATCCAGGTTATTCCGACGTGTCTGTTTAGATCATCCTTCCACCGTAGTTGCGGTCGCCCTGCACTTCTCTTCGCCGTCCACGGTCTCCAAGTCAGCAGTCTTCTTGTCCATTTTTCATCTGGGCTTCTGGCTACGTGACCCGCCCATTGTTAGAGTCGCCACCCGGTGGATGATGTCAGTGACCTTTGTTTTTTCTCTCACCGTATCGTTTCTGACTCTGTCTCTTAGGCTTATTCCTAACATGGCTCTTTCCATGGCTCTTTGGGTCACTCGCAGTTTCTCGGCACTATTTTTGGACAATGTAACAGTTTCAAGACCATAAGTACCAACTGGCAGAACGCAGTCTTCATAGACTTTTCGTTTCAGGTTGATCGGTATTTTCCGTTTTTTAAGGATGTAGCTCAGGTTTCCGAAAGCTACCCAGCTTAGTCCAATTCTTATTTTTAGCTTTGCGGTCTGGTTATCTCGGCCCAATCGAATATTGTGTCTCAGGTATATATATATTCTTGGACATTCTCAATTCTGTTGCCGTCCACGTTGATTTCAAGCCATTCCGTGCCCATCACCTTGGTCTTTGCCAGGTTCATATTCAAACCTACATCGTTCAGTTCTTTCAGCATTTCAGCTAGTTCGTTAACCTATATGGACACAATCATTACATTGTAACACCTGATGATGTCAACATAGGTTGACGAAACAGCTGTCGCGAAAAATTAAAATAAAATTGTAATACATGAAAACAAAGTTTTATAATTTAACAGTTTAAAAGTTTATTTATAAAATCGCTCTTGTTTACCTTTATGAAGTGGTGGGAAGAAAAATGACGATCGTACAATTATATTTAGAGGCGATGAATATCACGAAATTTTAATTATTTATTTTTGTTTAACATACACCAACCATATCTTATCTATATATAATCAATTTTGGAACGATTTCTAATTATAAATTCACAATTAAACGACAAATCAATTCTCCGATCGGTTTCTCATAATATACCACATGATAATGAGTTATTAAAAACATTTTATCAAAAACTCTCAAATCATTAATTTAAATACATACAATATATATGAGTCCATTTGAAATAAAAAGTTTTTGGAAACAACTAAATAATCATCACGCCATTTCTCCGGAGGGGTAGGCAGAGAATGCACCTCTACACTTCTCTATCCTGACATACCTCTCGAGATTCCCTTATATGGTTTCCATACATCGTAACACGAAAGCGATTAAGAATGAGGCTGCCTTTTAATAACTGATTAATTTGGTCATATTTTCCTCGGCCGTCCCCGGTTTCTTTTTCCATTCACACTACTGAAATAATAAAATAAAAATTCGTCTCTCATCCGTTAATTGTTTTTCAATAAGATTTTTTTTCCAGAACAGCTGATCAAATTGTGGAGAGAAAAAAGTTTTCTAAATAATCATACGTGTGTGTGATTTGGAACCCGGCCAAAAATAATCAACTTAAAACGGTCGCAGATTTTCCTAAATTAGAAATATAAATATTTATGCGTTTCACGTCCTATTTATTTACATTTTACATCCGATTCAAGACTATTTTTAAACTCTTAAGATAAGATATACAAATAATCTAATTATTTAGAAACTATTATGTGTGTTATTGAAAAACTAAATCTCAAGACCATTAGTGGCAAACGATTTTTTTTAATTAACCGATCTTTTGTTAAAACAGCATCTTTATAAATGAAGGTGAAATTTAAAAGTAAAATTTAAATCAAAATGAAATTAAACTTTTCATTATTCGTATAATTAATTGTATACAGGTTGAGATATCAGGAACAAAATCGTTCTTAAGATTTCAAATCACTTAGTTTTTACGATAAATCACAGATATTTCGTATAATTAATATAAATGAAAACGTCCGTCTTCTAGGAGTTTTATTAAATTTTATATGAAATGAAATGTTTCGCCCTTCTAAGGCATTATCAAATGATATTTGATAATGGATTAGAAGGGCGAAACATGTCATTCCATATAAAATTTAATAACACTCCTAGAAGACAGACGTTTTCATTTATATTAATTATTTAATATGGAGTTTAACATCATTGTTCAAGAAACAATTAATATTTCGTATAGTTAAAGACGTTTAGAATTGAAAGACGAAGCATTTAAAAAAAAGTTTAAGATCGAATAATGACAAATAACCCGCTTTCGAAACATGAGAGGATCTGTTTCGCGCGGCTGAGGATAGATAGGCTTTCTGTCAAACTATAATAAAAATCGTGGAGGATCTGTTTCGAGTTGCCAGGAACATAGACGCCTACTCTCTAGAGTCAACGTCGGGGAGACCTATCGTAATACCGAAAAAAGAAGAAGAAGACAATTATCATAAGAAAATACGACGCAATATGTGAAGATTTATTATAGTTGCCTAAATTTATGCATGAAATTACATTGAAATAGTTTATAGATCCCAAAAAACATACTCGTATATATTAACCGTGAAAATCTATGCAATGACTTAAAAAATATATTGTTTTAGAGGTGAATTTAAAATTATTATATATTTTGTATTTATAGAAACCTGATTTTAAATGAATATACAAAGTTACCAGCACTATTTTAGTTTCTTTAATGACTTGTTAAAAAAATCTAGTTTACCATATAACGACCTAAGACAACGGCTCGTGAGATAACTAAAGATATCTATAGATAAGCGCTGAAGGATAGAATAATGCCACTAGAAATGTATGTAGGTTGAAATCATGAAATGCCTGCCAAAACAGTCAGTAATATTTAATATATTTTCACCAAAGATTAATAAGTGATATCTATAATATTGCGAAGTATAAACGCATGTATTTGTTTCGCCGATTTATATTCCAACTAACTAACTAACCATCACGCCGTCTCCCAGAAAGAATGCACTGCCACACTGTACTTTACTGACATACTTCTCTCGATTCCTCAACATTCATACATCGAATCATGCACGCAAGTCGAATTCTCCGACTCCTCACGTGGCCGACATTCAATATTTGATTTATTTGATCGTGCCACGTTTTCCTCGGTCTTCTTCTATTTCTATTTCCGTTTACATCATTAATATACATGATACTTTTTTACCATTCTTTCTTCATTCATTATTTCCATGTGTCCAAACCATCTTAATGATGCTTTCAGAACGGCAGAGGATGTAAGGATCAAATTATTGCACTTCGTACATTGACAGAGACGTTTCTGACCAAAAACCGAAAAAAAATCTGTCCGTTTATCGATTAACAAAGCATAAGATTGCGTAAGTAGACTTATGTTTTATAAAATATTGTCTGAATATGGAATAAGCACAAAACTGATATAATCCAAATAATAATAAAAAGCAAAATAAGTTCATATCAACATCGTATATTAAAAATCATAGAATATTATGTTTACGGCGAGTGGATACTCACAATAACGCTAATATAAATTGAAATTTAATATAAATTTATTGTTAGCTAAATATAATTTAAAGAAAAATACAAATCTCTGTTTTAAATATTTATATAGTTAAAGTAATATTCCTACAAATATGGCCAATGTACAAAATAACTAAATGAAGACATCACGCCGTGGTTTGATATCACAAAGGGCGTGATACAATTACGCGTTATGTCTCCGTGGTTGTTTAATATGTAGGAGTATATGAAAGAACTGAAATGAATAAAATGCTGGTACTAAAACGAATGAGTTGTCTGCTTTACGCGGACGATGCCATTTCCGTGGCAGGTAGTGAAAACGAATTACAAGTCTTGGTATCAAGCATATACGAAGTACGCGAGAGAAACGATTTAATTACGAATGTCGGAATGTCATAAGTGGATTTTTGGAAGGGAAGAGGAAATGACAGTAACGTAAAAGTGAATGCGGAAAAAAACTAAATTAGAGAATTCAGGTAGTATATTCACAGCGGATGGCCGAATAGACGTGACGTCGATAGACGGGGTGGTGCGAATAACAAAGTGAATGGAGCTTGAAAATAATTATTAGAAACACTAATGTATCAATGAAAGCAAAAGTGGGCGTTCACAGCGGAGTTATGGTTCCAACTCGTACGTGTGGAAGCGAAACATAGGACTGGCAGAAGGATGAGAACAACGTTATAAATGAGATCGATGTATGAAATAACATCAAATTAATGCTGATATCAGGAAGGAATATAAAGGGGAAGTTTGTATTATGAACAAAATAATGAAACGAACACTAGGTCGGTTTGGAGATATGGAACCTATGGATGAAGAAATAACGGTTCAGAAAGTATACCTTAACGATATAAAAGGAAAATAGTAAGAATGAAAATGACATGTTTCACCTGTCTAAGCTATTATCAAATGAATGGTAAGCCTTCCTTAGACAGTCGAAACATGTCATTCACATATAATATAATAAAACTTCTACGTTTTCATTCGTATTAATAATTTAACATGGACATCATTGTTCAAGAAACAATAAATGGCGTGAAAGATGCACAGAGCCGAGGAATACAGAGGAAAAATATAAATGTTCAAATAAATCAAATTTTAAATGTCGACCATGTTAGGAATCGCAAGAATCGACGTATATGTGTGACTCGTTTTATGAATCTGGAGGAATCTAGAGAGATGTGTCAGAATATAATAGTGTGACGGTCCGTTCTCTTTGCCTACCTCTCCGGAAAAACGACGTGATGGTTTTTTGTTGTAAAAAACAACAATAATATGGCCCTTCATAAAATATTTATTGAAATTCCAAAAAGATATGGCATTTATCATTCCACCTACATACTTCAAAAATAGCATTTACCCTTCCATTTGATATATTCCAAATAAAATAATACTTTAGCAACACACTCCTAAATATGCTTTTTAAATGACGAGGGTAAGGCAAGTTCGGAAAAAAAAATCCATCAGCTTTCCCGCGATTATTTAGTGTATTCACAAAATGTATCAAATTCGCCTAACTAAGGTAAAAAAATACTCTCCGAATGGCATATATAGTCTGAGTGTCTAGATAGGACTTTTTAATCATTTTTTAATCATCAGTTTAGTCATATCGGCACACATCATAAGTATCAATTGTTAGCTTTTGCCAAAATATCACAGAAATTTAGTGAGATTTTAATAAACACTTTTAGATACATATTCTAATGAGGTGGCATGCCTTTCCGCGAGCATAGAATAATAATGCATACGAAGCGCGTTGTTCAATACACCTGTTTGTATTACTTAAAAATATATATTATTTCATATAAATGAATATAATATATTTTATATAAACACATAAAGAACAAAATAACTGTCAAACCTCCACCCGACAAAAATACTATTATATTATGGTACGTACACATTTATCATGTCTAGGTACAAAATGTGTTTACAGCTAACCGGCAATAGATTAAATTGATAAAATAAAACAGAATAAAATTCTTCCGTCATTTCGTAGGATGATCCTAAACTTCGGTTGCGTCCAAAAAGTGCCAGTGATCCGGAAAGAAGGTCATTCTTTGGGTTGCCGCGTTAACTGAGCGATGAACGGGGCGGCACTGCCCGTGCGGAACTACGCGGGTCTTCCCGATAGAGGAAACTCGTATTTTCACTGAGAACTCTACGGTACAAGCTGGTGGTCGTGGCGGCGTCGGATACGTGGGGCAGACAGGGTCGAGCGAGTCACCTTTGGCGAGCTGCTCCGCCAGCCAGAGCCTCCACACCCGGCTGATCTCCTCGAACTCCTTGATGAGGTCGATGGGGTAGACGTCTAGCTCGGCCTGCTCGCTGCTGGCGCGGTCCGAGTAGTACACGAGGTACGGCGAGCCCGCCACGCTGGCGCGCTGCCCAGCCGGCCCGATATAGCCCTCGGCCCGTCCCGGACGGCGACTGAGAGCTCTCCTGCCGGCAGACCGCCGTGAACACCGCGCGAGCGCCGCGCCCGCCCGCTGCCAGCCCCGAGGCGTCTCCGCCGCGTACCCACAGCCACCGAGTGATACGCGAATAGTGCAACACTAAAGCTATTTATATCTTTGGAGGAACTCACCGAGATCACTGATGCTCACTTTCTCTAGGAAGGGATCTGCGACAGGCAACTGAAACAAAAACACGTCGAGATGAGTATCAAGCGCGCGCCACACAACAAATAATAAACGATCAATCAGAATGATTTTAATTCGTTAATCGATATTATCCTGTCAATCAAATATGAAACAGTCATTGACTCGGTGAATAAAACGTTGGCGGCAATTACCGACTCAATAACAATACCAATTTGGTCCAAGCGAGGCGGCTAGCAACATCAGCGGCACGTAATGCAGCTCATCAATCAATACTAATTGAAAGGGAATTATGAAAAGAATTTTAGTTCTATTACTTCGACAGGGCGTTCTGATTAGACTGGATTTGATACAGAAAAATATGTGTAAACATTCATAGCAAGAAAATTTCATTCGGTAAAATAACTGTACCTACATATGTTTTATATTTACTAATCATCTATGATCCCGATTAGTTTAATAGATCAATTATTAGTATAAAAAACAAAATAACAAAAAATATATTATATATATTTTTTAAATTGAATACAATACAAAGACGCATTCGGCAAGATAAGAAGCAATAAATCATTTGTTTATGTGGATAAATTGTATAACCCCATATTATTTTCTATCGGCAATATTATGGATTGGAATTGGACACAAGGTAAATTAGCACACTAAAATAATAACATAAGGTAAAACATGTCGAAGGAAACTGATTTACAAGTTTATTTATTTACGAGATAAGATAAGATTGTCACACGACTTCTAAACGCGTTTCCATAAATAGAGAGTGTATGTCACAAAATAATAAACCTGAAGTTGGATGCGCATTTTGCGCTTCATTCAACGCTGTTATTAAAATACAAACGTTTATTTTGGATTGTTTTATTTTATTCGAAGCAAGAATAAAAGAAAACAAAACAAAATTAAATCACATAAGGCAAAAAATTCAGTTTTTAAAAGCATTAAGTCAAAAAATACGCAGCTCCATTAGATTTTGATTAAGATCCATTTTGGTATGCAAGATACATACAGTAGTTAGAGCAAAGCTCTTTTTAATTTATCTTAAATTATGTTAGTAGTCGTAGTAATTATTTTTATCTTTAAAATTTTTACTCAAAAATGTAATTGTCAACCTTATACATAAGAAATCAGCTTGTTGCTATTTTATTTGATTTAATGGGTAAAAGTTAAATATGAGTTGCTAAAAGATTATTTCACTTATCGTATAAAATAAATTAAATTTCTTGCAAAATTTAAAATGAACTTCAAAGGAACGCCTATTTTACAGGGATCTGAAATGTTTGCATATGATAAACACGAGATCATAAATTTGGAAACCTGTCGCGTAGATTAATTACAGTTACGAACGTTTTTCTGCAAAACAATTTATCAAAATATTCCTTCACACTGATAATTGATATGGAATATCCTTTAAGATAATTTATCATTCTAATCCCGAGCACAATGTCTATTTGAATTAGCGGTTTATCGAATTTTTCAGTGTGGTAGCAAGGAAGGTGTTTGGGCTACTTGTGATAGTATGCGTAATTAAAATCACTAATAATAATAAAAACATTTTTAGAGAAGTTTCATCAATACCCCAAGTACGACTTGCATCTGAATTATATTTTAAAAGATCAATGCAGAAAATGCTTCAATGAATTACTTTATACTATGCAAAACAAAATCACAACAATAACTTTTTTTAAAGTGCTCTGCTTTAGAATTGAGGGCTGATCATTACAAAGGTGACAAAATTGTCAAAAAAGACAAAAATGAGATTTTGATCCCAATTGATGTTAAACAGATTGTATATACAGAGGTGCACAGTGATTGAATAGTACAATGCATTGTAGTTCAATCTTCACCCTAAAGATGCCACATGCTACAATAAACAGTTTTTATTTCTCATTTTCTTTGGTTTCTGTTTAAACCACATAGCCCCTTGGGATATGTGAACTAAAATGTGACCAATAAAAAATATCTCACCCCAATAAAGCAAACAAAAAAAATAAAATGAAATTACTTTACGCGGGCTGAGAGGTGTTATTTTGAAAACGATCGACACGTTATTTATCCGTCATATCCATGAGAATCTTAATCAAGAATCAAGAATGTCCGGGAAAACAATGTATGATAAAATACAGAACGACAAAATAAGAAGTGAATGGAAAAAGAAGCTGAGGACGACCGAGGAAATAAGGCATGACAAATTAATAAATTATGCATAAACGGTCACATTCGAATTAGAAAAATCGACGAGCGTGCATGTTACGATGTGTGAATATAGAGGAATGTCAGGACTCGAGAGGTATGTTTGGACAGAGCAGTGAGGGTGCACATCCTCTCTGCCTACCCCTCCAGAGTAACAGCGTGATGTTAAGGTTAGGTTAAATTAGATTAGCGTGATGGTAGGTTAGTTAGTTAGTTAATCATACCCAAGATATTTTCCTGACGATTCCTTTTCTGAGATCGACCGCAAACCTGGTCATCCAGCCGTCGTCCACCGCGGGCAGGCGGCGCGCCATGGGCGCCACCGCCTCTCCGGTGCGGGGCCTCGGCTGAGATGGTTGGCTAGCGCGCGTGGCCGGGGGCATGACCCTCTTCGAAGAAGATTTAACTTTCATGTATATACCGTCGTTTCGCGGCGTATCGTTCGCGCTGTAGTAGTATATCGGGGTGGACAGCTTCCTCGGCGGTGGGTTGTGCGGCTGCGAGGGCCGCGCGGGCGAGGACAGCTTGCGGAGCCGCGGGACCGCCGGGCGCACGGGGCCCAGCCCAGCGCCAGGCCCGCGCTCAGCTGCTGCGCCACGCTCTCCGGAGTCATGTCAGACCACTACTGGCGGCGCCCGAGGCCCCCGCGCCCGCGGCCGCGCACTCGAGTGGCCCTCTGCCTCGCGAGATATCGCTCTTGTCTTTATCGCCGGGACTGATAGCCGGGGTAGCAGGTACGTGGACCTTCCGTATTTATATCGACGATTGCGTTAGACGATTTCAGATTTAAACGAACATAAACACTAATATAATTGACAAATTTAATCAAATCAATTGATCGCATAACAAGTCCAATAATCTAGATCGATCTCAACAGACAATCCTTTTGTTTCGGTACATTCGAAAAAATTCGTAAAAAAAAACGTTTAATTTTAATAAAAATATAAAATCTTGCTCCACAGAATTATACACTTCAAAAAAGACAACTCCGAACTTCTAAGCAAATTCACACGTAATAGCCATATGCTTATCGCACCAACTGCGCTCAAAGCGTGTGAATGTACCGGGTATGTGACAGTTTCAACAAGTCTTTTAACTAATGGGAATTTTTTAAATGGTTGGAGCAACCTATCGCCATGAACGAAACTATAATATTATTTAATTTTTATTTTTTAATAAATGTGAGTGTTGTATACAGAGTATTAAAAAAAATAAACATTAAACATCTACAACACAAAATAATGGCGAACATAGAAGAAACTATAATGTTAGTCTACTTTTTTTTATATTTCACTATCATATTTAAAATATTACTTTACTTTTGTTTGAATTTATCTAATTTCAATATCGATTCATTAGTTGTACTGTTAAAGTTTATATTTGTGTAGCATTTAATTGCATGTAATGTGTTTTTATATGTATTACAATCGCTTTTGTTAACCTAAATAAATAAACAATTTTTTTTTTTATATAATTGTGTTCAATTGTCGTCGTCTTCATTACAGGAAGAAAGTTGATAAATAGATCGCAAGATCTACAATCAGAAGAAGAAGAAGAAGGAGAAGTGTTCAATGATATATAATATTAACGTCAGCTTATGTCAGAGTGTGTCGTCGGTAAAGGCGTTTTACTTATATAATAATAACTCATAGGAATAACAGGATTAAAAAATCATTTGAAGGAGATAAAAATGCAATCAATTGGACTTAAATATCCATCAGTCTGGTTAAACTGGGTTAAATTGATTTAATTGAATTGGACTTTGTAAGAAAATAAGTACACACTTTAAATGATTTTGAACACAATTTTTTTTTCAATATTCCTACATAAAAATGACTACAATCCAACAGTTGTTCTATTGTAGATTAATATAAAAATATAATTTATTTGTTATTTGTAGCAATAATGTTAAACTCCATTTGTAGCAATAATTAATACGATAGGAAATGTAAGTTTTCTAGAAGTTTTATACTAGTTATATTGTGAAATGTTTTAATTTTGAAACACTGTTATTATACGTATTACAATTTATTTTATGAGATTGTCGCGACAGCTGTTTCAACAACCTATGTTGGCATCATCGGTGTTACAAACAACTTAATGCTGGTTGTTACCCCTGATGATGCCAATATGGGTTGGCAAAACAGCTCTTGCGACAACTTTATTATTTTGAAACGTGATACTATCAGTTTTTTTATTTACTCAAAAGACATTACAAACAGCATAAATGTTTAAGGCATGATTATGAAGAGATAAATGTTTACGAACAGATGCTTGAAAATTAATACATTAAATATTGTTGAAGTATCGTACAGTTTCGGTAAAATCTGAACAACAATATTAACATATTAATCTACCAAAAAACATGTTGGGTGGGAGTCGTTTTTATGATTGATATACTTTGTAATAATATATAAATTACGTTTTCATAATTTAACATTGGCTAAATCTTTCAATGTATTTCTTATAAAGTCCAAATCATTTCAATCAAAATAAATTGTGATACTTATAAAAACAATATGTTTCTAAATTAAAACATTTAATAAATTAATTGTTATTGTACAAGATAAGTGTGTTATTATTAAATTACACAAAATGTTGAATCCGACTACTGTAAATCATCAAAAGCAAATATCGAAAAAGTGCGCAAATACTTCAAATACTTTTCGGCCGAAACGCAAACATAAATGCATAGCCGAGATGGAACCTTGACCATTCGATGAATACTAACTAATCAGCCTACTAAAGACGAACGGAGCGTACGTACGAAGGTACAAACTATTCAAAGCAACGGACATAGTACAAATGTTCGGAAGCCACTGATGATTCACGACATGGTCAATAAATGGATGAACAGTCGGTTCGTTTTTTAATTCTTTTTTTTTCAGACACCGTAATAAACCTGTAATATCTAGATAGTAAAAATAGATATATTCGTAGCTGTGTGGAGCTTCTTCAATTGGTTCCAGCTCGTATGTCGTTCCATTCGATGGAATACGATTAAATAATATTTGTACATTGAATGTGCAGGTGGAATTAATTATACACATAATCAAGTAAGAGGTAATCAGTTTTTTATTAGTAAAAAATATGAATTAAAATCACGATAAACTTGAGGAATAAACTTAAGGTATTAACACTGTAGAATTAAATAATGACGACAATTTTATCCTTATTTATTGTTTCTTGAACAATGAAGTAAAGCTCCATATTGAATAATTAATACGAATGAAAACGTCTGTTTTCTAGAAGTTGAAATGAGACATTTGAATCGGCGAAACATGTCATTCCATTAAAAATAAAAATTAAATCTAGAAAACAGACGTTTTCATTCGTATTGACTGCTGTTTGGGGGAACGATATAAACTCCTATAAAAGTTTACACCGTTCTCCATATAATGAAGGTGTAAATCATTCGAAACATGTCGAGAAAAATAAAAAGTGGAATAAATTATGTTTTAATTCTTAAAAAAAGATTCAAATAAAGTTCAACCGTCTGCTTTACCTGCACACTACGCAAACCGGGAACTTCGTTGTTTTTTTTATCGAGAAGATTAACCCCCCAGTGGGTAGTGAACAAATAAATAAGAGCTAATTGCCTTCCCGCCATTTTCCTTATTAATAAACATTCATAAAGAGTTCCCCCATTGCCCTGCAGACATAAAAGAAAACATGAACCTTAATGATTACTTAAAAAATAAAATGTAATTAAAAATGAAGTACGAAGTAAATAATTTACAAAAAAAAACCTTCCGAAGATTACCCCTTCACAAATTCAAAGAATCTCGAAAATCCGACGAACAAAATTAAACATTAATTCTGTCTTAGAGGAATAAGCCTAGACGTGAATATTAATGCGAATACAAGCAGAGATTGGGGGATGATGAACCTTTGTGGAAGTTGAATTAGTTATTAAAATTCTAAGTGCACTAGACAAACATCGGGAAACATTGAAGACTTTGATTGTACGGTCGTAAAGGACGTATAATATTATTCCTTTGGAACAAACGTATTCGATTTTTTATTCATATAAACGGCCATGAATACTCGATGATATGCCGCATTGTAAACGATAAATACTCCAGTTAACAAGCCTGTCAAAAGATATCTCTCTGAACTCTCTTGAAAATAATCGAACACTTAACGATTTGTTGCTTTCTAAAATTATTCACTTTAAAATTGAAAACTCCGAACTTCTTTGCAAATTGACACTCAATACCCCCCGAATCGCACAAGACACACCGCAAGCCAAGTTTTCCACCTTTCTGCTGATCGCACTTACTACGCTCAGAGCGCGATAATGTACCGGATTTGCGATAACTACTCGTACATAAGCATTTTGGAAATATCGATGCTTTCCACCTGAACGAGCGAAATAAAATGAAATGATATGTGCAACCTTTCGGCGTGGAGTAGACCATAATTTTAAATTACTAACTAACCATCACGCCGTCTCCCCGAAGGAGTAGGCAGAAATAATGGACTGCCACACTTTTCATTCCTGACATATTTCTCTCGCTTCCTCAACATTCATACATCGTGTCATGCACGCGCGTCGATTTCTCTGACTCCTCACATGGCCGACATTCAATATTTGATTTATATGATCATGCCACGTTTTCCTCGGTCTTCCCCTATTTCTGGTTCCATTTACATCATTAACATATAATTTTTTTACCATTCTTTCTTCATTCATTCTTTCCATATGTCCAAACCATCTTAATGATCCTTTCATTATTTTGTTCATGACACCATCATTCACACCGCATTCACTTCTTATATTTTCATTCGACACTCTGTGTATTTTACTCGACACTCATTTCATTCGACACTCTGTGTATTTTAAATTACTTTTTTTTACAATATTATTAACATTTTTAAATTTGTCAAAGTTTAAGCACAAAAATACGGATTCAAAGGATTTCAACCCGTCTAGTTACTAGATTTTTTATTATAACTTACATACGAGTATGTGAATGACATGATTCGCCAAAGGCATTATCAATTGAAGTACGAAGTACGATCGTCTAGTTTCCCTTCATACTATTATATTACACTGGGAACTTCATTGCTTTTTAGATTGTGGTAAAAGGAAAACTCATAAACCTTGTTGCATTACATATAATCGATTTGCGGTATATGAGTAACGTGAAAATGTAAATTCTTTTAACATAGCTTTAAACTAAAACAAACAATTTCTTCTATATTCACCATCTCTTGTATTTTTTGGGGTCACAAATAATTTTTTTATGAAAATAGAATGCTTTTCAAATGTTATTCAAATAAAACAAATAAATTCATACATAACAATTAAAAAAGACGATGTTTTAAGAACTACTTCCGCTTTGAAGACACAATAGTGGAAATAGTTCTTAAAACATCGTTTCATTATTATTTATGATAAAAAAAATAGCTGTGCCTGGCCACGCGTTGCTGACATAATCTGGTTTTATTGAAAAATTCGGAGATTTAAGGTTAGGTACAAACGTACATTTACATTTTTATTTATATGGATAAAGATAAAAACACGCGCCAATTGGAATGCAACGTTATGTCAAAATTTCAAAACAATCAGTGGATAACTTTTAAAATTAGGAACAAACGAATATTTACATTTTTATTTATATAAATGAAAAAGTGTCTTCAGTAAGTTTATTTGAATATTGTTATTATTATAAAAAATCTTATGTATTTATATTTTAGGGGACTATGGGTATAAATATATTTCGGACTCGAGAATATTGCAGACGCAGTAGCACACCCTCTATTCGACTTATTGTTATTCAAAATACCTCGTTATGGGTCCGCATATACCTAAAGCCAAGCGCGTCAACGAAATAGCGAAATTAACATGTTTTTCAATATTCAACTGGGGATATCATATACCCTGATAACAGAAGCGGTTGGCGTTGAATCGACCAAACATGACATAACTCTAGCAATGTCTCTATGATAGCCCAGTTTATCTACGTGCGTGGCGAGACGTTGGACAGTGTATACAAACAGAAGTGTTTACCGAGACGCAATTAAATCGTAAGCAGTCTAATTTGGGTTAACGCCCAGTATGGTGGAAGCGGGAGAACATAATGCAATGATAGTGCTAGCGTACTGTGATGTTATAATCCTAGCGTAGGGCGATATTATGTATAATGCCGGCTGTGATGTTGCGATGTGATCCGGTCTCGCGGCAGGGATCGATAGGGCGGACAATAGCGAGGTGCGGCTTTTCAGAAAACTGGAGCATCACAAGAGCCAGGAGAGACATAGAGTTATTAATCGCAGTCAGGAAAAAAAATAATGAATCACTCGAATCACTATATGGACATCGAATAGTCCGGGAATTTGCGATCTACATAAATTCTGGAAATAAAATATTAAACACATGTTTTAAAATGAGGAATTGTACAAACATTTATGAAGCCCCTAGTATTTCAACACACAGATTGAGATGGGTTGGGCACGTACAAAGAATTTCTCAGAAAATAAAGACTGTACATCCAGGGGGAGGAAGAAAAGTTGGAAGACCCAGGCTGATGTAAGCTAGCTATGTAAGGCTGTGAAAGATACGGTAAGGAAGGTGCCTCCATGTGTGGTGTTAAGATAACTACAACACCTAGCGTACTTAGAACCGACATAAAGTCGGTAAAACCTTCCACCACAATGGAAATAGAAATAAGAAAGACGAGATAATGTTTAGGACTATCCCTACTAGACTAGTAGAAGAAGATCTATAATAATTACAAAACGATGAGAACCAATTTGAATGAAACAAATGTTTAAAACAAAATGTCAACGTTTCTCGTAGTGTTTATTACTCATTTTTTATGATGCATGAAATGCAACAGAAGCATACAACAAAGACAATAAAAAACAGATTGTGAAGACCTTGAATACTATGTTCGATTGGATCATCAAACTAAAATGTTAATAACAGTAAAAGTTTTACAGCGCATGGGGCTTATAAATTGATACATTAAAGACTTAACGAGCGATGATCGCCTTTAGTTAAACAACAAAACAAACATGTTATTGCAGAGTCCCGCCGGTGCACAATAAGGCCACCTCAGCGCTCTCTTGTGGGAACGGTACGCGGCGGTGGTCCCAGGGAGAAACGGTCCAGGATGAGAGAAAGCAAGACGAGAGGACAAAGAGCACGTCATTATCTTCAATTGGAAGCTGCGAGCGGACCGAACCAGTCACACGCATTGTGCCTATCAATTATTCAAATTGTCATAAAGAATAACGCATTAAAGCAGTGCTTTCAAAAAGTAAGAAGTTAGATGAGGTATGCAAGTCGAACGAGGTATGCAATTCGAACGATTTAATGATGAATGTCGGAAAGTCAAAGGTGTTAGTTTTTGAAAGGGAAGAGCAAATGACACTTTGTAATATAAGTGTAAATGAAGAGAACTTGGAACAGGTGAGGGAATTTGTGTATTTAGGTAGCATGTTCACAGCGGATGCCCGAACGGACAGTGATGTTGAAAGAAGTTGGTACGGGTAACAAAGTGAACGGAGCTTTAAAAGTAGTCATTGGAAACAAGAATTTATCAATGAAAGCGAAAATGGCCGTTCACAATGGAGTTCTGGTCCCAATCCTTATGTATGGAAGCGAAGCATGGAACTGGCAAAAGAAAGATGAGAGCAGAATAAATGCGGTAGAGATGAGGTCCCTAAGACGTATGTGTGGTAGAACGATGTACGACAGAATCTCAAATGCTGATATTAGGAAGGAATGTAGAGCGAAAGAAGGTAATTATGAACAAAATTATGAAAGGTTTGCTGCGTTGGTTCGGACATATGGAGCGCATGGGTGAAGAAAGAATATTTAAAAAGGTATACGTTAACGATGTAAATGGAGTAAGGAGTCGAGGTAGACCGAGGAAAACATGGCATGACCAAAGTAATCAAATATTAAAGGTTGGTCATGTCAGAAGCCGGAAGAATCGACGTGTGTGTATGACTCGATGTATGAATGTGACGGAATCTAGAGAGGTGTGCCAGGATAGAGTAGTGTGGCGGTCCATTCTCTCTGCCTACCCCTGCGGGGAAACGGCGTGATGGTTTGTTGTTGTTGTTAAGAAGTTAGATTGTCCCATCAGATTTTTAACCTGTCCGGTAGCGAGTTTTTTTTAACTCAACAATATGATAAGAATTCAATGCCAACTCTTAGAATACGAAATCACGATTCATTTTAACTTAGGATGTACCACAAAAAAATCATACTAAGCGATTTAGAAAGAAAAATAAATGCTTTTGCATAAATAGTCAACCATCGCATCGGTCTATCAGAACAGATCACTAATCTGGTTTACACAATTGGGATTATATCAAGATACTGTTCTGATACAATGAGAAGTACAAAATCTTCTCTTTCATTTCACAAAAATATATCAATTTTTATTGTTAAATTACACATAAATCGCAGCCTGACATTAAAATAATGACAAGCAACATGCGGGTGATGACGTCACAGAATATTTAGAATGTGAATGATTCCGTCGGTATTAAAGTTACATTCCTAAAAACTTCCAACATTTGAGACAAATGTTTCACATATTCCAGTATTGTTCAGTAATCGAGAAGTAATTTAATAATAAATTATTTATAAACGCAACAGTATCTGCACTGGCATACCAGAAGACAGGTTAATAAAAATAAATATCTTATTAAAACGGCATATAACTGAAGAGAAGTAACAATGAAACCCGTATACATATTTTTTAGTATTAAAACATGTTCACAGTAGTTGGCTTAACGGAAAGTGACATCAGAAGGAAGATTGACGCGGGAAGTGATGGACCGTTGAAATATTGGAAACAAGAGTTTATCTATGAAAGTTCTAACATGCATGGAAGCGAAGCATGGAAATGTCACAAGGATGAGAGCAGAATAAATGCAGAAGAGATGAAATCCCTTAGACGCATGCGTGATGAAAAAAATGTATGGCAAGATTTATGAACGCACGCATGAATCAATAATGGTTAAAAGAGTATACGTTAACGATGTGAATGGAGTGAATAAATGAATTGCATGACCAAATTAATTAAATTTTAAATGTAGACCATGTCGCAAGAATTGACGTGCGTTTATGGCTCGCTGTATTATGAATGTAGAAAAATCCAGAGAGATTTGTCAGGATAGAAGATAGAGAAACGGATGATGGTTTTAATTCTTATACTCGTATATTACAAATCGTAAAATATATACACGTACATTGTAACTCAAACTAACTAACCATCACGTCGCTTCTCAGAAGGGGTAAGCAGAAATAATGGGCAGCCACACTGTTCTTTCCTGACACACTTATCTCGACTCCTCAACATTCATACATCGTGTCATGCACGCACATCGATTTCTCCGACTAATCACGTGGCCGACATTTAATATTTGATTGTGCCACGTTTTCCTATTTCTGGTTTCGTCGTTTATATTATAGCATATTTACTTTATTTAGCATTCTTTATTCATTCATTCTTTCAATGTAACTTTATTTAGCATTCTTTCTTCGTTCATTCATTCAATGTCTAAACCACCCCTGTAATTTAAATTTTAAAATATGTACACTTACGTTGTAACTCTAACTAGCTAATTAAAAATAAGCGTTTATTATAGCGTTAAGACTCCGGTCATCGCGTGCATATCCACATGAGGGATAGGGGGGTTCGTATCCACCCCAAGGGGTGTAATTTTACCGCTAAACCAACAAACGCGAAAAATCCAGACAATTCCCGACAGCTGGACCGGCCAGCGAGCCCGGCATTATTAACTCATCCCTATCATACCATAACCCGCGTTCATTCAAAATAATATATTTCACAATTGTTTTGCTACATTATTGTTGTAAACAACAGAGAGAACTTATCCACGCAAATGTATACCGGTTGTTCATAATTATTGTATTCCGTTTTAATATTTCAAACAATAACATTGTGTAATTTTAATAAATAAGCTTATATCAGCAGAATTTCACCAAAAGAGAAAGGATGGACGGACTCTTCTGTACTAGCTTATTCATAGTTTCTTCATTTCATTCATCTTATATTAATTAGATAGGTACGTTAAATCATTATCTTAAATGAGGTGAGTCATACACAGAGTATCTACACATTCGTCTAAGAGATCTCATTTCTACTGCATTTATTCTACTTTCATTCTTCTTTTGCCAGTTCCATGCTTCGCTTCCATACATAAGGGTCGGTAGAAGAACACCATCGTGCACTGCCATTCTAGCATTTTTGGATAGGTTTTTGTTTGCGATGATAACTTTGAGTCCACCATACACTTTATTGCCTGCCCCAACCCTTCTTTCAATATCACTCTCCACTCACCCATCTCTCGTAAACATACTACCTAAATATACGAACTAATCTACTTATATATAATCGATTCGATGATATAAGACGATCTCATCTACATAAATATTGCAGACTGTCATGATTTCTTCTTTTTCAAAAATCATTACCTTGGACTTATTAACATTCATCATCAGATCATTTCGCATGCATACCTCATACATACAATTCACCAGGACTTGTAGTTCATGCTCGTTGTCTGCAAGTAGGACAGCGTCAGCGTCACAAGAGACAGCTTACTGACACTCCGCTCATTTTGGCACCTACATCCAACCCTTTCAGGTCTTTCATACACTTATCCATATATAGTTTAAATAACCACGTGGACATTACGCAACCCTGTTTGACACCTTTAATCATATTAAACCAGGCTGTAAGATCTCCATTTACTCTGACACTAGCAGTGCTTTCCTTGTATAGCGACTTAATTGCCGTGATCAGTTTTGTACTTATTCCATATTCAGACAATATTTTCCACAACTTTTCTCAATTAACGTAATCATATGCTTTTTGCAAGTCGACAAATGCACAGAAAAGTTTGCGGTTTTTGGCCAGAAACTTCTCTGTCAATGTACGAAGTCCAAAAATTTGATCCATACATCCTCTGCCATTCATAAAGGCACCTTGCACATCCCAAACTTTGTCACTCGTCAATTTTCTTACTCTTTCTATTAAAATTCTGCCATAGACTTTACCAACGACACTCAAAAGACTAATAGCTCTGTGGTTTCCACATTCCATACGAGATCCTTTTCCTTTGTACAGGGGCATAATTACTGCTCTCCTCCAGTCTAGCAGCGTATATCCCTCTTCCAAGCCGTGATCAGTTTTGTACTAATTCCATATTCAGACAATATTTTCCACAACTTCACTATATTAACGTAGTATGAAATATGCATTCAAAATTAGTAAACTAGTCTAGCACAAGTAATTAACAGTGCGCTGCATTAACTGGAACCGAAACGTTAATCCACAAACGTCAAAGCGCATTCAGTCGATGAGCTAATTTGCAAGCAGTCAAATAATCAACGAAACCTGTGCATCTGTGTATGACATGTATCAATTTAATCCATAAAATGTGTACATCGATAGTCAATCAAACAGTTTACCAATTTCAATTCGAGTCGATTCTCGTAATTTCCATTACGTCAGGTATAGGATAAAGATTTTATCAACACGTAGATATTTACAAAAATATTATTTTTCGAATATGATAACTGTTAAATAATCAATAATAAAACAGCATATAATAAAACGATAATTTATGCCTTGAACGTGAAAATGTTTGTCATTAAAACTCATGTTACATGTATTAATGCATATATCTATATATGATACGTTAGTTGTATATCCAATCAAATATATTTATAACATTTGATTGGTTAAACTCAATACGTTAACAGTGTAGCAATATTATATTGATGATTCATTTGTTGATTAAAAAACCGTTTTATTTTTCACTTTGAGTTTATTTTTTTACAAGTTCCGAAGGTATAATACCTAAGGTCATTGGCGGTACTTCCGTAGAAGCCCAGAAACCCGGCTTGCGTAAGAAATTTGAATCAAAACCTCTTTTGGCTTACAGAGGTTCAGCTCTTGTGGCTATTACTCTTACGTCTGATGGGAACATTGTTAGAAGGTGATTTGGTGGGCTGTTGGTTTATGCGGGGGCATGATTACTTAGATTTGGGGGTTATGATTCAAAATTTCTTACGCAAGCCGGGTTTCTGGGCTTCTATGGAGTACCGCCACTGCCTAAGGTATAGAAGGTATAATGCCTTCGAAATATGCCGAGAAACATAAAAACAAAAACAGTTTTAATTCAAGACCTTATCGATTTGGAAAGTATAATACCTAAGGCATAAGATATACCTTCGAAACATGTCGAGAAATATACGAGTATGTTGAATAATAATTTTTAAATTCATGAACAATAATTAAAATTGTCAGATAATCAAATGATTTTACTGAAATCTATGTACATTACAATATAGGCAAATAAAACTGTTGTAATGCGCCCCACTTTGGCCTCGGACGTCCCCACGCACGCACGTCTCTGTGCGCGTACTTTTTACCTCGAACACGCGCCCGCGCACGGATATCTGCAACCGCTTCATCTCTCTGTATTTAAATTCACCCAACGCTTGTGTCTGTGTCATTCGAAATAAATAAATTACATACTAATACAACCTGTGACTTTAACTTACAGCACCCGCTCCTAAAAATCTGACTTAATCAATATTTACATGAACAAAAATCCAATGAAACATGGGAGAAGTGAACATGAAGATGTAGGAACTCACCCCACGGGCGTCTCTAAAGAGTATGGCGGCGCGATGAGGGTCGATGGACGCATCCGGTCCGCGGTGGCGGGCGCCTCCCCGCACACCCTCGCCCAGAGCCTGCCGACGGAGTTTGGCACCTGAAACAAAATAATCACAATTAAAACCGATTACAAAAAAATACAGCCTTCATGGCAAAGTGTCAACAGCTATGACCGCCACAGCGAAGTTCCTGAGTAACCGGCGATGGAAAGTGTAAAAAAAATCACGCGGTCCTTGGTCTGGTAGAATTCACGTGACAATAATAATGGCGATAGATTAGCTATCTATCACTTATCATGATAATGAATAGCTTAAAAATCGTATACGATAATTGGGTTCACATAACCTGTTGTATACAAAAAAATGTTGAAAGCAACGGGAAACTACATTAAAGGCCCCAAGTGTCACCCCAAGAACTAGCAAAAAAAATGCTACACTTTGCTGCAAACTAATTCCCAGGATTGAAACTTAAAAAAAAACAACAAAAAGAACCCGAAATATAAGACAATAGAATTCTAATATATTAATCATCTTAAACAAAAATACCGAGTCATGGTAGAAAAAACATTTTATGTGTTTCTTCTTGTATGTTGAGTGAAGATACGATTGAGCACTGAACGGGTAAGTCTACAAAACATAGGTTCCCCTCCTATTCTAGACCACCGCGCCCTTACAAGAAAAAATTGGTGCACATTATCTGTAGCTAATCTATCTATAGAAGCATACTCGATTGCGTGAAAAAGCGTCTTTAAGCTAAGCATTACCAACTTATGAAGACGTATTCTTAAAAAATTTAGGTATACGTAAATATAATGTGTATTCGTATAGGAAAACATTATAGACAGGGCAAATCTCCTACATTCTCATATGTCAGAAAAACTGCAAGGTTTGGAAATCGAAAAAGGATGTATACCTGGGTTCTCAAATCAGTGCTGAGGGTGGGTGTGAGAAGGAAATAAAAAGACGAATCGCCATAGTCAAAAATGCTGTAATTCAATTTAACAACAACTGGAAAGATCGTGGTATTTCCAATTCCACCAAAAATAAAATAATGCGCACCCTCATATTCCCAATATTTATTTATGCTGCCGAAACTTGGACAGTGAAATCCCGTGACCGCGCCGGGATTGACGCATTTGAAATGTGGTGTTGGCATCGCATGCTGAGGATACCATGGACTGCAAAAAGGACGAACGACCCGGTCCTCAATGAATTCAAAATAACAGGAAGACTATCTATAATATGCAGTCGGCGAGTGTTGAGTTTATTTTATCACATTTCCAGGAGAGAGCGTGGTAACCTGGAAAAAAGTATTGTCACAGGAAGGGTTCCATGCAAAAGAATTAGAGGCACATCTCCTGCGCGGTGGTGTGACCAGATAAAGGGAGATGACATGGGGAAACCTCTACTCGGCAGTGCTGACTGCGGAGAACAGAGGATAGGAGGCGTTTTGTTTTAGCCACGTCAGTTCCATAGATCACGACCTTCAGTAATGAGAAAACGAAGAAAGAAGAAGAAGAAATATAATGTAAATTTCACTTTTAAAGCAAATAACAATAATTTTTTTTATATAAATATTGTATATAGATTCATTATAACGTGTTATAATGAATCTATATGTGTATTTTTATTTATTGTTAAGAGTTGATTTCATGAACGCTCTCATCTACTTCAGGGCCCGCTACCGCCCTCGTTGGAAACCTATGCTTTAAAACAACTAAAATTATCATTAATATGGAGAATAAACAATATAAATACAATATTAATAAACACCATTAATACACAGATGACAAAATCTCGCTTATATTGTATACGAGTTTTGACCCAAGAATTGTTAGAGATAAACAGAGCATTTATCTACTCCAATGCCCAGAAGAATGTAATCGTTACGGTTTTTTAATGATATAAATAATAAACTAATCAATACTATTAAAATATTATTAACATCAATGTGAAAACAAGTTATCAAAAAGTGTAGAAATTGAACCTAACTCTAAATATCATCAAAATTTCAGATAAATATTGATATATTCTCATAAAAATTTGTTTATAATAGGATTCTATATAACTCATAAAAATTCAATTTTACATCTAAAAATATATTGATTTCATGGAAAATAAAATAAAACGCACAATCAAAAAAACAATATTATCAAGGAAATTTCAAATGTTGCTTTGTAATGATTTACGATGTTATTTATTAATGTACAAAGAAAATAATAATATACGAGTATCTTATATTTGTGTTTACATATTCACGAATGAAATGTTTATTTACAAATTTATAGATATCAAATATTGAGATAATATATAATAATAATATGTTATCTCAATATTTGATGCACGGATTAGGCACGTATGCCAAACCGGAGAGAACGGAGCAATCAGGACCATGTACGCGTTAAGACAGACTGGAGAAAGACCTCTAGGAAGGCCTAGACAGCACCTTATGGATAAAGTTCTGGCTGATCTGGCTAGGTTGGGCGAATCGGACTCCTGTGAGCAAAAGGTACAGAATCAATGAGCTTGGAATAAAATCATTAAGGAGACTAAAGGCAGAAACATACTATTAACACGCGACGTGGCGTGTTTACTTCCACCACCGGCAACACGTCGATCTAGCTCGTCTGGATCGGGTGGCGTGTGCGCGCATGGCGTCGCGTCGGGTGTTCGTAGTGTGATTCTGTTCATAGAAAACAATACAGTTTGATTCGACTCAACACGCATCACGTGGCATCGGGTGGCGTGGCGTGTTAATAGTATGTTTCTGCCTTAAAACTCGTAGTAAGAGTCGTATGGTCATAGGAAGTATGTAAGTACTAATGAATATCATGTTTCGCCCTTCTAAGGTATTATCAAATGTTTATCAAATGCCTTACAAGGACGAAATATGTCATTCCTATAAAATATATACTCCTTTGTTATCTCACGTGTCGACTACTGCAGCTCACTATATGCCGGACAACTCAAGAAGCAACTGGATAGACAGCAATCCATAATGAATGCTGCAGCACGATTAATTTTTGGTGCATCAAAATTCACACATATAACCTCAATGCTTTATCGACTTCACTGGTTAAGGTTAACTATGTCTACTTGTTCACAAAGCCTTCAATGGACACGCACCCAACTACCTCACAGAACTTTGCAAGCTAATCGATCAGAACCCTCGGCGGTCAACTCTACGATCCTCGAAGGAAGAAGAAGCAACACACAAACTTCTTGTCCCGCGGCGCCAAGGAGCTTCAAACTTCGCGGATCGCGCTTTTGGCATCGCGGGACCGTCGCGGCGGCGTGGAACAGGCTGCCCTGCAGTATCCGCAATCAAGACGACGAAGGAGTGTTCAGAAGCTCTCTTAAAACTTTTATTTTTAAAATAAGCTTTCCGGACGAAGAGCGCCCTTGAAGTGAATCTCTCACAAAAATGGCGCTATAAAAATCATCATCACCATCATAATAAAACTTCTAGAAAACTGACGTTTTCATTCGTTTTAATTATTTGATATGGAATTTTACATCATTGTTCAAAAAACAATAAATAATGAATATCATTTTGGAAACGGTTGCAGTTGTGATTGGTTATCAAATCCTCGGGCTGGAGCCCAATGGCTTTCTGCTCCAACCTAAGCAGACCGTTCCAATTAACTCAGAAGCAACACAATAACATTGCAAAAGCGTGTCCTTTGGTGCTCCCTTTTCACAACAGCGTCCTGCACTTAGCCCACCCACCTACCCACTTGATTGCACACATCTAACCGTGCACAAAGGAATAAAGGGTAACGTAACATAGTAACGTACATGGCCCCATGGTTCAAATATATAATACTCATCTCCAGGTAAAACGGTACATGCGCATCTCGGCGTTTATCGGTATAACTAGAAGGCTACGATATCGAACAACGTGTAACAATAGATGTAAAGTATTTTCGTTAAATTGTGTTTTAAAACAAAATACTGCCCCTCTAGCAAGTTTGGTGTTACTAAAACTACAACACTCCACAAATAATCGGTCCAACTATTCATTTAGAGAACTTTTATATTATAATATCTCTTCATCCTTGAAGTTTTCTTAGATATAAAGATTTTCATTTAAAACATATTTATTACGGCTAAGAGGATTTCTGAAACAATATGATTATATCATAAGTATTTTCGTTTATAAATATGTAGAGTAACTTGTATTATTACATTTTATGATTCGAGACAGTATTACTTATTTTCTTATATATAGAGTTAATGAATAAAAACTAACATATATGGAAATGAAGTCATAAATATTGCCTTTTTTTAAGCGTCAATCCTAGGGATTAGTTGGAAGCAAAGTTCAATATCTTTACTGATTCTTGGGATGTCACTTGTGCCTTTAATGTGATAGTTTCCCGTTGCTTTCCACGTGTTTGTTTACAACAGGTTATTTGAATACAATTACTGTATATTATTACGCTATTGATTGTCATGACAGTCATAGGTAGCTAGGCTATTGCCATTTTTATTATCACGTGAATTCTACCAGACCAAAGACGGCGTGAAAAAAAGATTACACTGTCATCTCCGGAAATCAAACCCGGGACCTTCGGTGTAGCAATCTAGCTGTTGTCACTCTACCACGAGGACCGTCCTTGGCTTTGATGTGAACTCAATACAACAAATTAACAATAACAATACGTTTAGTAACACTAACCGTTATCAATGAAGAGAGATGGACAAATCAATTCAGCATGGTCATACCGTCGAAAAAACAAATTAAAATTATTGTGATCTTCTTTAGTTTGGTAGATGCGAAGCAAAAACTTCAAAGCTTGCTTCTAGAGAGCATCGCTTTATTATTTAACTAACTAACTAACAACCAGTAAGAATGGACTGCCACACTTTAACCGATGCAGCACTCCATCCTTCTCTTTTCGCCCCCGCGGGAGACGCGGTGTCATGGGTTGCGAACCTCATCGCCACCAATAGGCATCTCCCAATTTAAATATAGAAATAATATTTAAAATAGTATTATATCACTACAACACTGTTTATGTGTAGCTCTGTACATATTTAGTATTTTTTTTATAACCTAAATGAAAACGAATTGTTCGTTGTGCACGAGCATTTACGGGAATGTTTGTGATTTGTACGAAATAAGTAAATACCGCGGCACTGTGTGAAACGACCCTTTGATCTGTGTGTGTACAAAAGCCTTAACAAAACACGACTGGAAAGCAACAGAGTGTGCTTGTGTGTAACGCGAGAAGTATTTTCTAGTTGAGGAGAAACAGCAGTATCAAAATACAATTTGTTTATTGCAGATAACGATATGAAACGCGTCTAGAATTCATCGCATTATCGCACCGCTAGTTAAACTTCGAGAGGCTAAAGCGCGAGAAACGAAAATTGCTCGTGATTAGCGAAGCTAATCTGTTGAGGTGAACCACATCGTACAAGCGAAGGAGGCGTTTATCCAAATAACTTCAAATACCTGTCATGGTTTATTTATCAATACGTACACGTTATTATGATAAAATCATTATTTTACAAATATGATTAATGCAAATACGTAGATAACAAATTTATATACGTAAATACAAAGTAGAATGCGGAAGACATAGGAAAACGTGGCACGATATGGCCACGTGAGGAGTCGGAGAAATTGATATGCATGCATGACTCGATATATGAATGAGGAGGAATCGAGAGAAGTATGTCAGGAAAGAAAAGTGTGGCGGTCCGTTCATTCTGTCTACTCCTTCGAGGAAACGGCACGATGGTTGTTTGGCTAGTTATATCAAAAACAAAACTAACTAACTAACCATCAAGCCGTCTCCCCGAAGGGGTAGGCAGAAAGAATGGACTGTCACACTTTTCTTTCCTGACATATTTCTCTCGCTTCCTCAACATTCATACATCGTGTCATGCTCGCGCGTCGATTTCTCTGACTCCTCACATGGCCGACATTCAATATTTGATTTATTTGATCGTGCCACGTTTTCCTCGGTCTTCCTCTATTTCTGGTTCCATTTACATCGTTAACATATAATTTTTTTACCATTCTTTCTTCATTCATTCTTTCATTATGTCCAAACCACCTGAATGATCCTTTCATTAATTTGTTCATAACACCATCATTCGCACCGCATTCACTTCTTATATCAAAAACAATTTTTCCATATACATAATATTTTTTTTAATATTAGGTGGACCGGGAATTAACCCAATATTTACCAGTGTCGCCTTAATTATTTTTTTTTGCTTATGTTACAAAATATAAATGCCATCATTATTAATAACCTCATCGCATCTATTTTTTTAATTATCAATACCCATTTTACTAAAATGTAGGGATTTTGAAGTAAAAATATAAATGCCATCATTATTAATAACCTCATTGCATCTATTTTTTTAATTATCAATACCCATTTTACTAAAATTTAGGGATTTTGAAATAAAATATCGAATTAGGTCATTTTCAACATCGACCATATTTTGGAATTTTTTATCTTTCAAGGAGTGCTCCATAAACCGAAATAGATTATAGTCAGGTGGAATAAGGTCTGGTGAATATGGAGGGTAAGGTATAACCTCCCACTTTAGGTCTTGTATTTTTTACGAGTAATTTTTGATGAGTGAAGGCGTGTATTGGCTTGATGCAGTATTACTCCACTTCGGTTGACTAAAATTAGGCGTTTTTCTTTTAGCTTCAGGTCGAGTCTCTCCAATTGCCGACAATAAACTTCTGACGTTATTGTTTCACCCGGTTTTAATAACTCCAAGTGAATGATACCTCGAATATCCCACCATACGCACAAAATAACATTTTTAGTGTTTATTTTGGCTTTACTGTCGGAATGGGTGCTTGATTTTCGATCGTTTTTCTCGCCTTACATTATAATAAATTATCTATTCTTTGTCCCCTGTTATAAGTTATGCCAAAATATAGTGGGTTCTCTTTGTCATGATAATAAAGATTTGCATATGTTCACGCGCGCTCTTTCTTGGCGGTGGATAACTGGCGCGGCATCCAAATACTCATCTCATGCACTTTTCCAATCCAGTTTAAATAAAACTGCACTATAGACCAGAAAGATTCGAGTTTATAGCTTAATTCTTCAATGGTTTGAAGTGGATTGGAATCAACTAAAGATTTTAATTTGTCTTCATCAAAATTCGATCGTCGTTCACTTCTATGAAGATCTACTAGCCTCCTATCACCCGATTTGAACTTTCGAAACCAGGATTGACATCTATAGACTTTTAGAACATCTACATAAATTCTGTTAATATTTTTAGGAGCCTTCATTGTATTTACTCGTAAACTGTCGTCGAAATAAAGTAGCATGCAGTGACGCAGATGTTCGTCGTCGATTTTGGGCTTAGATATTTTACGGTTAAGAAAAAAAAAACTAATTATGCATGAAAAATAAAGCCACCAAATAGCTCTCGCCGAATAATATCGAATAATATCTCGAACGACGAATAATATCTCATATACGTGTTACCTCTACCGTATTCACGACACAAGCTGTTTCAAACCTTACAGTTTCAAAATAATATTATAGTTTAATTCCTTGTCCACCTAATACAAATACCAGAAAATGATAAATAAAGTAAATTTTCTTGCGATGAATTAAAAATATCCGTAAAAACTAAAATATATCTGCACATATTTTATTTTTTTATTTTTGGTGTGACAAACGAATGCTGCGCATACCCTAGACGGCGAGAAGTACGAACCAATCGATCCTTTACCAGCTGAGGATCAGGGCAGGACTCTCGCAGGTGTGCTCTAAGAGTGTTAAAATATTTTGAACACAGCCCGGAGATATAAGGACATCGTTGAAAAGGTCCTAATATTTAGAGAAAAGGCGACCGCAAGGACGATCTCTGAGCCGCTGGTTCGATCAAATCACGGTGCTCACTGGTCTCTCAATAACAGCCTGGAGACTGACCAGTAATAGGAGCGCATGGCGAGCCATGGTGGATAGTTTACGGCGTATGTCCCCAACTTTTGTGTACCGCCCCCTTCACAAGAATACCAAATAAAACCACCCCCTTTAAAAAATATTCCAACGCCCCCCTTGTTCATAATAATAATTTAACTTTATAACTAACTAACTAACCATCACGCCATTTCTCCGGAGGGGTAGGCAGAGAGGATGGATCGCCACAATGGCCTGTCCTGGCATACCTCTCGGGCTTCCTCTACATTCATACATCGTACCATGCACGCACGTCTATTATTCCGACTTCGAATGTGGCCGCCTTTTAGTAATTGATTAATTTGGTCATGCCATGTTTTCCTCGGTCGTCCTCGGCTTCTTTTCCTACTCACGCTGCTTGTGTACAACTTTTTAACCATTCTACTCTCATCCATTCGTTCCATATGTCCAAACCATCTCAGGGATCCTTTTTTAATTTTATTCATGATGCAGTCATCTGCCTTACATTTCTTTCTTATTTCATCGTTCGGTATTCTATCATACAATGTTTTCCCGCACATTCTTCTTAGTGATCTCATTTCTACGGCGTTTATCCTGCTTTCATCCTTATTTTGCCAGCTCAAAGCTTCACTTCCATACATGAAGGTTGGCACTAGAACTCCATTGTGTACTGCCATCTTTGCTTCTATAATCACAAAGTTGAAATTAAAAAGATTATCGAATGCATCAGAAATGTTTATATTTAGATATTATTTTTTTCTTAAATGGTTCGGTGTTGTTAAAAGCATTCATTATTATTTATTAAAATACGTACGCCACGACCGCCCATCTTAACTACCTCAAAGCCCCTCATTTACCTCTGGACACATTACCGCCTCCATGGAAAGCGCCCACTGGTGGGTGGTAACGCCCCGTTGAGAACCTATGGTTTACGGGATAGAAACAACCCCCAATGCGACTGAGAAGATGTTCTCAACAAGCTTGCATTGCTCAGTTCGCCTCGGCCGTCATCGTACCCGCGGTAATTGTAAAGGTATTAATCTTCAAAATCATCGCTTTTACAATGTATTATCCCTTTACAGGACGAGACATTCTATTTAGAAAAAAATAATTCAATTGGAATTACGTATAATTGACCACAGTCTACATACGCAATGATTTGAATACATAAAGATTTACCGAGAAAATAACCTTTTTTGTGGTGGCATAAATATTTGCTACGTTCCTTTAAAAGTCTCGCACAATGAACGATTCATTTTATCGTAAAAATATACACAAAAATAAAGCAATTTTTTCCTTTAGAAAAGAACTATAAATAGCTATCGGATAGGGATATAATATAAGAATACAGAAAATAGGAAAATAACATAGAAATGCATGCTGAAATCAACTATGTTAGAGAAACAAGTTACGCGCCTTCTACCTATCCAAAGGACGAAAAGCTTGTGAAATTTTTCCAAATCAACTCACAAACAGAAATGGGATTTCAATTTCTTGAAACTCTATTCGTGTATAAACTTTTGACTAAAAAGTGTCCTCTACGAAGTTACTTTTCTTGAGAAATGCGATAAATTTTCAAAGTTTCTAAACGTGTATATTGTACTACAATATTATATTTCATTGAGTTACATTACTAAAAATGTTATACCTGTTTCGTATTTAATATTGATTTTTCCTAGAAGTGTAATTACTTTTTAAGGGAATGACACGTTTTGCCTTGATATAATTTTCATTACATTTCATTTCATTTATTTTAATTAAAATTACAAACATTACGAACATATAATTCCAGATCGTTTGCAATTACATTATAAGAATTTAAAATAGAAGCAAAAAAATAAACTAAAGAATTAGAAAGAATCATAGCATTGATATTGCATCCCTGAGGCAACTCACACTATTACGAAATATGTCGACCTCCGAGGCGACACGATTAAGCAATAATATTGTCCTACCCACAGGCATAACCATTGGCAGGTTGGTTCTGCAGCGCGGCAAATAAAACAATCTATGCTGTCTTTGACGAAGGTAATTATTAGGGACAAATAGACCTACATTCTTCAGGACATCCGAGTTTTGTAAACGGCCGCCAATCAGCTGAAAGAAGTAAAACTCCCAAGTGAATATTCCTCCTTCTCTCCAATGATTGGTGGCTTAGCATACCTAGCAAGGATTCAGTCGGAAAGAGACACGGGTAGTAACCGCGCTCCCTAAGGTAAATAAAGCGCAGAAATTTTTTCTGCACTCGCTCCACAAACAGAACTGCAATAGGAAATCTAGGGGAAAAAAAACAATTTCATTCAATATATTTTTTTTAATTTATAATGTGTAAAAGTACTAACATTGCATTTCAAGGAAAAACAAATACGGTGTTTTATAAATTAAGTTTTCAAACTTAATCATTTTAATCAAAGTTTTATTTTACAGTTTATTGTAGAATTTTTATTTATTTAAACGTGTCTAACTATTCTGTATTCAAATAACGACATTTTACAACAACAACAAAAATCGTATACACCTGTGAAGCAAAATATATGTTTATACTAATATTTTCTCTGGTGATATTTCAATTCAGGTTTAAGACTATAAAATAATATTTCGAATAATTCATATTTAAGTTACAAAATCTAACCAAGAAAATTTATATCGAAATATAATTTATTACATATACAAAATCTAGTGATAATAATGGGAACTAGTTGCGGGGGCAATAAATACACCCAACTAAAAATAAGTTTGAGGTGGGTTTTCTTTAAAAAAAAAACATTAAGAAAACAACCATCTAAAGGTTACGTTTAATATATTATACATTTCTGTAAAAACTCTATTCACATAATCTCAAAGGGCATGAGCAAAGAGGGGGCGTCAAAGTAAGAGATGAAAATTTATTATTCACGATGGAGTTCCACGATATCATTTGCAAAACGAAAAATATTATTTTGTAAACACTTTATTGTTGACGATAAAGAAAACATATTTTGAAAAAAAAAAAAAAAAAACGTATCTGAAAAGGATTTTACACTTCATTTGCAATATTTCTAACGACGTACTTTATGCGGTTTTTATATTTCTATTTTTAAACTAATGTTTTCTATAATTAATATGAATGAATACATAAATTTTCTACAAGTTATATTTTATATTTTGTTTTGTGGGAATATCAAATAAATCATGAAAATAAAAAAAAATTATTAAGAATTTTTCTATGATTATTTTTAGTGTAAAATCTACTTATTAATTTTCGTCTTCGACCGGTTTCGGCAGCTCGCTGCCATCAGAAGGCAGTTAAATTATGGCCATGGCAGTTAAATTATGGCCAATTACGGCCATGGCAGCGAGCTGCCGAAACCGGTCGAAGACGAAAATTAATAAGTAGATTTTACACTAAAAATAAACATAGAAAATTTCTTAATAAAAAAATTTTATATTCATTATTTACAATGAACTTCTACCAATAAATTTCAATCAACAACATAAATAATTTGGAATATCAAATGTAAGGCATAATCTAATGTCCACATGCCTTATTTAGAAAAGGCAAATATTTTATTCCCATAAAATAATATAAAACTTCCAGAAAACCAACCTTTTCATTCATATATATAATATAATATGAAGTTATGCATCATTATTCATTGTTTCTTGAACATTATTTCTAAATCATTATTATTTATTTATTTATTATTTTATTGAATCGCTCTTCTAATCATGACAGTATGAACCAAATCGATGTAAAGGGTATTATAGCTATCATAGTGATCCTTGTGACATGTGATAGGTAGCTAATCTATCGCCACTTTGTTGTCACGTGAATTCTACACCAGACCAAAGACAGTGTAACACTGCCCTCGCCGGGAATCGAACCCGGAACCTTCGGCGTGGCAGTCAATGCACTTACCACTCGGCCACGAAGGTCGTCGTTATAGAATACCGACAGTGTTGACTAATTAATTTCTTAACAATTATGTAAAATTCCATATTAAATCATTAATACGAATGAAAACGTTTGTTTTCTAGAAGTTTAATATTATTTTATGGGAATAACATTTGACTTTTGATGTTAAAATGTCATAAAACCTCCAAAAAATGACATACAATAATACATCATTGTTTAAAAAACAATAAACAAACGTTTTCAACTGTTAGTGTGAATGTTTATTCAATGGATAAGTAATTTGAAAAGCTTCAAACAAAAAAATATTTCGTTCCGCTTCAGGAAGTGGATGCATTGAGGATGTTGTCGCACTGCAAACGCCATACAAGTAATCCCGCTTCTGCTCGCAAATATACATCCTGTACAGAAACAGAAAACGGCGCTTCCTGGAAACGGTTGTCTTCAAAACGAAGTTTCCGCGTAATAAACAGGTCCCAAGCTGGCGTTCCTGGGAAGACGCGACGAAGGATTCGAGTTCATTTACAATAATAATAATATCACTCCACTAGCTAGCTAGCTACTTTAAACACACATCACATGTCTCGAAACAAACACAGAATGCATAATAAGCTTATCGAGACATAAGCACCAAATGCTTCGATAGTAATATAGAAAAACCACAAATTTTACTTACGTATGGAAGCGAAGCATGGAACTGGCAAAAGAAGGATAAAAGTAGAATAAATGCAGTAGAAATGAGATCTCTTAGACGAATGTGTGGATACTTTGTGTATGATAGAGTGTCGAAAGAATGAATGAAGAAAGAATGGTAAAAAAATTATATGTTAATGATGTAAATGGAACCAGAAATAGAGGAAGACCGAGGAAAACGTGGCACGATCAAATAAATCAAATATTGAATGTCGGCCATGTGAGGAGTCAGAGAAATCGACGCGCGTGCATGACACGATGTATGAATGTTGAGGAAGCGAGGGAAATGGGTCAAGAAAGAAAATGTGTGGCAGTCCATTCTTTCTGCCTATCCCTTCGGGGAGACGGCGTGATGGTTAGTTAGTTAGTTAGTTAAAATATTCAGAGTTGAAAACGAAGTATGGAGACTAAGATCCTAAAAGAAAACCCGACGACTACAAAAAACGATTTTTAAAACAAACTTTATCACATAACAAGTTGATTAATGCGAATAGACAAGACGTGTGTTTTCTAGAAGTTGTATTGTATTGAATGGGAATGACATGGTTTACCTTGCTAAGGCATTTTCATTAATTATTTAATATGGAGTTTTACATCATTGTTCAAGAAACCTTAAAAACCGGAAAATACCGATCAACCTGAAACGAAAAGTCTATGAAGTCTGCGTTCTGCCAGTTGGTACTTATGGTCTTGAAACTATTACATTGTCCAAAAAAAGTGCCGAGAAACTACGAGTGACCCAAAGAGCCATGGAAAGTACCATGTTAGGAATAAGCCTAAGAGACAGAGTCAGAAACGATACGGTGAGAGAAAAAACAAAGGTCACTGTCATCATCCACCGGGTGGCGACTCTAAAATGGCAGTGGGCAGGTCACGTAGCCAGAAGCTCAGATGAAAAACGGACAAGAAGACTGCTGACTTAGAGACCGTGGACGGCAAAGAGAAGTGCAGGGCGACCGCAACTACGGTGGAAGGATGATCTGAACAGACACGTCGGAATAATCTGGATGCAGTCTGCACAAGACAGAGTGACATGGAAGCGAATGGTGGAGGTCTTCGTCCAGGAGTGGACGGGAATAGGCTAAGGAAGAAGAAGAAGAAGAAGTTCAAGAAACAATAAACATATCATTAATTTAGTACTTGGATTAGTGAATGTGTTTATATAATATTTATTTTCAGACCGTAATGTACAAAGCAGCATAGGAGTTGATTTCTAGGTACGCTCAGAAAAAGATCAACCAACATTATTGATATAATAATAATATAATATATATTAATAATATAACAAAAATAAGAAATTATTATTATATTGAATAAATCGTTACATTATTATAGCGCAAGCCAAATCTAAGCAAATACTTGTAGTTGTGATGTGGTTCGGTTGTGTTACTGAAAAGTCACTGGTTGGAAACTTTTCATAAGGGTGATTATTAATTCTTTATAGCTGCATCTAAAGATATCTATATTCGCCATACCACCTCGTTGAGAGGACGAATAACTTTTAATGCGGAAAAACTGAGAAGCGCTTGTGTGCGGCAATTCAGGGCACAATATAAGATACCGCCCCTGCTCTGTTTTAACTGTAGAAAACATATAGATTATGTTATGTAAGTATTCCTGGATTTAAAATCTCCTCGAATAACAATTTTCAAACACGATTACCTAGAAAATCATACGGCGCGTTTCAAGTGTGTTGAAGTCAATATGCAAATCGATGCAAAGGGTATTATCTTTTAAACAAAATAATGCCGTATTTAAGGTTACATGTCTTCTAATTAAACGAAGCCGCTAAAATAACATTTACGTTGAAAATATAGTCCATAATACTCCATTATTTTTTAATTAGGGAAAAAAAATATTTCAATGGACGCCTAAGCGACGCTGTTTTCGGAAATTTCTTAAAAGAAATTTTATTCAAATTGGAAAATACCGAAAAGAATCAATGATTATTTAATGTTTAAAAGAATGAATGTTTGCCTTTCGTTCTCATAATACTCCAAAGAAATTTTGTTGGAAAATTAAACAAAAAAGTTTGATTCATTTGTTGATTGTTCGGGCCTACGGAACGAAGAATAAAGCAAATATACTTGAATGATGTCAACAGGGCAAAATATTACATAAACGTAAATTGTGACAATGAATCAATAACATTTTTTGAATAAATTTTAGTATTGAATCCATTATACCTAACACGTGACGTGATATTATATAAATCAAGAAAAAATAAGAAATCGTGAGGAGTCGAAGAAATCTACGTGTGTGCATGACACGACGTATGAATTTTGAGGAATCGAGAGAAGTATATCAAGAATGAAAAGTGTGGCTGACTTAGTGATGGTAAGTTAGTTAGAAAAAAGAAAATATAAAATATGATGAAACATCTAAAAAGGTTGCCCTAAAGATGAACCTCACTAAAACCAAGTTGATGAGGTCACAACCAGCAAAAATTTTAGCGGACAATGTCAACATCGAAACAGTGAGTGAATTCAGGACACAAAATACAACTGGGGTGAGATATAGGCAACTCAGCAAAATACAACAGGCAGCAGACCTGAATAGATGAGTCGGATTAAGCTGAGCTGCGTTCAAAAATCTTGGCCACATTTTGAAGAATTCAAAAATACCAATCAACTTCAAAAGGAGATTATTCAATGCCTGCGTTCTGCCAGTGTTCACGTATGGCATTGAGACTATCACAATGTCACAAAAATGGGCCAACAAGCTGAGAGTCACACAGAGAGCAATGGAGAGAGCCATTATGGGTATTAGATTGCGGGACAGCGTCAGGAATGAGAACATACGAGCCATGAAAAAGTCTCCTACGTCATCAAGTCCGCAACCCTTAAGTGGCGTTAGGAGGGGCACGTTGCTCGTGACCCATATGAAAAGTGGACAAGGCGCCTGCGATGTTGGTGACCAAGAACGGCAAAACGTGGAGTTGAGCGCCCACAGTTGCGTTGGTGCGACGTCATCCGAAAGTGCCTGGATGCGGATCGTTCAGGATAGAAGGGAGTAAAAAATACGAGTGGAGGCCTGCCTCCAGGAGTGAACGGCCACAACAGGCTGAAGAAGGAGAAGAATATGTAGTTTGATATGTCAAACATTTAATTTTTCCTTCATTTTCAAATATTAAACATCAATATTCCCATTGACAGTTTTAAAACATTAATCAATTCCTTCATCGTGTCACGATTAGATTACTGTAATGGAGTCTACGCCAACATCCCCAATTAGCAAACTAGTAAACTCCAGTCTGCATTCAATGCAGCAGCAAGACTGATAAGGGGTGTGACGAAGAGTTGTCATATAACAGAGCATCTTATGGAGCTCCATTGGCTGAAATGTCCAGAAAGGATAAACTACAAGCTCTGCTGGACGGTCTTCAAGGCATTGCGTGGAATTGCACCAACTTATATATCTGAACTCTGCATCAACGAGAACCTGAATGCCAGACAGTCTACATTGCGATTAGCTAAGTCTTCTGGGATCGGTAGATTGACTGTGCCAAAACGCTGTCCTCGCACAAACTTTGGCGACTGAGCCTTCGCGGTAGCCGGCCCTTCAGCCTGAAACAAACTTCCAGCAGACAAACTTGAAGTGTATTGAGAATCAGTCAAGGGTTTAGATGGAGAAACGCACCTTTTCCAATTATCCATTCCTGATGTAAATGTTGATCGACTACGCCAGGTGCAGCCCTCATACTAAATGTTTATTTTTTAACTAGTTAATAAAACGGAGCATTTTCAACGGCACCCTTGAGATGAGTAATTCGTAAAAATGGTGCTCTATAAATTATCCAATTTATTATTATTATTATTATCAAAATACAATATTATTATTTGCTATGAGTGTGTATATCAAGTTTTGCTTGATTAAGCGGTTAGTTTTAAAAAGCCTACTCGGTTGAAAAAAAAATGCTTTGAACTTTAGGTGAAATTTCAGAAGAATCTTTAGAACCAAACACAGAAATGACATAGAAAATGAATTGATTCTAAAATATTCAGTAAACATAAGAAAAACAAGCGTCATTTCTCGTTTCAAACTAAAAGTCTAAAGTAAAAGAGTAAGCCAAATGTTAAGTAGGTTTGAGTGACTGCTGCCACATCCTTTATCAGACTTTCCGTCAGGCTTGAGAAACTGAAATGGATCTGCTAGCGACAGACAGGAAGCAGGCACGTCCGTTTAAATTTACCTGGGGGCTGATAGGACACAAAACGGATATTTTGATGAACACTTCAATGAAGAAATGCAATAATAAATACTATCAAATCTATTTAGTACATGTATGAAGGTGACAGCAACAGCAAGCCAAAAAACCTGTTGCAATAGAAATATAAATAGACACAGGGGCGATCTAATAGCTATTAATGTTGCCCCGTTATTATTCGCATAGACCCTACTTATAATTTATGAACAGACATGAATTCATGTTCATCGTAAATTTAGTAAGAAATATGAATCTTGGTCAGAAAAAAATGTGGCGCAATATTCAACGCTTAACTTGTATTTATGTATGGATTTGGTTAAAACCTCGATAGATGTACAAAATGTTGTATTCGGTGTTCATACCAAAGATACAATAATGGATGTGTTATGCTCATCGAACGTTGATTAATAATATCTGCTGGATAAATATATTAAATGTAGCTGACAATGCGTCGCTGCCCAAACGATTAAATATAAAGAGTAATCATTAACTGTGGCACTGATCGAGTTTTATTACGGTTAAATTATGTTTGCTATCAAACTAATAACAATTATAATTTAAAATAATGTGTAGTGTACGTAAGTTGAACAATATTGAATGTTATTATATATCACAACATAAAATACCAAGCGTGGCATTGTAATTGTTACGTAAGCCAGAATTTAGCGGTTACGAATATATCGTAGCATGAAGATATGTTCAATAATACATGATTAATTCAATTTAAGAAGATACAATAAATAATTGACATCATCAATGCGAGTGAGTCCCATCCACATAATCTTGACGTGGTCGGGACTCTTTCAAAGGATTCTCAAAAGTGAACGGGTATTCGCCACCGAGGGCAGACAGTCCTGGAGATGACGTACGAGAAGAACCAACCCTAAGTATATGGGACGGGGCTAGGAAAAATAATCCTCATCAAGGTGACGTGGAATGGACTCATTTAAAGGAGTCTCAGAAGAAACTGGATCCCACCAGACTGCACCCACGACACAGTCCCGGAGATGCCACACAAATTTACCAAATGAAATTCAAATTTACCTTCTTTGAGGATAGTGTCGTATATGCGATACGTAGCACCGCAGTCATCTATGGGCGGCAAGGGCGAAGGAGCGCCTAAGGAACGCGAGCGCGAGCGGAACTCCCCGGCGCCCGCGCCCTCGCGGTCCCCGCAGCTGTTGCGTCGCCAGCTGCCCACCTTCTGCCCAAAGTGGCGAATCAGCTCTTGGATGGAGTGGTGGTGGTGGCGCGCGCGGCGGGACTCTGTCTCCGACTCGTCCGAGCTGCGCTGCTTGAGCAGCCTTCTGGCGAACCCGTCGCGGTCGAAGCGGTCCGCGAACACAGAAACGCCGCCCAAACGCGGGTTGCTGATCTCCCCGTAGCGGTCGCACTTGCTGTAGTTATGCTCCTGGATGTCCTCCATCAGGTTGGACTCGGCGGAGTGCCACGAGTCTCCGCTCTCGGCCCGCGGCAGCGTGGTGGCGCGGCGCCGGGCGCGCGCCCCCCCGGGATTCAACATTCGGTCGGACGCGCGTTAATCACAAAAGGGCATTCACTAATGTCTGCACATTTAATTAATGGACACTATTTCCATAGCACTATTTGTCCCGTTTAAAAATGTCGAGGATATGTTTTATTCACAATATTCACTATAAATGTAATTATTCTTAATTAACGCCTGTTTTCTATTATAGATGCATAATTATATTTTATGGAAATTACATGTTTCACCTTGTTAAGGCATTATCAAACCTAAACAAGGCGAAACATGTCATTCTTAAGTACTCGTATATAAAATTCTATAAAACAAACAGTTTTGTTCGTGTTAATTATTTAACATGGATTTTTACAACAATGTTCAAAAAAGAAATAAAAAAAAAGTAATTATACTAACTAACTAAACTAACTAAGATCACGTCGTATCGCCGAATGGGTAGGCAGAAAGAATGGACTTTTCTTTCTTGACATATTTCTCTCGCTTCCTCAACATTCATACATCGTGTCATGCACGCGCGTCGATTTCTCTGACTCCACACATGGCCGACATTCAATATTTGATTTATTTGATCGTGCCACGTCTTCCTCGGTCTTCCTCTATTTCTGGTTCCATTTACATCGTTAACATATAATTTATACTAAAACGTTAATTACTACTATCCCATTTTGTCAAAATAGCAAAGTGAAAGTGGTTATTAAAAATAAATCGTTTGTTTTAATAATTGTTTAAAATGAACTTCCATCAAGATTTCGGTAAAATTATTATTTGAAATGAAATTCTATCGAGAGATTTCGGTAAAATTATTATGCTATCGTAATTATACTTGTTAAAACAATGACGAAGAAAGTGTTTGTTAAACATTGCACGTTTGGTTAACATTGTATCCGATGTCCAAGACCTCCAGTGCATCACCGCCCATTACGTAACCGTACAGCGTTATCAGCAGCACCCGCACTAGCGCGGAACATTCATCGCCGATAAACACGGCAACAAATTAGTTTATCTATCTTCCAAGCATACACACAAAATACTTACGATTTGAGATTAACTACAATTCTGGTCAAAAACCCTGAATGAACCAGATGCTCCGAAGATAACGAGCGATAAAAAGAAAAGCCAAAACCTGATATGGATTAATATATCTGGTAATTTTAAAATAACAACAACAACAAACAATCACGCCGTTTCTCCGCAGGGGTAGGCAGAGAGAATGGACGCCACACAACTCTATCCTGGCAAACCTCTCTAGCTTCCTCCACATTCATACAACGAGTCATACACGCACGTCGATTCCTCCGACTTCTAACATGACCAACCTTTAAAATTTGATTAATTTGGTCATGCCATGTTTTACTCAGTCTGCCTCGACTTCGTACCCCATTTACATCATTAACGTATACTTTCTTAACCATTCTTTCTCCATCCATGCGTTCCATATGTCCGAACCAACGCAGCGATCCTTTCATAATTTTGTTCATAATACCTTCTTCCGCTCTGCATTCCTTTCTTATATCAGCATTTGAGATTCTGTCGTATATCGTTCTACCACACATACGTTTTAGGGACCTCATCTCTACCGCATTTATTCTACTCTCATCCTTCTTCTGCCAGTTCCATGCTTCGCTTCCATACATTAGGGATGGGACCAGAACTCCATTGTGAACGGCCGTTTTCGCTTTCATTGATAAATTCTTGTTTCCAATAACTATTTTTAAAGCTCCATTCACTTTGTTACCCGCACCAACCCTTCTTTCGACGTCACTATCCGTTCGGGCATCTGCTGTGAACATGCTACCTAAATACACAAATATTTTATAAATTTCAAAATCTTATTTTCCGCAAATACGTTATACAAAGTTTTGTTAAAAAACACATGTTGGACTTGGACTTGGGTCTTCTGGCTTAAAGAGGTTCAGCTGATGTGGCTATTCCTCTTTCGTCTGATGGGAACATTGTTGGAAGGTGATTTGGTCGGTTGTTAGTTTATGCGGGGGCATGATTTGTGTGGCCCGGAGTGTTCCTCTGAAGGAGGATCGATTTTGGGCGCTTGTGGCGGCTGGAGGAGTTGGGTCGTAATTTGAGAGGTTTTTTATTGTAAGGATAGGGTGTGAAGGGAGTTCTTTGTAAAAACGTTCGGCAAGATTCAGAATGAATTTATCTATCATCGGGATTCCCGATTCTAGGTGCAGTTGTGTGATCCTGGTCCATGTAGACGCACCAAACGATAAACGGATAGCCTTATTTTGCAGGATTTGGAGTTTTCGTATGTGACTCGAAGCTGCATAACCCAAGATTAGGTCTGCATAAGTGAAGATCGGCCTTATGACCGTTTTGTATATCAAGAGTTTATTGTCGGTGATTAGTTTACTGTTTCTAGCTAACATTGGGTAAAGGGCTGAGATTGCTCTTGAATCTCGTATCATAATTTAAAAGAATCTACGAAAGAAATTAAGTTATTCCGTGTACTGAATTATAAAGATTTCTAAATTTTGTTAACCCTTCATTTATTCATATTACAAAATATAGTTATCTATTACAAAATACGAGTATAACATAGGAAGTGTTAGGTGTTTTTGGAAAGTTTACAACAGAGTCAAAAAATATTAAAGCATTTTTTTTTTTAACAAGCGCCACTAGCGGTGGCTAGTATATGTACTCTTAATAAGTACTCGTAGATGGGAATGTGAAGTGTAGCGTACAACAAGAATACGCATGAAATCAAATATTCTATACAAAATTAAGAAGATTTTTCAGTTTGTAACTAATTAACTACACAATAAAACGAAGGGTTAAACAAATTCCTATGCCTTGTGTGTTCGAAGCGAGTTAGTTTGAACGAAAAATTGTATTAGGCGACGAGCGAAGGGTAAAGAAAGGCCAATAAATGTGTCGCCGTAAGCTGCGGAAAGGCAGTTAGGAGAGACCGGGCAAGAAGTATAGCAATTAAGGCAGGGGTGATAGTTCTCTGTAAATCACCCGGGGAAATGATCTCACATACGCAGGCTCACTCGGCCCCATCGCACACAAAATGGTGTTATACTCGTATAATATATAGCACGAATCACCTGGGACCGGCGCGCGGCGTGTGGAACTAAACATTTATCGACGGAAACATTCTAAACTCAATTACGATACTCTCTAGGGCATAGTTTCTTAACCTGTTTACATCTGCGGACCATCAAAAAATCTGAAAATATTTTGCGAACCACCAACATTGGAATAAAATAATAAATATTTATAAAATAGTATAGATAGATAATAGATTTTTGAAAACGAAGAAACCATGACAGTTTGCAACATTAGCGTGAATGGTGAAAACTTGGAGCAAGTAGTTGAGTTTGTGTATTTAGGTAGTATGTTTACAAGAGATGGGAGAGTGGAGAGGGATATTGAAAGAAGAGTTGGGGCAGGCAACAAAGTGAATGGTGCACTTAAAGTTGTCATCGCAAACAAAAACCTATCCAAAAAAGCTAGAATGGCAGTGCACAATGGTGTTCTTCTACCGACCCTCATGTATGGAAGCGAAGCATGGAACTGGCAAAGGAAGGATGAAAGTAGAATAAATGCAGTAGAAATGAGATCTCTTAGACGAATGTGTGGATACTCTGTGTATGATAGAGTGTCGAATGAAAATATAAGAAGTGAATGCGGTGCGAATGATGGTGTCATGAACATAATAATGAAAGGATCATTAAGATGGTTTGGACATATGGAAAGAATGAATGAAGAAAGAATGGTAAAAAAATTATATGTTAATGATGTAAATGGTACCAGAAATAGAGGAAGACCGAGGAAAACGTGGCACGATCAAATAAATCAAATATTGAATGTCGGCCATGTGAGGAGTCAGAGAAATCGACGCGCGTGCATGACACGATGTATGAATGTTGAGGAAGCGAGAGAAATATGTCAGGAAAGAAAGGTGTGGCAGTCCATTCTTTCTGCCTACCCCTTCGGGGAGACGGCGTGATGGTTAGTTAGTTAGTTAGTTAGTATATTACATATATTGTATCCCTTATGCATGGAAGCGAAGCATGGAACTGGCAAAAGAAGGATGAAAGTAGAATAAATGCAGTAGAAATGGGATCTCTTAACCTTAGAAAGACGAAATTGTGGATACTCTTTGTATGATAGTGCCGAATGCAAATATAAGAAGTGAATGCGGTGCGAATGATGGTAATATGAACAAAATAATGAAAGGATCATTAAGATGGTTTGGACACATGGAAAGAATGAATGAAGAAAAAATGGTAAAAAAAAGTATATGTTAACGATGTAAATGGAACTAGAAATAGAGGAAGACCGAGGAAAACGTGAAAAGAAAATCAAATATTGAATGTCGGCCACGTGAGGAGTCAGAGAAATCGACCCGCGTGCATGGCACGATCTATGAATGTTGATGGAGCGAAAGTAATATGTCAGAAAAGAAAAGTGTGACAGTTCATTCTTTCTGCCTACCCCTTCGGAGAGACGGCGTGATGGTCAGTTAGTTAGTTTTTTTTAAATACCTATTTAATTTGATGTGTTTTATTTTTTACTTTGATAGCCAAGGATTTTATTAAACGTTTATTAAACGGTGTTAGAATTTATTTTACAATCATCAAAATGAACGGAAATTAGCTCATTATTATGAAGAAAAAAAATCCGAAGATTTATTTTTGCGCAAAAGATATTGGCTATGGAACTTTAAAATGAAATTTTAAAAAATGTGCCCCACAGAGTCCTACTAAACAAAACTTTTTTTTTTTGATAATGAGTAACATAATTAACAACACAATATAATGTAAATTAATGTATTAATTAAAATAGCCAATATTATTTAATGTAATACGATATAACGCCCTTATATCCGTTTTAAATAATAAAAATACGGTATGTTGATATAACAATAATTAAAGAAAAAAATTACGGACCACCCAAAAATCTTCGCGTACCACTGATTGAGAAACTGTGCTCTAGGGCACCAGAAACACACACGGACATTATTTATTTCATGCGCAACACAGGCGTGCATTTGTTTCCCACGAAGCGGTGGTCAAAGATGGGTACAACATTCACGACACGTATTATCAGTAATTCGAAGGCGGCGTGTTCTATATTATTTGAAATCGTATTCGGTTAAAATATCCCGATTCCTAGTTTTGACAGAAACGTTTATCTAACGCCGGCACATCACGGGGGCACTTTACACCGCACCGCGCGGGGGGCTATCAACGGAAGCTAAAATGAGAACCGATATTGCGGTTGGCGTCTGGACTAGAGATACCCCGAGTGGCCGACCTCTGAAGGACGACTCGTGACGAATGGTCTAACAGAGCGGCCATACAATATGCGGAGGGTTCCATTAATCAGATTCTTAGCATCAAATATCCACAATATCTAACTAACCATCACGCCGTCTCCCCTAAGGGGTAGGCAGAAATAATGGACTACCACACTTTTCTCTCCTGACATATTTCTCTCGCTTCCTCAACATTCATACATCGTGTCATGCACGCGCGTCGATTTCTCTGACTCCTCACATGGCCGACATTCAATATTTGATTTATTTGATCGTGCCACGTTTTCCTCGGTCTTTCACTTTCATTTACATCGTTAACATATACTTTTTTCACCATTCTTTATTCATTCATTATTTCCGTATGTAAAACCATCCTAATGATCATTTCATTATTTGGTTCATAACTGAATACTTTCTTCGAAAATCTGGATTCTCTGTGAAAGTAATTCGAAATGCACACGATGCGCATGCCCGAGAATATTTGTGGATTATTTTGAATTTTGCTCTTATGTATGACATTTTTGGGGTTCGAACTGTAAGTAGGGTCGCGGCGAGTCACATCTTGCTGGAGGGTGTGATTCTATAAAATGCTGCGAAACGCCCAGTTGCATTCCACCGGCAACACTACTGACTAGTCCAACTCGTTAGCGTCCTTGTCGCGAGCCATTGTCAGCCGTTGTCAATGGGATCACACTCATAACCGAGTGATCACAGCAGATAACGAAAGGATGAAAGGCGAGTTTCTGGTACCTCAAAACCAGATACAAACAGCTACGATAAGGTAACCCCGACAGAAAAATCCACCAGAGAAGGCAACGGGAAACCACTATGGTCATATTTTCCAAGGAATCACTATGGCGAATACAACCATGCTTTTGCTGCAGTGATCGCCAACGTTGGGGAGACCTGACACGGCACCGGAAGAAGAAGAAGATGACATTAAACAAACTATGATACTTAATGTAGAATTCGTTTTATTTCCGTGAATATTTCACGGGTTGCAACTAGTTTAATGAATTTGTGTGAGATAGAAAATATAACATTATAAATTATGAATACACGAAACAGAAATATTCATACAAAATTATCAATTAATGTAATTTTTACACTTGTTTACATATTTTAAATCATTATACGCGAAACCAAAAGATGAAACTGACGAAATATTATGAAAGTAATATATTGTAGAATAAAAGCGATTAAGATGTGATATACTATTGTCCCAATGTGCTGAGTACTATACAATTCATTGGTTCGGAGCAGACTCGAAAGTGGTTCTGTGATATGGAGTCCGCACGAGGCGAGATATTCCCTTATACTGGAGAGGGTTCAGAAAAAAATTCTGAGGTATCTCTACATGAAGGAGTATGGTAGCTATCCATGGCTCTATCCCACAGAAAAGACGGGTTTCTCATAAATGGAGGGTGTAGGTCTTTTTATTCCCAACAGATATCCCTGAACGAGATTACCTCGGATATCGACGTTTTTCATATTAGTGAAAGTACGTTCAGAAGAAAAATACTCTTATCCTTAGAGAGTATCTTGTCTTCCTAAAGTTGAACCATCTCTCATGCGTTCCTGATTCTTTACCCTTTCTCAAAAAGATGCCTTTAACTGTAATTATGTTTGTAATATATTTTAAATAAATAATATATTTTAAATAAAAATTTGTGAATAAATAAACTGATTTTATGTACAATTTTTATGTTATATTGTTATAAATAAAAATATTTTCAATGGAGAAAGTATATGTGAACCGTGTGAATGAAACAAAAATATATTAAGCATGGCTTGTTTGAATATATGTAACATAGTTAAACAAGTAGGCGCAATAAATTCTGACATAGGACCAGTATATTTGAGTATATACAGTTCCTTGACCATAGATACTTTTATAATGAACGTTTTGATAAAAGTTCGAGGTGATCGATTGTGGTAATAATGTGAAGTGGTATTACGCAACATGTCAAGGTAAATATGAAGGTAAGTAAACAAATCAAATCACGTTTTTATTGTAATAAAAAAAAATCATACACGTGAGTACGAGAGCGTTTAAAAAGAAAAACTTTGAAGGTGACACATTGATGAGCAAAGTAAGTTGAGACATCTAACTAATCAAGAAACAATTAACTATGAGTGTGATTTATCGAAGCGGGAATGAATTTGCAAAATATCGAGTACTTTTCAAGTTGTTAAAAAAAATATACTCATTAGTAATTCAATAATATTTTTTATGAACGCGAATTAATGACGTAAACATTATATCCGTCTAATGTAACAAAAAAATCTATTTTAATATAATTTATTAATGATTATTATCTCATCGTAATAAAAAAATATAGCATTGGGTTTATAACTGTAATTGATAAGTAAAGTCATTTCGTAATAATGAGAAGTTTATTTTTAAATTTAAAAAATACGTTATTCGCGTGGGAGAATTTAAACTGGAAAGCCATACCGTTTTCCCGCTGTTTCCGCAGTACTTACTCCTTTAAAGGCTTTCAGCCGAGATTAAAAAGGTAATCATGAGTCTGTAATGTACAAGATTCTTGATAAAAATATATTATTACGTCTTCCCAAACTAAAGATTATGATATATTTCGTCGGAACGAAAAATTATTTTAAATGTGAATTTAATCATGTAACTAAGTTATATGATTATAATTACTAAATTATAATCATAAACGAGTGATTATATAATAAGATAATCTAATATTTCAGCGGAAACACTGTGATACTTCAAGTTTATAAAATGTTTAAATTTAAAACACTGTAATTACGAACAACCCATGTTTGTAACATCTGATGATGCCAGCACAGGTTGGCGAAACAGCTGTCGCGACAAACTCATTTAAATAAATCGTGATACGTACGATACGTGATACGTGATTAGAATCTCAAATGCTGATATAAGAAAAGAATGTAGAGCGAAAGAAGGTATTATATAGGAAAGGATCGCTGCGTTGGTTCGGACATATGGAGCGCATGGATGGAGAAAGAATGGTTAATAAAGTGTACGTTAATGATATAAACGGAGTACGGAGTCGAGGCAGACCGAGGAAAGCGTGGCATGACCAAATTAATCAAATTTTAAAGGTTAGAAGTCGGAAGAATCGACGTGCGTGTATGACAAGCTGTATGAATGTGGAGGAAGCTAGAGAGGTGTGCCAGGATAGAGTAGTGTGGCGGTCCATTCTCTCTGCCTAACCCTACGGGGAAACGGCGTGATGGTTTGTTGTTGTTGTGATACGCAATAACAATGTTTTAAATTAAAACACTTTATATGCTAGTATTTTATTTTATTTCTTTATACCCAGTATTTGTTCATTTTTTTACTCAATTGCTGCTGTGCTGTCATACCAGTCTTTTTTAATATAAATATGACGATTTTCACTATACAATTGTGATCTCTGCGTACGGCAAAAAATAATATGAGTATATGAGGCATTTTACTCTAATCTCGTACGGTATGAAGGACATTCAAAATGACCTTCAAACAAACCCATTTTCATTCATCGTGCATAGTCACACCTTATCAAACATAATGTATGCGCGATCCAATAGCGATACGTTTATTACATACTACCTTTCCTAACGTTTTACATGTTTTATAATTTCTCATAAGCACACGAGACCACAGACAAAGACCTCCTGTAATTTATGCTCTAAATTTGACTCATCCTTGGTACTTAATTTAAATCTTTTTAAAGAAAAAGAGGCAATGTTCGTGACTATAGGACCGACAGACTCGACAAAAACTGGACCGATTGTCAGGAAATGTTCACTGCATATTAATATTATTTTGGCGAAGGTTTAAAAAAAATATTTAATACGAACCGAGTTATAATGCACGTTTAAAATGCATATAAATGTATTCTTAGTTTAATAGACATACAGTTATTTTACCGCTAGGGGCGATACAGTTTATATTGGTGTGAACTTATTTTGTTTGATGTTTGTGTTTAAATGTGGGTAATGTGAGTCACCAAGAGAAGGCGTCGAATGGGTTTAAATGACAGCTTTTAATCGTCACTAAAAAAATTAATCATGAATGGATTTATCTGTCGATGTTCGTGTATTTGGGGAAACACTTTGCTGGATGGCATAAATAAATTGCCCTCTAACTAAAATTATATTTGTTGAATTCATATGTTTTGTATGCATATCCTCGAATATAGCAATAGCGAAGCGTTGTCGAGTCCGCTAGTAGTAAATAAAAGAAGAGTAAAAAACGTGTGGTAAATCTGTAGGTATATGATAAAGTGTCTAATTCAAACAAAATATGTGAATGCAGTGCGAATTAAAGCATTACGAACAAAACAGCGCCATTGGATGATCAATTCATAAAAATGGTGCTCTATAAATTATCCAATTTAATATTATTATTATTTAAAAAATTAAAGGGCCATAAAGATGGTTCGGACACATGGGAAGAATGAATAAAGAAAGAACAATAAAGAAAGTATATGTAAACGACGCTAATGGAACAAGAAATAGAGAAATACCGAGGGAAACGTGGCACGATCCAATCAATTAAATATTAAATGTCGAGAGAAAACGACGTGCGTGCCAAGAGAATCGAGAGAAATACTCGTATATCAGGAAAAAACAGTGCGTCGTTTTTTTATTTCTTTCTACGACGCACAGAGGTCCCAAATTCAAATCTGACGGGAAATTTCTCAAATATGTAATAAAATGGTAATTAATGGTTTAAAAAAAATTGTAACACAAAAACTGCAATATTTGTTGTATGAAATACTTGTTTTATTAAAGAAATGTGAATACAAAATATATTTCAACTTATATTAGAAATATCAAAATTTAGTAAATCATCGAAATTATTATGTAGATAAATCTACTTATTATTGTTAAAAAATGCATTTATCTAAGACGAAATTAAACTATTGATATACCGTAACATACATATGTACAAGGAATTCTTGTTCGAAGGTATAAGTAGTAAAAATATTTTAAAAAAAACGTGAAGTAAAATAAGGACAAAAATGAAAATGAAGTAGAATCATAATAACCATGTTATCTCAGATAGATTATCTGTAGTATCTGGTGGTTGCGGATTTTGTAGCAATTTTATAACCTCTGGATTAAAACTACCCTTAGACCTTTGAGAGTTACTTCTGTAGGAAGTTATTAAAGGGTCAGAGGAAATGAGGAGCATGTGAGCATTCCATTATATGGTCCAATATCTTTTGTAAATTTACTTCTGCACAATTTTCAGTTATTTTAACTGAATTGACTGGATAGCACTTTTTTGCTTCCAAAATATGTTTGTAAGATGGGTAAATATTAGCACCTAGAGTTTTAGCTTCTGATTGAATGAGCATATTTAGTAAGTTTTGCATCAACAAACAAAGCTAGTGCTTTTTCACGTGAGTACATTTTAGCCGACCTAGGAGACTTTCTATATGTTTTTTTTATATTCTAGAATAAAAAGCAACTAGTTGCTCTCTTTGGAGAAAACGTAATTTCCTCAATAATTTTTGCAGCATCTCTTCTTCCCGCAGATCTTAAACTAATTTGTGCAGCGTACATTAACTCGTCGCCAGACGCCAACTCAAGTATAGGCTATTTTTCGCTACTTTTTTTCGTATAATTACCAAAAGATTTCTTCCTGCTGGTATTTCCAGAAGTAGATGGTACCTCTGATATATCTTGAATCTCTTTGGAAGTCAATTCAGGAAAAGAAATTTCAGCATCCAACCACTTAGAAATTTTTTTCATAAATATTTTTGTGTTCTGTTACTTTCGACCCATTTCGATCTTAATGTGCCACAAAAACCCATTTTTTTGTTTGTTTATAGGCAAAATAATCTCTTTATTAAACATTTCTAGTTGAAATTTCTGAGAAACATATATTTTACTTTAGTTTTATTATTTCCCCTTCGCCAAATGTCAAACAAGATTCTTCGAGACATTGAGCCATCTGAAATAAAAAGTAACATACATTCTAAATAGGCAATTTCCGGCAGCTAATTTCTTACGGATTTTATAACATATATATCATTACATTAAATAAAGTAATAAAATTGATCGGGTGTCTCGGGGATTTTTTTGTAGGCCTTCACAAACTTAAATGATAAACTTTTATAATCCGATAATTCATTGTTTAATTATTTCCCCTCAAACACATGAAATAAAAAAGCAAAATAATATGATAAAGTGAATTATTAAGAACATACCTTCAATCAAAATATTCATAATGTAAAACCAAGCATAAATGCTAACACTTTGCTAAAAATGTGTCATCAACTTGGGAATGCAAACGCTACTAAAACAATGAGAAATGTATGGTGCGTTACTTATCAACTTTGGGAACCTCGCATCGCGTTAACACCATTGCCATGTGGTTAATTGACTTGGTTTATGATGCTCCATTTATGTTTTAAGATATTATGTAAGAAATAATTGGAATTAAAAATAGTGAATAAATACCCAATTTCCCGCTAGAATTGACTTTGGCACCTCAGTGCGACGGCGTGATGGTTAGTTAGTCAGTTTTTTTTTATAATAGTATAGAAATCAGCAAAACGCTAATTTTATTATTTTACCGCTAAGCACAAAGTCAAAGTACAAAAGTGACTAATGCAGATAGTGGGACAAGTAGATTGACCCTCTTTCGGGAGGTGCCATTAATTTAGGAATACGTATTTGCACAGGTTGATGGGAGGGCCGTTGGTATAGCGTTTAGCTCACTACGCACCGGTACGCTACATTTCACTCGGATGATTTATGACCCACCATTGTTCGCGAGTACCCGCAATAAATGTGGGACGCGTGAATATATCATCATTATTATAATAATCATATGTCAACTTTACATAAATACCGTTGTTAAATATATAATTTCAATCTACACGAGAAATTACGTACACTGAAATACACGGGGGAAACGATTAAGTTGTCATATTTATATCTGAATACTGAGGGCGACAAATCACTAGTAATACGTGTCAGCTGCGCAAAGCGAGTACATTAGAGTCGTTGGGCGAAGAAGTGCAGCGAAGGCCAGGTCCCTAATTTCAAAATAATTTCCTGCGATCAGTCGCGTCTTGACACTTCCGGCCGTGCCAGCCGCGTGCAGAATTAACAAGCCGATCACACAACAGATCATTGATTAAGGTAACAGTCAACCGACAGCAGTGACGGGCGATTATATTTTATGCAAACATCGAGAGACTCGTTCTTATTATAATAATAGTCGCCGCACGGTGATGGTTCCCGAGTGACCAGTGAAGCGCCCGTTTGTTACTGTCGCATGCGTATAATGTGTGTACATGGGTTACATATTTACATTAATTTTATATTATTCTACATTTAGTTCATGATAATATAAATGATAACACAAGCATTAGCGGATTTAAACTAAATATGCATTTTGAAAAGATATATTGTTTCAATTGTTTATTATTAGTATATCAATTTAAAACACACACACTTTTAACTGGATACTCACAACGGTCAACAAAACATGTAAACCATGAATATAGGACTGAAAAACGAGTGTTAATTATCTCTCGCTTTTAAGTGCTAAATTCATCTTTTAATTTTAAAAAATACTTCAATATTTTAAATTTATAATGTAAAATGAGTGCAAGAAATTTAAAAAGATGTATACACGTCTTGCCCGCGCGGCAGTCTTAACCGTCGCGTTGCCATGTGGTCAATTGAGTTTCCACTGCCAATTTAAAGTTGATTTTCTTAAAACCTATGGACCCTAATATTATAAAAAAAATTGTAATCCTCCATTGAAGTGTTCTCAATATTTCGTAATAAAAAAAAAGCAAAAATTACTTCCTTCATCCCAAAAAAAAATATTTTCTAAGACTGCCCTCACCTTCATTCGTGTTAAGGTAGAATTTGTTTTGCTAATATTTACAACTTTATCAAAAGTGACAAATACTTACTCGCTGTTTTGAACATATTATAAATTATATCTTTGACCTTTTCAATAGGTACGTAATGATACCGACTGGATGAAAACGCACCACGTAACTTAATAATATCAGAACTGTGAAAAAATTAACACTTTACCAAAAGGGACAAATATTAATACGTACTCGTTGTCTTGAACGTACTATACATTTTGCCTAGGTGCCTTTATCTTCGCCCCGCCGGCCCGGCGTGCAGACAAGTTTCGACCCGACTTTTAGTCGATTTTTAGTCGCCCGTATGTTATGACGCATTACATATCAGAAATCGCATGGTTCCAGAAAAAAATTAATAATGATATGTTTTTCAAATAATCCATGTATGTTATAGATATCGATCTATTCCTAATGAAATTCCCTACAAGATGACATAAATTAAATTTTGATTCATCTAGTCATATGCTTGATATTTAGATAAAGTTAGCGGTAAACTGAACTTACCACATGGGAGCAAGCGTTTTGTTTTGAACACGGTACGTTAAGGGTTAACAGGAAAAAAAACTAACGCGTTGATGGTTAATCGGTATCCCTCACTGTGCGGCGAGTCTTAACACGATTTCCAGAATAGAAACACAAAAAATGTGGATGTAAAAATAACAAATTTAAAGAGAGCAAGATTGCATGGAATATATATATACCATTGGAATGACTTAATCATAAATAAATAAAAAAGCGATGTTAAAATCAAATTTAGGTCGCACAAAACCCGATCAAGAGGAAATCTTTTCAGAATATTTACGCCGTAGCGTTACTGTGGCCTCGAAAGGACACCCTCTTTGGATAATGTAAATACGAAGGCACACTATTGAATTTATTTTAAGCGAGCGAAATGCGATGTCCGCTAAATTAAATTTGTAGGTCCCCGAATATCTTCTCGTGTCTGGCAATTGTGTCTGCTTCCTTATCTTAATGATTCACCTGTCCTTCGTTCGTGCCAGTAAGGTGTCAGTTCAACTCTTAAGGTCCAACATGACCCGGAGACAAATAACATTTAAATCAAGAGCACGCCAGGGAACTAACATTACAAACAACTCGGCAAACGTCACTCACGGAAGGATGTACGGTGTAATTACAAACTCTATACAAAATTATGCAAGAGGCAGTGTAAATAAGACAAGGTTACCTCAAGTTATATCACTATATGGTATACTTTCTCGGCAAATGACATCGTATTCACGAAGATAATAATAAAACTACAATCATTAAGATAGGAAGCTATTTTGAAACTATAATATGTATTGTACAACGTAAAGAACACCCTCTGCAGCCTCTCTGAAGACGTTCCTGTCTAGAAATACAAAGCTGCGCATCTATAACACCGTCAACAAGTGGTGACATATAAATCTGATTCTTGAACTATTAAATAATACTGGTTTGAGAATAGTATCCTGAGATCGAAACATATTATTGCAGAGTTTACCTGGAGGCATAGGAGCAATAAAAATATCTGCCCCATAACCCAGCAGCTCTTCGTAACGAGCAGCGTAATAGCCGGTCAGAGATCAGAGCAACCAAGACCCTGTAAGCGTCAAAACCAGCCTTAGTAAAACCTTTAAAGTGGTCTTACTCAGGCTAGTTAGACAACGCCTGATGGATAAAGTTCTAGCAGATCTAACTAAACCGGGTGAAAAGGACTGCTGAGAGCGAAAGGCGCAGGATTAAGGGGCTTGAAATGACGTTATCAAGGTAGTTAAAACTCTTCAAGAGTTGTATGACTATCTGAAATAACAAAGTAAGTGTTAAATAAAAAAATACATCAACGTTATTAACTTGTAAAGTTTCAATATAGTTAAACTATTATACGAGTACACAGATTTTTAAATGAGAACGTAGCAAAAAAGTGTATTATCAATATATTTTTCTAAAAAAGGGGCGGATGCTTTGTAATGGTAAAATATTTATTTTCTGTAAAATTTAACCAACTGTTCAACTTTATGTCTAAACAATAATCAAATTTGATTATTAAGCGAAACTATCTGACATCAATCATAATAACCATTCTTCTTCTTTCGGTGCCTGATCACTACAGCAAAGGCATCTCTATCCTGCGCCACTTGGAACAGGTTCTGAACTCTTGTTATTCCTGTCCACTCTTTGATGTTCTGCAGCCAGGACAGCTGCGTTCTAACAACTCCCCGACGTCCCTCCACTTCACCCATTAATATCAGTCGAAGGACGTGGTATTTTTCTCCCATAGCACATGACCCAAATATGAGACCATTCTAATTTTCACACTAATAACCATACCGTGATTAAATACAAAGTGTTTTATAATTTTATATCTATAAGTTTATTATTTGATTTATTTCAAATAATAAACTTATAGATATAAAATTATAAAACACTTTGTATTTAAACAACTGTATGTAAAACCAAGATATGTTAAACGGTACATACAGTTTTACATACGGTTGAAAAAACAATTTGTATTGTGGCAGTCCATTCTTTCTGCCTACCCCTTCGGGGAGACGGCGTGATGGTTAGTTAGTTAGTTAGTTAAGTTTATTATTATTGTCCTAATATATTTCGTTATAATTCCAACAGAAGAAAATTGGGTCACACTCAAAGCGTGAATATAAATACACAACAGAAAAAGCAAAGCGGATAGTGGTTAGCCCTATGCCCAAGGCAAGCATAAGGGCAAAGTGACCCCAAAGGATAAATTTACAGCAAATTACCAGCCCAAGTGAATGACTAAAAACATCAAACTATTATAAATTTTTAATTGTATCTCAATAGAGACGAAGAAACAAACTGGAAACTGAATATGGATGATCAAGGTGTTTACAGGACTTATGACCTGTCATTGGTTGGGTTAAGCGCACGCTTTATGTAATTACAACATTCCCCATTCCACCATTGTTATTATGATCATGTATGATACATTTTTGGAAGTTGTATATATACTCCAAATTCATACTTATCTTCACGTGGCAGTTCCAGTTAGCCATCTATGTAGATTTGATTGTACTAATTAATTTTTTTAATATTAATCTATACAATCCATCCACTAACGCCATCTATGAAGAAAAGACTGTAAACACCTTGATCATCCATATTCAGTTTCCAGTTTGTTTCTTCGTCTCTATTGAGATACAATTAAAAATTTAAATTAACCACCCACAGGTGAAAATCCAGGATTCGTATACAGATGTAAGTATACATTTCACAAACAAACTATTATAGTTCAACTTGGTTAGCTATCCCGCTTTTGGAGATAAAATAAACATCCCACCATCTGACAGTTATTACATCGCTATATTTTATGTTAGATAACTACATACAACAACAACAACAAACCATCACGCCGTTTTCACGAAAGGGTAGGCAGAGAGAATGGACCGCCAACCCACTAGATCCTGATACACATCTCTGACTTCCTCCACATTCACGTCGATTCTTCCGATGTCTAACATGGCCGAGCTATAAGATTAGATTTACCAGTGGTCGGCAATCGGCAGTATTGGGAGAGGGGATGGTTTTTAATAAAAAAATTTACAGACTTCGATACAATAATTTTTTCAAAGAATTAATAAGATTAAGTGTACCTTGTTGTATCCAACAAACCATCAGGCCGTTTCCCCGAAGGGTTAGGCAGAGAGAATGGACCGCCACATTACTCTATCCTGACATACCTCTCTAGATTCCTCCACATTCATACAGCGAGTCATACACGCACGTCGATTCTTCCGGCTTCTAACATGACCAACCTTTGAAATTTGATTAATCTGGTCATCCCAAGTTTTCCTCTGTCTCCCACGACTCCATGCTCCATTCACACCGTTAACATATAGACATACGTTAACGGTGTGAATGGAGTATGGCCGAGTGGTAAGTGCATTGACTGCCACCCCGAAGGATCCAGGTTCGATTCCCGGCGAGGGCAGTGTGATTGTCACACTGTCTTTGATCTGGTGTTAGAATTTACGTGACAATAAAGTGGCGATAGATTAGCTACCTATCACATGTCACGAGAATCACTATGATAGCTATTACACCATTTACATCGATTTGACTCATGCTGTCATGATGTAAAGAGCGATTCAACAAAATAATAATAATAATAATAATAATACGTCTTAAGAATCTCATAAGGTAACGAAGTCTCACAAAATTCACTTTACAGGTTATAAACATCAATTCACTCCTTACGATTTTGTATGGTAAAAATTCAATTATCCTGTGAAAATAATAAGTGGTATAATAAGTTATACAAACAGATTAGACATTGATATTTAAAAGATAAAATATTTCACAATTGAAAAGTATAAAATTCAAGTGTGCCTAACAATCTGTATATATAATATACTCGTATTACACTGTTTTAAGTCTGGTGTAGAATTCACGTGATAATAAAATGGCGATAGATAGGCTACCTATCACTTGTCATGGGAATCAGTAGCTTAAAAGTTGTGTACAGCAAATGAGTTCAAAAAAATTCTTGTTTACAAACGTGGAAAGCAACGGGAAACTACCTCATTCAAAGGCCCAAGTGGAATCCCAAGAACCAGCAAAAATGTTGCACTTTGCTCCCAACCTACCCCTTTGTTTGAAACCAGCGAAGATCAGTAATATATCGATAAAGAAATCTTTGGAAATCGGATACAACTAGTCTCGTTGCGGACAGAATGTATGAGGTATGCAAGTCAAACGATTTAATGATAAATGTCAGAAAGTCAAAGGTGTTAGTTTTTTAAAAGAAAGAGCAAATGATAGTTTATAATATAAGTGTAAACGAAGAGAACTTGGAACAGGTGAGGGAATTTGTGTATTTAGGTAGCATGTTCACAGCGGACGGCCGAACGAATAGTGAGGTTGAAAGAAAGGTTGGTGCGGGTAACAAAGTGAATGGAGCTTTACACATGGTTATTGGAAACAAGAAATTATCAATGAAAGCGAAAATGGCCGTTCCCGGTCCCAACCTGGGTGGGGTTGAACGATTAACAACAGTTTCTCAAATCCTGATATTAAAACGGAATGTAAAGCGAAAGAAGGTATTGTGAACAAAATTATGAAAGGATCGCTGCGTTGGTTCGAACATATGGAGCGCATTGGTGAAGAAATAGAATACGTTAACGATGTTAATGGAGTTTTAGTCGGTTTCTAAAAGTATAGTTAAAAATTGTGACTACGAAATAAATGTTAATAAAATAAAACAAACAAATGATTTTACTGAAATCTCTTGATGGAAGTTCATTTTAAATAATAATTCAATAGAACGATGTTTTTAACTACTTCCACTTTGGTTTTTATTTCGACAGCGACCGGTTTCGCCAGGCTCAATGGCATCGACAGACTGGTGACACTATTGCAAACCGAGTTCTTTATATACATACAGATAAGGGGTGGTAAACATGATTCTATACAAAAATAATCTTTAAATAAAAAGATAATATATAGATTATAAACGAATTAATAGTATGTACGAGTATATAAAGGACTCGGTTTCCAATAGTGTCACCAGTCTGTCGATGCCAGCGAGCCTGGCGAAATCAGTCGCTGTCGAAATAAAGACAAAAATGGAAGTAGTTAAAAAACATAATTTTTTTTCATTATTATTAAAATAAAACAAAATTTACTTTAAATTTTAATTTAAAAATCGAACAGTTAAGATGAAAAAACGAAGTCCATACAGTATATAAACAATCTAGTTATTTCGAACTTCCTACTACACAAATGATCACCAATCATATTGCCATAATACATATTATATAATAATAATTACTATTTTTTTATAACTCTATGGGTTATTAAAGCGCTAGCAAATAAACGTAAAGGGTACTGATTTTAAATTGATTATCATGACATGTAATAGGTAGCTAATCTATTGCCATTTAATTGTCACGTTAATTCTACACTAAACCAAAGATTATGTGAGAATCACACTGTCATCGCCTGAAAACGAACCCGGTATCTTCGGCAGTTCGGCACTCTACCGTGAAGGTCGTCAATAACAAATCGAATATATTGTTTGGCAAAAATATAACACCATCTTAGAATTAGATATTCATGATCGTGTATTATGAAATTTGTTTTTAAGTTTTGCTAGTAAAACTAACTAACTAACTTACCATCACGCCGTCTCCCCGAAGGGGTAGGCAGAAAGAATGGACTGGCACACTTTTCTTTCCCGACATATTTCTCTCGCTTCCTCAACATTCATACATCGTGTCATGCACGCGCTGACTCCTCACATGGCCGACATTCAATATTTGATTTATTTGATCGTGCCACGTCTTCCTCGATTTCTGGTTCCATTTACATCGTTAACATATATTTTTTTTTACCATTAACTTTTCATCCACTTTTATATTTTCATATATTTTCATTCGACACTCTATCATACACAGAGTATCTACACATTCGTCTAAGAGATCTCATTTTGCTAGTATATATAATAATTAATGTTTTAATAATATAGTAAACTATAAATAACAAGGATATAGCGTACTCGTGCATATAGCGAACAAATGGTCCGCTTTCGTCTCTTCTAACACTGTCGTTAACGCTTAAAACGATCATTTCCACGGGTGCAGAATTCAACTAGCGTTAAATGTATGAATAAAATTCCGTTGAGCGTTTTGAATAAAAAAAATTAAAAAAATAACTTAAGGCTGAACCATAAAATTACTTTTTAACACAGAGCCACTTATTTCAATAGGGTTTACTGTTGAAAAGAAATCATGAATAAAATATATTTTAAAATAAAAGTTTTATAGTTGTACATTTTAACCGTTCAATTTACAACACTGCACTGTTATAATATAATATCAAAATGATGTATAATACACTGTTGTGAGAATGTCGCGACAGCTGTTTCGCCAACCGATGTTGTCATCAGCTGATGAAGCAGCTGTCGCGACATTCTCAAAAAGTGCATAATAAACAAAAATTACATTATAACAGTGTTGTAAATTTAACAGTGAATAATGTCGAAGTATTGTGTTTCGGCCAAAAACAATGGACTATTTAGACATACAATTATTAATTAAAACGAAATGCAAATCCAACATTTTTACAACAACAAAAACAACAAACCATCACGCCATTTTCCCGTAGAGGTAGGCAGAGAGAATGGACCGCAACACTACTCTATCATGACATACCTCTCTAGTTTCCTCCACATCCATACAGTGAGTCATACACGCACGTCGATTCTTCCGGCTGGTAACATGAACAACATTTTAAATTTGATTAATGTTGTCAGGCCATGTTTATCTCGGTCTACCTTGACTCCGTACTCAATTTATATCGTTTTTACAAAAAATTAAAACACAAACAAATTAATGGAGGGATGAGCCTGATGCTATGATTTCAAAATTTAAATATTCGGCTTCAGTTTAGTTGAACCATCTCGTGGACCCCTATTTAAATATCATGCACCGCCAATGTTTTTACTAATCGTCGTAGACCCCTTGCAAGTCGTCATATAGACCACTTTGGGAACCACTGATTAAGTGCATTATTCTTGTACATACGATAAATAAAAAACATATACACTTGTATATAAATAGTCCATTGCTTTGGCCGAAACACTATGATACTTTAACATTTTATAACTGTTAATGGAAAAACTTTGTTTTTATATAACAATTGTATTTATTTTACGACAGCTGTTTCATCAACCAATATTGACGTCATCATGTGTTACAATAATATATCAAATGTCTAATTTTCGTGATTTTTCGAATCTTTATGTGTATTTGTTCCTATGTCAATTTGAATAATTTCTTTGTAATAATTTTGAAGTTCTTGCTGAAATTGAGTTAGGTACCTAAATATTTTAATTAAAAGAACTATTAGAGGTGAAAAATATAATAATACAATAATAATAAAATAAAATCAATAATTAGAAGGAACATGTTTGATGTGTTTTTGGGTAACACCGTGTGATAACTCCTTCTCGACCGACGTTTCGGACACGTACACACTGCCGGCGACATGGTTCAACGGTGAAGTACCTAAGCAGACACAACACATATCACATTCATTACCCTGAAGATGGAGACTGCAACGATCTCCGAAACGTCGGTCGAGAAGGAGTTATCACACGGTGTTACCCAAAAACACATCAAACATATTGCTGCCAACCGTGAAAATCTACGCAATCAATTAGAAGGAACAATTACACATAATATAGAGTCAGAAACGATGAAACATAATAAATTAAAAACGATATATTATAACATATATAAAGCGACCGCGACAAAATAATTTATTGAACTGATGTTAAATGTCCAACCGTTTACATAACGATTAGTTGAAAATCTCGATAGTGATTGTATATCGGCACACTCAGACGTAATAATTATTTTCGTCAATACACGCATAATCACCTCACTTCAATCACGTATTCAAAACAAACACCAAAAAGTGAGGAATTTGTATGAATAATGCAAATATACCACACTAGCATCGATTGTTGATTGTTTATTCAATTTAATATTTGTTCCCCTAGATATGTGACTTTTCTGTTTGTATCTGGGAAACAACGTTTTCGTTTTTCAGTCAAAGCTGCTGTGGAATCTTAAGTTGACGAGAAACAAAAGACTTTTGAGTATGCACTCATTTTTTATACAATGAAAACAAATCCGTACCTATTTCGCAAAAGCACACATATACAGGTGTCCCAGAAGTCGACGTCAAGCCGGAAACGGAAGATAGAAGCAAGTCATGCTAGTTATGAGAAAAATGTGAAAAAACAGGGTGTTGATTTTCTCGATTTTTTTCTCGATTAAATTTAAAAAATACAAACTAAGATTTTTCACATTTTTCTCATAACTAGCATGCCCTATCATCCGTTTCCGGCATGACGTCGACTTCTGGGACACCCTGTATATATATATATATTTGTTCGTATATCAGAGAGACTCTTAGCTTAAATGAGTTCCACAAACAGAAATATATCGACTAAAGCAAAGATAACAGTGCACAATGGAGATCTAGTGCCGACCCCTATGTATGGAAGTGAAGCTTGAAATTGGCAGAAGAAGGATAAAAGTAGGAGAAATGCCGTAGAAATGAGGTCAATGAATGTACGAAGAATATCTAATGATGAAGTAAGAAAGGAATATAAGGCGGATGAATGTGTGACAAATAAAATTAAGAATGGGTCACTAATATGGTTTGGACATATGGGACGAATGGGTGAGGAAATAATGGATAAAGCATATATACAAATAGTGTGAATACAAAAAGATGTCGAGGAAGGCCAAAGAAGACATGGCATGACCAAATTAATCAATCCTGAAAGGCGGTCATGTTCGAAGTAGGATTAATGGACGAGCATGCATGTCATGATGTGTGAAAGTAGAAAAGGCACGAGAATTATATCAGGATAGAACAGTGTGGCAATCCATTACCTCTGCCTACCGCTCCGGAAACGGCGTGATGGTTAGTAAGTTAGTTCGTCCACAAATCCATTAATGAAAATAAGTTGTTTTTTTTCAACTTTAATTTTTAACACAAAAAATAATACAATGTTTTTTTGAATTATTGAGCTTTTAGCTATAGGGACTTTTGACATATCCACGTTCGAGTTTTTTTTTTTTTTTAAAAGACTAACATCAAGGATTTATATCAATGATATTAGAATTAATTTTACAATCTTCATTGTGAGCAGAAAATAGCTCATTATTATGAAGAAGGAATCTGGTCGTGTCCAGCCTTGAACCCATGTCCCCTAGATCAGGAGTCAAGCGTTCTATCCCCTAGACCACCACCCGAATATTTGATATTTAATGACTTGTATTCTTTTTCCAACGGGTCTTGTGCAAAATCTGTAAGTTTGTATTGGAATTAAAATCTCAAAATCGACAAAAAATTACATCTATGCTTTTGCCAAATATGTAAGAAAATTAACATTTATATAATAATAAAATAAAAAATGCATTCCAAAGAGCATTGAAATAAAATACTAGACATTCAAGACCGTTTCAATGGATGAAAATATAGACATATACTCGTAGATGAGCTACAAATAAATATTTCGAACGAAGAAAACTGAGTCATGTTTACATGACATAAACAAAAACATATTTAGTATAACTTTTAACTGTTCGATTGTATATAGAATATTTTAACATCAGAATTCCTGGAAACTGACTTCGTGAAATATTAATCGAGCCAACAAAGAAATTGCTACCACACCGGGCCGATATCCCAGGGATAGCTAAAAATAACCAACTGGAAGCCGTTTAACAACAACAACAAACCATCACGCCGTTTCCCCGGAGGAATAGGTGGAGAGAATGAACCGCCATACTTCTTTATCCTGAAAAACCTCTCTAGATTCCTACACATTCATACAAGTCATACACACACATCGATTCGTCCGACTAATATACCTTCAAAATTTGATTAATTTTGTCATGCCATTTTTTCCTCGGTCTTCCTTAACCGCCCTATCTTTGGGTTATTTTCCGATAATCGTGCAACAACAAAAAAAGTGTTTTTATTAATGAAATTTAATTATATATTCATTTAATTTTTTTTAATTACGAAACGTCAAATACTCGGCAGCACACTTCGCCTGCCCATTGTAAAACTATCATATTTATGAAGACTTGTACTCGAGTGTTGTTGGCACAAGCGCGTATCCCCGTATAACCTAACCTAACCTAACAGTTTGTACATTTTAGGTACATTACTTTTTCTCAAGCGCGTACGTCACGGGATAGCGCAGAATGGTACAGTCACAGTGAACGTATCACGTACGTTCAAATACGTTGGGTGGTTAACTCCGCACTCCATTCACATAGTTAACATATACTTTCCTAATCACTATTTCTTCATCTAACCGTTCTTGTATCCAAATGCACGCAGTGATCTTTTCTTAATTTTGTTCATAATATTTTTTTTCTGATCTAAATTCCTTCCTGGTATCAGTATTTGAAATTCTGTAGTACATTTTTTTAACACACACATACGTCTAAGGGATTTCATCCGCATTAATTCTGATCTCACCCTTCTCCCAATTTCACTATTCGCTTCCGTAAATAAAGATCGGGACTAGAGCTTAACGGTCATTTTATCTTTAGAAGAAGAGCGGAACATCCGCAAATTCAATAATTTAATATCAAAAATGTATAATAATATCACGCAAGATACGTTAATCATCAGTATAAACAACGTTTCAAGTATGACGACGAAACAACAGTCTCTAGCAAATTGAATTCTGTTGCTATCAGTCCATGGACACTTTGACCCGTCTTACATCCGTGTTCAAGGGATCGTTCCCTCAAACAGAAGATCGAATCTCTTTAGATGCGGTTACCTACTTGAGGCAAGTCGCAGTACCTTGACCAACGTCCATTATACACAAACCATTTACTTATATTAAACGAGTATACAGATTTGTACAGGGATCAGAGACATGTCTTCGCTCCGATGCGAATAATAATAAAATAATAAATCGATTAACATTTTAAATACGTTATTCACCACTTTTCTCCAATACTAGAGTCGATTTCAAAATTGTTGAATTTAACCAACCATGTGCGGCTGACTTCATTTGCAGTATAAAAAAAAGGTATCGAACTGCGATTGAGTACATTTACGGCTCAGACAGATAAGCCCAGTTCATTATACTACGCACAATTTAGTAATAAGAAAAACTAACTAACTAACAACCATCACGCCGTCTCCCCGAAGGGGTAGGCAGAAAGAATGGACTGCCACACATTTTCTTTCTTGACCCATTTCCCTCGCTTTCTCAACATTCATACATCGTGTCATGCACGCGCGTCGATTTCTCTGACTCATCACATGGCCGACATTCAATATTTGATTTATTTGATCGTGCCACGTTTTCCTCGGTCTTCCTCTATTTCTGGTTCCATTTACATCGTTAACATATACATTTTTTTACCATTCGTTCTTCATTCATTCTTTCCATATGTCCAAAGCATCTTAATGATCCTATTATTATTTTGTTCATAACACCATCATTCGCACCGAATTCTTATATTTTCATTCAACACTCAATAGACGTCTTAAACACCTTGTACTCAATAGATGCCTTAAATATGTATGCTGTTTGTAATTTCTTCTGAGTAAATAAACTGATTTGATTTGATTTGACACTCTATCATACACAGAGTATCCACACATTCGTCTAAGAGATCTCATTTTTACTAAGAAAATAAAATAAAAAAGTTTATAAGACACATTCGTATGGCTTATGAGCTGCAAATGTAGTATATACCCGTAGTAAGAAGCCATTTTTTTTACTACAAATTTAGCCGCTCGCCAATAGGGGTTAAATTAGGTGACTGAGACACTAACCGAATCCCGAATTCTCACACCCAATAATAGAACGATTGCGAGAAGTAATGAAAAATGTTTCATTGGTAAGCGCGATACATATTACTCGTATTTTAGTTGCATAACGATTCAAAAGTCTGCGTTTTGTGACGACCTAAGTGAACATATAATATTATTAATTAATTACATTCCCAGATACTGATCATAGACATTCGGCAAGATTGTGTCGGAACAGTGACGGCAAACGACCGTGATATCGAGTCGGTAGAACCTTATCGACGGATTTACGATGGCGATGACAAGAGATTTTAATATAAATCAAATTTATATTTTCGATAATCAGATTATTCAAAGATACTTACTCCTGGATGCCAAAGGTAAAAATTGGTAAGTCTAAAATATTACAATTCAATTTGTAATAATTAAATCTCAACATATCTCAATAAATATTAATATGAAATTATTCTTTATAAAACAACTATTTAAAACTTTATATTAAATATATAATAGTTGAAAACATCCGTTTTCTAAAAGTATGTAATACGAATGGCAACACGCGATACGAATAGTAGGTTAAAACCTTTTTAGGATCATCGCCCACCATCTTTACAATAAAAAAAAAACAATGTCCCTTCCCCATAAACGTTATAGAAATTACTTCCCTTTTTTATATATACTTTAAATTAAATAATATTGACATGTTTCGGACAGCCAGTCCTTCTTCAGTGATACTTATTATAAAGGTACATATTTAACGACCAAACAAGTTTTGAGGACTTCCGAAATGAAGACACTGAGGACGATAGCAGGCAAGACACTGAGGGATTGCGTGAGGAACACCAGAATAAGAGAGATATGTGAGGTTGAGGATATTATAAGATGGAGCAGACAGCGAAAAAGGGACTGGTACGGTCATGTTCAAAGAATGGACTCCCCTATATTGCATTGTATAATCAACCTCATGGGACTCGTCCTCGTGGAAGACCTCCTAAAAGATGGAAAGACAGCTGGGAATCTACCTCACAGGAGGAGCAACTCTCTGGAGAACATACCACATAGGTCTACAATAAGGAAGAAGAAGAAGATATTTAAAATATTATAAAATTGTTTACACGATCTGACAGATGTTGTAAAAATTTATTTTAGAACGTTTATGCTTTTGTTATAACAAATATTACGATTCAATTTAAATTTTAAAATAATAATTTTAAGTTCTTTTCTGGTATTTACATACAACAAAGTAAATACTCGTAAATCAAAGATTGGACTCGACGTTAAATTTATTTGATTATTTATAATATTTTCTTTATTTTTAATTTCTAAAATTTCGAGATTGGTCAAAGTTATATTTCTATTAACATGCAAAATTTAATACAAATTATTTAAATACAATTGCACATTACCTGAATATGTTCCATCTATCTAATATAACTGGGAGAACTAAATCTATTCGTTTCCCACAATTATAGCAGAGCAAGGAGGCATATCTCATTTTATGCCCCAAATTGCCGCACAGAGGCGCTTCGAAGATATCCTGCATTGAAGCCAATTCGTCTTCAAAACGAGGTGGCAACGAAGATAAACCTCTTTGGATGCAGTTATAGGGAATTCGTGAATACCCTTAAGGTTGAACCTCTGAACGCCTCTGAACCCCCTAACGCCCTCGTGGAAGGCTCCAGAATTCATCCACTGGTGGACGATAATACCAACATTAGGAACCCATGATGTAATGGTAATGAAAAATATAATTTTATCCCCCTTCATAAGAAATGTAAAGAAGTGAAGCTTGTTGGCAGGAAGATAAATACCGTAGAAATGAGATCACTGAGATTAATGTGAGGAGAAAAAATTTATGATAGAATACAGAACGATAAAGTAAGAAAAAGTGTAAGGCGGATGAATGCATCCTAAATACCATAAAATTAAGAAAGAGACACCGAGATGACATATGAAACGAATTGATGAGAGAGGAAGAATAGTGAAAATAATATATAAAAGCAGTGTGAATAGAAAAATAAGTAGAGGAAAGGCAAGGAAGACATGGCATGACCAAATTAATCAGTTACCGAATGGCGACCAATCGAACACGAAGTCGAAACAATCGACGAGCGTGCGTATCACAGTTTGTGAATGTAGAAAATGCGCGAGTTATATCAGGATACATTAATGACGGTCCATCATTTCGGCCTATATAATTATTATTTCTCTGCCTACCCCTTAAATATATTCATTATTTTGAATAATTGGAATTACCATAAATTACTTCCTATCTAGATTCTTAGATAAGGAATACTCTTGTTTTTTATCAATTAATTTTCACAATATGACGGCCGCGATTATGAAATTATACTACGCATTAACTTTGTGGTTAACCTCAGGAAAAGTACAAAGGTAAATATAATTTTCGTACAGACAGACCATTGTTACCTTCCTGCCTCCGAGAGCCCATAGCTTGAGCCGTACTCGGTAACCGTTTAATCCTTTGGCTCGCAACAGCCGCAAACCCAAATGGACCGACCGATCATTACCCCACACAACTCGCAAATACGCACCGTAAGTAATCCGTTACAATGCTTCACTTTAATCTATTTTTGCACATTTTTTTTTATAAAGCTAACCAGCCGTCTCTCCGAAGGGGTATGGAAGAAATAATGCACCGCAACACTGTTATTTACATCATTACAACATACACCTCTCGCTTCCTCAACATTCATACATTGTGTCATGCACACACGATTTCTCGTGGCCGACACTTAATATTTGATTGTGTCACGTTATCCTCGATCTTCGTTAATTTTTAGTTCCGTTTATGTTGTTTACATATATGTACTTTTTTATCATTCTTTCTTCATAAATTCTACGGGCGTATATCATAATATCAAAGAATTAAAAAAATACTTATTTTTTTCTATTGTATTCAAACTATGCTTCAAAATTGTTTTACTTGGATTTCATTGTCCAATTTTCATTTCGTCTTTTTATGTCCTTCTCGCACCCACCCTCGGCAAACTGCAAAAAGGACGAACGACTCGGTCCTTAATAAACTCAAAATAACAGGAAGACTATCTATAATATGCAGTCGGCGAGTATTGAGTATCTTTGGTCGCATTGCCAGGAAAAAACTTGGTAACTTGGAAAAAAGTATTGTCACAGGAAGTGTTCCCAGGCAAAAGAAGTAGAAGCAGATCTCTAGTAGAAGTAACTGGATTAGAAGGGGAAGACCTCTACTCGGCGCTGAGGCTGTGTAGAATAGAGGGTTGGAGGTGTTTTAACCATGACAGTTCCATGGATCACCATCCTCAGTAATGAGAAAACGAAGAAAGAAGAAGGAACCATTTCAGAATTGAACCTACCTCATATAACCTCATGTTCCATGGATCACTAACATGTTTAAAATTATCTCAATATATTATATATTAGAAACTCCTACGCGTTCCGTGTCTTTTTATTTTACATATAAATATCAAAATATATAAATCAACAACGTAGACGCCAGTAAATGAGTCACTCATGCATATTCCAAAGAGATTAGATTGTATTCCATATTCAGTAACTACTATCTACCACTCCCGATTTAATTGAATAATAAACTTAAACATTCCATAAGACGCAACATGTCGACATAGCTCAACTTCAGATCTCTGCATTCTGCAGTCATAAGAGTGAATTTTCTCATAATAAAAAAACAAAACACACTACTAGACAAGGAGCACGAGTTCATAGTTATTTAAAGACATACAGAATTCTGATTATAATTTAATTATATATATGCAAAGCTTTTTTTTCTTATTAGCGCATATCTCCATTTAGAATGTTAGCGCAAATCTCCGTCGGCAAACCTTACGTTGTTGCTCTTTATAAATTCGTGTCATCTATAAAACGTGATTTCTATGAGTAGACATTCATGCTGGGCAAAGATAAACTTTTGCGTGGAAGATTCCAAATATGGGGGAAGGCAGGTGACATAAGCAAAGTAATTTCAAAATATTTGAGACATTTTTAGACAAGGACAGAAAGTGTAATAAAAACAAAATAATAATTGACTGAAGACCTAATTCGTGAATGAGAGTCGCACAGGATAGAGAAAAATCGAAATCGTTTGAAGAGGCCTACATCCAATCGAGAGACTGCTAACGAATAAGAAGAATAATTGACATAGTTAAAAACCAAAATCCACCGGGTGGCGACTCTAACATGGCAGTGGGCAGGTCACGTAGCCAGAAGCTCCGATGAAAAATGGACAAGTAGACTGCTGACTTGGAGACCGTGGACGGCAAAGAGAAGACCAGGGTGATCCGCAACTACGGTGGAAGGATGATCTGAACAGACACGTCGGAATAACCTGGATGCAGTCTGCACAAGCCAGAGTGACATGGAGGAGGCCTTTGTCTAGGAGTGGACGAGAATAGGCTGAGGAAGAAAAAGAAAAACCAAAATACTAATTTTACACGACATCGATGGAATATTATATATGTTTTGCCAATATAAGCCCGTTAGGTGTCATATTCATGTCATGGGAGAAAAATATGAATTGCTCTTCCTGACTATTGAAGGCAAAATAGAGGGTCGACGAGGTGTGGAGGTGAATCTCCTGTCTCTACAACACAAGGAACTGGACTTACTTGTTGAGCGTTGATGAGCTATTTAGAGCTACCAGGGACATAGACGTATATTCTCAAGTATTAGTGAACATCAGGAGAACGTAACATGACACCCAAAGAAAAAGCAGTTTTAATAATTTATAGGATAAAAAAGAAATAAAATATACGAAAACGCATTTGTAAAATATATAAATTTTATACTTATTTTTTGTTTCTTAAACTCGAAATGAAATGCCTTCGCCCGCAGGGGGTTTTAAGATTCTGCTAAGGGGGATGGGTCCGCGGGGCGCACGCGCACCGCACGCAGCCGCCGATCCTTAGTACCTACCCTACCACAAGCAGTTGCCCGCATTCGCGACCCAATTTAGAACAAAACCCCAATAGTGTCTCTAGCGCGCTGGAACATATCCCCACTCGGCGGAGAAGTTCGATAACCCGCGGCGGGCGCGAGGTTAGAGCCGATGTTATCGCATAGGTGGACGGTAGGCGCTAGTGTGCACTCGGTTTCACTTTCACTCGCCGCTACTGCTAGCTCTAGCTCTAATGTATCAAAATACGATTGTCAACAATGACAATACACAACAACAAACTGATAATATTTATATCGACACAATTATGTCAAAATATAAATAAGAAACAAAAAAATGTACTTTTTTGCTTTAAAAATATTTGAAATAATATAATATTATAAAAAAGAGACATTATAGAAAAAGATCAAATAAAATAAAATACAAATAAATTATATACCTTATAGATTTTTTTTTTGTATTAACACAAAACATAAACAACAATGCACATTTTATAAATGAACAATTCCAGTTAGATACTCTCACAGATTAGAAGATTATCTAATGTCAAATTTTTGGAAACACGAATGTTTGAAGATCACCTAGCGATTGAAGTTCACAAAATCAAATGTAAATAAATGCACACATTTAGAATGGAACACGTAAACACAACCACGTGTTTAAAAAATACAGAGTGGCCATTCGACAACAACAACAGAAGGTAACGCGGCGAGCGGTGGATCGACGGCGGCGTACGGGCCGGCGGACGACGCGACAATGGCGCGCGGCGGTCCTAGCAGCCGGCGGGCCGCGCGCCCCTCCCGCCCCCGCCCTGCCCGCCCGCGGCGCTGCTCCAGCGTGCAGCCTTTCGGGACTCCGGGTCTATCCCGACTCTCCTTCAACCGACCGCTTCGAGTTTTTGCCGATTATACTTTGCAGCCGGCTATGAGAAGGCGGCGAGCCCGCGCTCGCGATGTGTGCACAAGAATTATGCCTATTTCCGTAAACACGAAATTACGACCAAAACTAATGTAAACAAGAAAAACGAAATGAAGCCAATATGTCACTTAACAGACAAATAATATATTTGAAGCAATACACCATGGAAACAGGAAGGGCTGATCGACTACGTCAGGTGCAGCCCTCATACTAAAAATGTTTATTATTAATGTTATCATTTTTTTTTTATCTAGTTAATAAAACGAAGCATCTTCTACAGCGCCCTTGAGATGTGTAATTCATAAAAATGGCGCTCTATAAATTATCCAATTTATATTATTATATAGAGATGGTTTGGATATACTCGTATGGAACAAATGGACGAGAGAAGAACGGTTAAATAAAATAAACCGTGGAAGACCAAGGAAAGCATGACATGACCAAATTCATCAAATACTGAAAGGCGACCACATTCGAAGTCGGAAAAATCGAGCTGCATGTTACGATGTATGGATGTAGAGGAAACTAGAGAGGTATGCCAGGACAGACCAGTATGGCGGTCCTTCCTCTCTGTCTTCCCCCCGGGGAAACGGGATGATGGTAAGTTATAAGCCATTATTATATAATTTGTATCGCTTGTGTACTTTGTGTATATAAAGTGATGTAAAAACAAAGTACATATGTGTGATAAATTATTTTTTATGAACATACTGACGGAAATACATAAAACGTCCGTTGTTATAACTCGATACGAATTTTAATTCATTTTTTATATGTAAACATTTGACATACATCACGAGTAAACATACATGTATTAATAGTTATAAACTATTTGAATAATCATTGATCCTAAATTATTTATAGAATATATGGTATATGGGACAGTCTGCAACACTAGCGTGAATGGTGAAAATTTGGAGCAAGTAGATGAGTTCGTGTATTTGGGTAGTATATTTACAAAAGAGGGGCGAGTGGAGAGGGATATTGAAAGAAGAGTTGGGGCAGGCAACAAAGTGAATGGTGCACTTAAAGTTGTCATCGCAAACAAAAACCTATCCAAAAAAGCTAAAATGGCCGTGCACAGTGGTGTTCTTATACCGACCCTTATGTATGGAAGCGCAGCATGAAACTGGCAAAAGAAGGATGAAAATATAATAAATGCAGTAGAAATAAAATCTCTTAGACGAATGTGTGGATACTCTGTGTATGATAGAGTGCCGAATGAAAATATAAGAAGTGAATGCGGTGCGAATGATGGTGTTATGAACAAAATAATGAAAGGATCATTAAGATGGTTTGGACGCCTGGAAAGAATGGTAAAAAAAGTATATGTTTATGATGTAAATGGAACTAGAAATAGAGGAAGGCCGAGGAAAACGTGGCACGATCAAATAAATCAAATATTGAATGTCGACCACGCGAGGAGTCAGAGAAATCGACGCGCGTGCATGACACGATGTATGAATGTTGTCAGGAAAGAATAGTGTGGCAGGCCATTCTCTCTGCCTACCCCTTTGGAGAGACGGCGTAGTGGTAAGTTAGTTGGTTAGTTTTCTAATTATTTATTAGGCATTTACCCAGAACATTGTTTTCATACCTCCCAGATTGAGTGACCCTTGTATGGATCTAACCTGGGATGGGATTAACATTTGAACCCTCGAAATTAGGTTTAACCTTTAATTTTTCAATTTTTACGTAATTTACTCTACTTTTTAAGTAGACCTTTTTAATATGCTCATATTTATCAAGCTTTTAAAGTATTATATTACTTCTATGTTTTACCTACGTATAAAACGGGACATAATTGTACTTAATAGTATCGGATAATTTAACTCACGCCGTCCTCTCGAAGAGCCCTCTCGTCCTTCTCGAATACTCAACATTCTATCATCTTATCGTGGACGCACGTCGATTTCTCCGACTCTTCATATGGCCGACATTTAATACATGCCATGTTTTTTCAGCCTTCCTATATTTTCAGTTCCATTCACATCGTTCAGGTATACTGATTTTACCATTCTCTCTTTATTAATTATTTCGATATGTCGCGACAATTTCATAAAAAAACTAAATTAATTGTGATATTATACAACAGTGTTTTAATTAGGCAGTAAAAATATCAAAATGGATTATTAAATCAATTTACATAATTCGAGGCTTAATGCATATAATTGAATGAAAGCTTTATAATAATAATTATTATTATTATGTTCACATCGATAACACATTATTATTTACTAACATCATACACAACTGTCATTTTTCCATATAAATATGTTGGCCTCATTCAAGATTGGTTTATTTATGTAGAATAGAATAGAACAGAATAGAATAACTCATTTGTAAAAGGGATTAGAAGAAACATACTGGGATTTAAAATGAGAACTAATTAGTGTGGCAGATAATACATAAATAATAAGTACATAATAAATATAACAAACATAATTTTAAACATTATAAACATTATTATTCTAATACCTGAATGTGAGCAATAATTTGCTAAATAAAACAAAACGTGTTCTGGTTAGCTATGCCCATATGGTTCATAAACAATTATGTTATTTTTACAGCTTAAATGTGTATCGGCGGTAAGGTTGCCAACTCCGAGGTTATTCTCATTTTCATTGCGCAAAACTGAAATATATTATAAATGCCAATTCCCCATATTCTCCACTGAGAAACCACCTAACATAACATACGAAAAATGTTTTAATAATTAATATTTCGTTATTGATGTGTTAAAAATCGATGAAATCTTTAAAATTATAAACTAAATTCTGTATGCGGCTAACCGGAGAATTAAATTAATTCATATTGGAGTTGTACTCAATAATAAGGTAGACAATGCCTCCAAGTTGGTCTTAGAGGCATATACGAGTAGAATTATTATTATTATTTAGTTGAATCGCTTCTTACATCATTCAAGAGCGAGCCAAATCGATGTAAAAGGTATAGCTTTCATATTGATTTACAGAGGTGTGATAGATAGCTAATCTATCGCCATTTTAATGTCAAATGAATTCTACACCAGACCAAAGACAGTGTACAATCAAACTGCCATCGCCGGGAATCGAAGCTGGGCCTTCGGTGTGGCAGTCACAACACTTGCCACTCGGCCACGAAGGTTGTCAATCATAAACAAATCGTATGTAGTAATATATCGTAATGTAGTAATATATCGTATGTAGTAAGTAGTTCGAGGCTATCAGTTATTGAATTTATAAAATAGGCAAACTAAGTCTGTTATCATCTTTTGATAAATTAAGTAAAATATGGAAAATAATAATAAAAATTCATGCATTCTAAGTTTTCCAATCCTTTCGAAGGGTATTCAGCATCAAAAATGTTTTACAAATTTTCACACGATTCATTATTCAGACTTGCAATTCCGGGTTCGGCATTACAATTCATTTTGTTCCTGTTAAGAAAGGCAATGATGGAAACGAAGTCACGTGCAATAGAAATTATTTAAGAGTGTAGATGAATTGATCGATATCTTTATCTGAAACATTTACATTCAACCTGGATTCTGGACAGCAACTTCAGCTGCACAATCCAGGCCAATCCTGGATGTTTGGCAACCCTAATCGGCGGGTAAGTCGTTTCGTGCACCTTTTTTTGTTATTTGTAATGAAACGGCACGGGCGACTCGGCTTCGACTACAAATGGTAACATTAAAGCGATCCAACTCTGAGCTGATACAAAAATAAACATGCAACCATTGTCACTTGTGGTTTGTGGCAACTGGAAAAGTGCACTCTAAAAAGAATCAGACATCGCGAGAGACGGACGCTTTTAGCGGTGAAACATCTTCTGCGCACGTCGAAAGTGAACAAAGATGCATTCGAGAATTCAAAAACAAAGATTATTTTTTAAAGCAATTGCGATCAGATTTCTATTCTCGCAGTAACCGTTCGGTAAATACACAAACTGTAATATAAAATATGTAAATATATACATATCATAAATAATTTGCAAAAAATACAGACAAGGTGATAAATATTTATGAAAACATCTGTTTTCTAGAAGCTAAATTATATTTTATGGAAGTAACATGTTTCACCTTGCTTAGACGTTATCAACTGTCATGCCTTAGGTTAGTAAAGCGAAACATGTTATTACCATAAAATATATTAAAGCCTCTATAAAACAGCCATTTTCATTCATATTCTTCTTCGTTAAAACGGGACTGAGTGAAGGGAAGCTTCACGCGTTCCCTACACCCAGTCCCGTTTCCGGCCAGTCTTTTCATTTTATTTCTGGTCCATATAGGGCGTCCCTTGTGCGGCCTCTGTAATTTCTGCCACCAACCATTCGATTTTGTACCATTCTATTGATAAAATTTTCCACAATGAAGAAGGATAAGAACCATTCGAAACGTCCGGGAAATAATATAGTATGATGAATTATTCGTTTATTTCTTAAAGTTATTCAAAACTGGATATATTTGAAATATAAATACCTACATACTTTCATAAAAATTTCATAAAATGAATGAGTCAAAGGTTATGTAACACGTGAGTACAAAAACGTGAAATATAAAGAGAATAATTTTATTTGTCTTTTTCTTTTTTACATACTTTGTATATACAAAACTAACTTTTTTTTAATATTTAAATTATATATCAGACATGTTTCGGACAACCAGTCCTTCCTCAGTGATATTATAGAGATAGAATTTAAAATATTATAAAATTGTTTACAAATATGATTAGTTTTGACATTTATTGAAATCTTTATAACATCTGTCAAAACTGATCATATTTGTAAACAATTTTATAATATTTTAAATATGATATTACTAATGAACGACCGGTTGTCCGAAACATGTCTGATATGTAATTAAAAATAAAATAAAGTTAGTGTTGTATATACAAAGTATATAAAAAATAAAAAAGACAATAAATAATTTACAACACAAAGTATGGCGAACATAGAAGAAGAATTTTCTTTGTATTTGAAAATATATATATATATATATATATATATATATATATATATATATATATATATATATATATATATATATATATATATATATATATATATATATATATATATATATATATATATATATATATATATATATATATATATATATATATATATATATATATATATATATATATATATATATATATATATATATTTGGTATATATTATATTATACCATATATATGAAACAATGCTTTTCAAATTGAGAGGGAGATGAAAATAAAACATTAAACTGAATTACGTTATAAAATTTTAATGATCTTCGATAAGATTAGTATAATATTAGATATGAATTACGTAATGATGAGATTATATTACCTTCGGATATTGTACAAAAAGTGTTGTGATTAAATACATCGTATAAATGCAATAACGTAGTTCAAGAGCGGGTGCGATGGGCGGTGTCTTCCCGCCCACCGTCATAAAATAAACAAAGTAATATCACAAGATTGCCTGTAGGGGGATTGTATTTTCAAAAGCAGTCGGCAGCACTAAAATTAAATGAGTTGAGTGACACGAAAGTTACAAAGTTTGTTTAATTTTAAATAGTAATGGAATAAGCATGAAACTGACAAAAGAAGGATGAAAGTAGAATTAGCGCAGTAGAAATGAGATCTCTTTAACTAATGTGTGGATACCTGTGTATGATAGAGTGTCGAATGAAAATATAAGAAGTGAATGCGGTGCGAATGGTGGTGTTAACTAACTAACTAACTTACCATCACGCCGTCTCCCCGGAGGGATAGGTAGAAAGAATGGAACGCCACACTGTTCTGTCCTGACATACTTCTCTCGCTTCCTCTACATTCATACATCTTGTCATGCACGCACGTCGATTTTTCCGACTCCTCACGTGACCGACATTCAATATTTGATTGATTTGATCGTGCCACGTTTTCCTCGGCCTTCCTCTATTTCTAGCTCCGTTCACGCCGTTTACATATACCTTCTTAACCATTCTGTCTTCACTCATTCTTTCCATGTGTCCAAACCATCTTAATTACCCTTTCCTTATTTTATTCATAACACTTTCATTCGCACCACATTCACTTATTATAAATGAACAAAATAATGAAAGCATCATTAAGATGGTTTGGACACATGGAAAGAATGAATGAAAAAAGAATGGTAAAAAATTATATGTTAACGATGTAAACGGAACTAGAAATAGAGGTAGACCGAGGAAAACATGGCACGATCAAATCAATCAAATATTAAATGTCGGCTACGCGAGGAGCCGAAGATATCTATGTGAGTGCATGACACGGTGTATAGTGTTGAGGAATCGAAAAGTATGTCAGGAAAGAACAGTGTGGTGGTCCATTCTTTCTGCCTACCCCTTCGGGGAGACGGCGTGGTGGTTAGTTAATTAATTAATAAGGGAATAGTTTTGACACGAGAAAAACAATACATATTCTCAAAAGTATCAAAAATGATATGACCTTAAAAGTATAGTTAAGATCTATATTTCTAAAAGTAGAGATCTTAAAAATTCCGGCTGTAAGCGTTTGAAATGTGGCTGAATCGCAAAAGGTTACGCACCGCTTGGAACAATATAGTCAGCAACATAAATATTCTCCAGAGAGCCAGAGCTGATAGGGATTTGTTGGTCAATATTAAAGTCGACCTTCGTGGCAGAGTGGTAAGAGCTCTGACTTCCATACCGAAGGTCCCGGGTTCGAACCCGGCGATGGCAGTGTGATTGTCACACTGTCATTAGTCTGGTGTAGAATTCACGTGACAATATAAAATGGCGATAGATTGGCTACCTGTCACATGTCATACGAATCAATATGATAGCTAAAATAAATTGTATTCAGTAATTGGGTTCAAACGACCTGTTGTATACAAGAAAAAAAAAACGTTAGGTTAGGTTAGATTAGGTTAGGTTATATTTTGGTTGTGTGCTTAGAAAAGGCAATATGAGTTGCTGCACTTGATAACTGAGGGCAAAATAGATAGTCGACAAGGTGTTGGCGAATCTCCTGGGTCCACAACATAAGGGACTGAACTGACTTGAAAAGTGTTGAGTCGTTTCGGAATGCCAAGGATAGAGACGCCTACTCTCAAATGATAGTCAACGTCGCGTCGGGGGGACCTAATATAATACCGAAAGTAAAAGATAAGTAAGTACTATCTGGTTAACGAGTTCCTTTATTGCATTCATTGAACGGACAATGTAATCTGTGGATATGCATAACCATATTCCAACGAGTTCATTCAAACGCTACTGTACAATTCTATGATCACTTCTAATCACTCTCACAAATTAACTTCTTATATATGATAAACTTTGAAATAACATATTTATTTAACAAAGCGACTTCCTGCGAGAAACTCAAGTAGGAGTCGGTATAACTTAAGCTCACATCAGCGGTACCTACTCGTATAATATTACAATATCTCAAGCTCTTATTAGAGTTTCAAGTGCGTAAGCTCTATAGAGACTGATCCTTGATAGGAAAACTAGGAAATATGGTTTTGCGGGAAGGTAATACGCTCCCGGGACTATGTTCAGATAAACGAGTGTGTATGCAGCCAGTACTCGTCATGTGTATCGCACGAATATGTATAGATAGTAAACTAGGTTTCACACACTCGCAGTAGTTGGAAGACGGATTAAATCCACAAGCCCACGGAGATACTCTATTAATAACACAATGGTGTGATAATTCATTTCTTTTTATTGACTCTTTCCATGCGATTCTAGGCAGCTTTCACCCGGTTAGCATCGCGGTCAGTGCAAGACAGTCGGTCTACCTACTCTCATTAAAATGACTATTTTCATCATCATCAGCCGCCTGTCTTCCACTGCTGAATGTAGGCCTCTCCCAAAGCACGCCACCGCCCCCTATTCATTGCCGCTCCAATTCATCCATGTCCAGCAATCCTCTTCAGATCGTCGGTCCAGCGGGCAGGGGGACATCCAACTCTGGGGAATCCTGTACGCGGTCTCCACTCCAGAACCCGTCTCCCCCATCGGCCGTCGGTTCTCCGGCAGATATGGCCAGCCCATCGCCACTTCCGCCCGCCCATCCTCAGAGCCACCTCAGTCACCTTAGGTTGTCAAATAAATTCGTTTCTAAATCTGTCCCTCAAGGTTATTCCAAGCATGGCTCTTTCCATGGATGTAATGATGTAATAGCCAAAATGACTATAACTCAATTTTCGGAATTTTGACCTCAAATTTTATACACATGTTTTTGAAGGCATAAACTTTAAATTAAAGGTTTAAGGTTTTATTGCATTATAATAGTAAATTAAATTAATTTGGATATGAGGTACACATTTAAAGGTTACTCAAGGCAGAATTATTTCTGAAACATGGAAACAATAATCAATCCAAGTGGAGACTTATTATATATTATTTTTATTATTGTACACAACAGGTTGTTTGAAATCAATTACTGTATGTAATTTTTTTTAGCTGTTATATTGATTAGCGTAACGTGTGATAGGAAGCTAATTTATTGCCCTTTTATTGTCACGTGAAGCAAAGAAAGTGACACTCTCACTGCCGTCGCCAGTGGTAATCGGACCCGGGACCTTCGGTATGGCAATCAGAGCTCTTACTACGAAGGTCGTCTTTATTAGAATATATTGAATAATATATAACTAGTTAAACGATAAATTAATATCGTTTTATTAGATGAAATTGGTTGATATGCTTATTATACGAAGATCAAAACAACAACAAAAACTTCGTGATTTGTTATCAAATCAAATCAAATCAGTTTATTAACTCAAAAGACATTACAAAGAACAAAATGTTTAAGGCATCTTTTGAATACAGGTAAAATATTATAAAAATAGAACATAATACCAATAACGCATTAGATATGGGTCGACATTAGGAAGACAAGATACTTTCTAAGAGTATTTGTCCCCTGAAGGGACCTTCACTAATATGAAAGACGTCGATCTCCGAGGAGACCGCGTTCAGCAGACTCTGCTGAGCAGAATTGCTCTTCCCACCGGTGTCACCAGAGGCAAATTGGTTCTGGTGGCCGGTAGGTAAAAAAATATCTGATGTCGTTGTCAGATAAATCATCAGGGACAAAAAGACCAACACCCTCTAACACGGCCTCTATATACAACTCTATCAAGTTGAAGGCAACACAAACAAAGGCGCCTACCATTATGTCACTGGTCCGCGATTCGACATAAGACAGCGCGTAGAAGTTTGTAGTCATATAATATTATACAATGCATTCTAAAATAACAGTGGAGGCCGACGAGTTAGACAATGCACTAGAGTCGAGGGAAAAAATAAATGACAGGTTTAAAGTTCGAAGGTAAACCTCACTGAACTGGTTGCAATAGGCTAATACACAACAATTAAAGCCTTTGTTCTCAAATCAGTATCTGTATAATAATTCGCCTCCCTAACCCTTTAAACTCCGTTTTACAACAACAACAATAACAACAAACCATCACGCCGTTTTCCCGCAGGGGTAGGCAGAGAGCTAGCTTCCTCCACAATCATACAGCGAGTCATACACGCAAGTTGATTCTTACGACTTTTCACATGACCAACCTTTAAAATTTGATTAATTTGGTCATGCCAGGTTTTCCTCGGTCTGCCTCGACTCCGTACTCCATTTACATCATTAACGTATACTTTCTTTAACCATTATTTCTCCATCCATGCGCTCCATATGTCCGAACCAACGCAACGATCCTTTCACAGTTTTGTTCATAATACCTTCTTTCACTCTACATTCCTTATCAACATTTGCTATTTTTATTCATTTGCAACAACATACATATCAACATTTGAGATTCTGTCGTAGATCGTATACGTCTTAGGGACCTCATGTCTACCGCATTTATTCTGCTCTCATCCTTCTTCTGCCAGTTCCATGCTTCGCTTCCATACATTATGGTTGGGACAAGAACTCCGTTTTATGATCTACAAACTAGCTAATCATCACGCCGTCTCTCTGAGGGGTAGGCAGAAAGAATGAATGCCACACTTTTATTTCCTGGCATACCAACTTCTTTCGATTCCTCAACATTCATACATCGTATCATGCACGCACGTCGATTTCTCCGACTCCCCACGTGGCCGACATTCAATATTTTATTTATTTGATCATCCCACGTTTTCCTCAGTCTTCCTATATTTCTAGTCCTATTTATATCGTTAACTTATACTTTATTACCATTCATTCTTTACGTGCGTGACTCGCTGTATGAATGTGGAAGAAGCTCGAGAGGTATGTCAGGAGAGAGTAGTGTGACGGTCCATTCTTTGTGCCTTCCCCTGCGAGGAAACGGCGAGATGATTTGTTATTGTTTTTGTTGTTCTAAGCCGTCTGATTGTTCCTTTCAATATTTTGTTCATAATACTCGCACCGCATTCACTTCTTATATTTTCATTCGACATTCTATCATACACAGATTTTCCACACATTTGTGTAAGAGATATAATTTCTACTGAATTACTACTAGAGGTTTTAAGTTTTATGCTTAAGTCCTAAATTATTCTCGGTCAGGGAATGAAATACCAGTTAGGGTCGGCATTGTAGCTTATGATGGGATTAGTCTAATTATTTTTTTTTAAATCTGTTCCCGAGAAGAAAAGAGGAGCAGTGCCTGGATGAATTTTTTGTGGTAAGAGATTTTTGAGAGTTTGGCGGAGTACGTGGTGGGCTATCGGAACGGATTTTTTTATCTGCATTAATTGCAGGAGGAAAAGACTGAATGCTGGTGGATAACGTGATGGTAAAGGGTCATTATTGATAAGGCAGATGGGAATAATTAAGGTCGCGGTCTGGGAATGAAAGAGATGAAAATAAAATAGTGCAAGAGTAAGAGAACTGGAGTTGCAGTGATATCACGTACCAAAAGAGTGTGGTTACGGTGGCTGTTTAATTTTATTTTTTATATAATTTAAACGAATTACATGTTTTTCCTTGCTAAGTCAATATCAAATGTCGTTCGTGCGTTAGCAAGACGAAATATGTCATTTCCATAAAATATTATAAAAACATAAATTTTTATACGTATTTATTATTATTAATAGTGTCGGGGTTAAATGCATAACTCAGATAAACATATTTCACAATGAAATATATGACACGAATAACCGAAAAACGCCGACTCTGGACCTACTTATCAAATCTGATGATTCGAGGGCCCAGATTTATTCAGTTTGGTCACTAGGTCACTAGAGCAGGGCATCGTGTACAAAGCATATAAAAGCAGTACTTCCTATCACCCAATACGTCATTCAGTATTGCGACTTCTAACCGACCCGAGTCTACGCTACCAAGTCTACGTACGAGAAACCTCCGACCTTCCTACCGAGCTACACAACTGTATACACTGCTACGCCACGAAGCCCTCGACGAATCTTCGCTCCAGCCGACCAACGCTACTGCCCCGCGAGCCATCATCCTCCACTGTTCACCCCCGGACTCCGCCCCGCTGCTATCGACATCCAGCCACGCTCCATCACGAGTACATAATACTGTTTACGTATGATTACTGGTGATATGTAATAAACGCTGAAACCTCCACCGTCTTTCAACTCTCACCACAATCCCCAAAGTGGTGACCCCGACGACGGCCTGTCACCCCCAAAATAGTGTTTTATATTCATAGAAATGTACACACCCGAACTGCAATAGTAACTACGCAGGACTAGAATTATGATGTCTTTTTTTAAGTAGGTGTAAAAAGATTTTTATTTGAGTTAAGTTGCGTCTTCTAAGCCAACGGAGTGCAACGGGTTAAATCCCAAGAGCTGGCCTCTGCCCGTCCTAGAAGGTTACATTCGGTCTCACCGTAATCTATGAACTTTATTAAATCCTATTATAAATTAATATAAAGAAAATACGATTTAGTTTTGAACTTACTAAGTTATATAAGACATAAATATATTATACATATTTTATTTACAATGCCAAACACAACAAAAGAATTAATCACTTCACACGTTTACGGTAGAATATTCTGAAATTTGTCAGATTTGGGTAAAAACTTTTAATCCGAAAAAAACCGATGTAACACAATGCTTTTAAAAAAAAATCTACCGCTATTGATGTTTGCAGGTAGGCGAAGTATAGGAAAAAAAATACCTCTGATGTATGAGGATTTCGGGTATTAAATGGTAAATCTTTATTTCTTTTATCCAAATTCTCCGAAAATGTATATTTCAATATCAAATAAATATGAAAAATGAATTTCGTGTCTAGATGATAGATAATAAAAATATATTTCGTATCTGGACAATATACAAAATACGAGTACATTCAATAGGTATAAAAAAATTGTATTGAATCATGTGGAAATAAAGCTAAGATGGCAGTGCATAATTGGTGTTCGTGTGCCGACCCTTATGTATGGAACTGAAACATGGAATTGGCAAAAGAAGGATGAAAGTAGAATAAATGCAGTAGAAATGAGATCTCTGAGACGAATGTGTGTTAAATCTGTATTTGATAGTGTCTAATACAAGTATGAGAAGTGAATGCGGTGCGAATGAAAGTGTTATGAACGAAATAATGAAATGGTCGTTAAGATGGTTAGGACACATGGAAAGAATGAGTGAAGAGAGAATGGTGAAGAAGGAACTTGTAAACGACGTGAACGGAGCTAGAAATAGAGGAAGGCAGAGGAAAACGTGGCACGATTAAATCAATCAAATATTGAATGTCGGTCACGTGAGGTGTCGGAGAAATCGACGTGCGTGCATGACAAGATGTATGAATGTAGAGGAATCGAGAGAAGTATGTCAGGACAGAACAGTGTGGCGGTCCATTCATTCTGCCTACCCCTCCGGGGAAACGGCGAAATTGTTAGTTAGTTAGTTGGATATAATAAACAATATAACATTACTGGAGGCAAATGTACTAAATTTACAATACAATACAAACCATCACGCCGTTTCCCCGCAAGGGTAGGCAGAGAGAATGGACCGTCACACTACTCTATCCTGGCAAACCTCTCTAGCTTCCTCCACATTCATACAACGAGTCATACACGCACGTCGATTCCTCCGATTTCTAATATGACCAACCTTTCAAATTTGATTAATTTGGTCATGCCATGTTTTCCTCGGTCTGCCTCGACTCCGTACCCCATTTACATCATTAACGTATACATTCTTAACCATTCTTTCTACATCCATGCGTTCCATATGTCCAAACCAACGCAGCGATCCTTTCATAATTTTATTCATAATACCCTCTTCCGTTCTACATTCCTTTCTTATATCAGCATTTGAGATTCTATCGTATATCGTTCAACCACACATACGTCTTAGACGGGACCTCAGATTTAAAGAAATTTAATTTGATCTAAAACCATTAATCCTCTCTGAAAACGTAGTATGTTCCTTTGGTCCTCTTGACCTTTCAGTCTCTCAATTAATGTTGAGATGTTATTAAGGATTCCTTCCTGAAAGGTCCTTTTGTACTTATTAACCTAACATATACTCATTCCGCTTGATTGAAGCCGTTCACTTCCACTCAGATTCTATTCTCAGACATCCTTTGCTGCCTACTTGATCTCCCTCCTACTCATGTTTACTTCCAATTGTATTATACCTTATCCAACCCGGAGAGTCAATATAAATTCTCAAATCAAATCAGTTTATTTCATCAATAGACATTACAAAATTAATTTTGAAGGCATCCATTGAAAACAGGTAAAATAATATATCATGTATAGTATACTACCAGAAACGCATGAGCGATGGTTCGACATTAGGAAGACAGGATACTCTCCAGAATTAAGAGTATTTGCCTTCTTAACGTACTTTCACTAATATGAAAGACGTCGATTTCCGAGGAGACCGCGTTCAGCAAATTAATTGCTCTTCCCACAGGTGTCACCAGAGGCAGGTTGGTTCTGGCGGGCGTCAGGTAAAACAATATATGCTGTCGCTGTCGGAGATATCTATCAGGGATAAAAAGCCGAACACCCTCCAGCACGGCCGAGTTCTCGAAATATCCTCCGAGTAATAAAGAAATGCGTTATGAGATGCCCATCTCTTTGAAGCTGCAGAGAGTTGGCCCCAAGCATTGCCAAAAGAAATGCCGTGGGATAGACCCACGGATAGCTACCATACTCCTTCATGTAGAGATACCTCAGAATTTTTTTCTGAACCCTCTCCAGCATAACGGAATATCTCGCCTCGCGAGGACTCCATATCAAAGAACCACTTTCGAATCTGCTCCGAACCAATGCGTTGTATAGGACTCTGAGCACATGAAGATCCCTGAAAACTCTTATGAATGAATTATGAATGTATTTACGCGATTGGTGATTTAAATTGAGGTGCGATTAATGGAACTTCAATCGACGTGTCAATATTTTCGTCCCAATGTGAATTTCGTCCCGTGTGAAAGTGTATAAAAACAATGTATTGTTTTTATTTTTATTAATATTGATGTACCTTTTTAAGCACAGAAGATATAAATCTAAGGTATAATATTGTTCAAATGATCCCGTAAGTGAACATGGATATTATATTATTATAGTGAGAAACTTTGTGGCCTCCAGTATTAAATTCTAGTCCCCAAAACTAGAGCTAAACGGTATGTCTCCTTGATCACCTCGCCTAGACTTCTTCTCGGCGCAACATCGGATCTGGGTTTTTTCAAATCAAGTCAAATCAAATGAGATTATTTTCTCAAACAAGTCAAATCAAATGAGATTATCTTCTCAAAAGATATTACAAACAAAAATTATAGTTTTAGGCATCTATTAAGAACAGGTAAAATATAATATATAATACCAGGAACGCATGGGAGATGGTTCAATTTTAGAAATAAAAAATACTCTCTAATCAAGACCGGCATCACTATAATCAAGTTAGTTCTGAACGTTGGTAGACAAAACAGTATGTACTTGGCCGCCTTCGCTGACTCCTATCCCTGGCCTTTTCCTCCATTCTTCAGGTATTTCCAGTTACCTCTAGTCTCCTTCCACGCAACCCGCTCATATTTTTCATGATCTCTTTTCGCGCGGCATCCATCTGGACATAACCTTTGGTGTTCTATCATCTGGCATTATTTCTACATGGCCAGCCCACCTTAGGCGTTTCCTGGTCAATCAGTAGTTCTAGCTGAAATTTTTGTTTGCTCAAATGGAAGTCCCATTATTCCCCAGCGTGGGTCCAAAAACTTTCATCAGAATCTTCCTTTTAAAAATGACTTGCTTTCTTCTATCTGCATTAGAGACTATGTTAGACTGTGAGTGACTCCACCCCTAGATAACATTAAAAAAACGCAAAAATTCATAAAAATAAATCTCATTTCGCGAGACAATTTTGAGATTAAAACATCTAGCATTCTTGCCTTGAAGCAAGTAACTAAGCGGATAATTATGAACGCTACAATCAATTGGTCGCATCGATCAACATTATTCACGATAACATTGAACAATTTTCTGACTGTCTCCAGGGCGCTTTAAGAATTTTGGTACATACATGCGTCGTCTATAAGAGATAACGATAAAGATATCTAAGATTTATCTCTACCGAAACTTCCGCATTCAGAAATCATCTATTTTCCATTTTCTGAGTTTCTGGTTCTGAGATAAGACACCACCAATTTCTCAATGATTAACTAACTAACTAACTAACCATCACGCCGTCTCCCCGAAGGAGTAGGCAGAAAGAATGGACCGCCACACTGTTCTGTCCTGACATACTTCTCTCGCTTCCTCTACATTCGTACACAATGTCATGCACGCACGTCGATTTCTCCGACTTCTCACGTGACCGACATTCAATATTTGATTGATTTGATCGTGCCACGTTTTCCTCGGCGCTCCTCTATTTCTAGCTCCGTTCACGTCGTTTACATATACCTTCTCCACCATTCTCTGTCCAAACCATCTAAACGACCCTTTCATTATTTTGTTCATAACACTTTCATTCGCACCGCATTCACTCTTACACTTGCATTTGACACTATCATATACAGATTTAACACACATTCGTCGTAGAGATCTCATTTCTACTGTACTTATAAAGTTTATTGTACTTTATAGGAATGTCGTGTTTCGCTTTTCTAAAGAATTATCAAATTTGATAATTCCTTAGAAAGGTAAAAAAAAGGTCTTTCCTATGAAATATAATAAAACTTCTAGAAAACAGGTATTTTCTTTAGTATAAATTGTTTAATATGGAGTTTTACATCATTGTTCAAGAAACAATAAATAACTCAACTGTAACACCTGATGATGTCTACATAGGTTGGCGAAACAGCTATTGTAACTACCTCATAAAATAAATTGTGATACGCATAATAAATGTTGTATTTCAAAACTAAAACATTTTACAAATTATTTTTCATCTACAATACTTTAATTTTAAAGAATAGATGAGAAAAATAGTGACATGAAATTTTATTTTATTTGATTACGTTTTCCGATACGACGCCAGACTGCACCTTCTGTCACAATCATCGCGTTAATTTCGCTATTTACTCGATTCAAAATAATATAAGTATACGTGATATAACCCAAAGTACTGAATACTATTATGATACCGCAATTTATTTAAAATGATATTAATTTTCTAACTCATATTCTATCTTTTTTTGTATAAATTATTTAGTATAGTAGTATGCAGTCACTATATTAAGTTAAAAATCATTCTTTTCTGAAATCTGATTAAGGTAATATAATTTAAGTGGGTTATTTTTTGTTTCATCTTTAAGGTGTTCCGGAAGCCTATTGGGTGGAGAAAAAGCTATGAATTTACGATTTACTTACTTTGGGGATATACAGGTTGTTTGCTTGTATAGTGTTATGGTCATGTATGCTATTGTTGAGATTAAAGGTTGTTTTAAAATGTAATGATTATTTAATCGATTGCTTGATTGTACAGGTTATTTCTTATAGTGGCAGTATTTTTATTGGGAGGATTTTTGTCTTTTTGCGTGTTTAAGCATGTTTTTTATTGCCCTGTTCTGTAGTACCTGAAGTTGGTTGATATATTTTTTTGTTGTAGTTATACGAATTTGAATAAATAGAATTACACTTTTTTTTTATTTGCGGACATTTACAATTAAAATATTAACATTTGTGCATCGAAGGACTGAAATATGTTTGCAAAAAAAATGTATTGCGAAAATACAAAGTGTTATTCTGATTATTCAAATGTGAATCCACTAATTTAGAATGTACTAATAACAGTTTTGATCCAATACCGTTAAGTTTGTTGTATTTTAATAAAATATGTTCACATACATTATGAATATTTACAAATCATCTCATATACATGTAATCTCTGTTTTTCAGAATCAATCGCTTATGACCACAGCAGTAAGTGGTTTGTATTTAAGATCAGAGGTGAATAAAATGATTCCATTTCTCTTAGTTGCAAGAATACAAGATAATGCAATTGCATTTGATATCAAAAAGACGAAACAGTGATAATGAATAATAAAAATTAAAATAATAAATTATAAAAATATCTTACACAGAAGAAGGGTAATGTACACCGTAATAAATAAATAAGTGCGTAGAACTTTTATAAAGCAATTTATTTTATCAAATATTGACGAAAACGCCAGCTATCCAGAAGTTTTATAATATTTTATGTGAGTGACACGTTTCGTGTTGATGGGGCATTGCATACAATTTGTACACGTCACATGTATACGCCCTAGCAAGGCGAAACGTGTGACTTCCATAAAATGTAATAAAACTTCTAGAAAACGGAATTTTTCATTAATGTTAAATACTTCATACAAAGTGTTACATAATTTGTGAAAAATGCGATGTTATTATTATTTGCATATCTATAAGGTCGAAATTCTCAAGTAGAAATAAATTTGCATGGAACCAAAAAGCAAAATTACGACAAAATATAACATTATTTTGTTCAGCGTAATTTTGTTTTAAAAGCGAACGAACGTATGGTATACGTGCTATTATATCACGTGGGAAATATAAAACTTTAGAACTTAATATAAACTACCTTATATGTTGAACGGGGAACGAAAGTTATATGAAAATCCGCTGATGAGAAAACCGAGCGAGCGATAGTGCAAACAAGCGGAAATATGTGTAGACAGGGGCTTTAACTTACGCTGCCTCAATATGGAAGTTTTATTAGAGTGAAACCGGACCTAAAAACAGCCCATACACGGTTGCAACTCTAATTCCTCATGGGTGCCAAACTAGAAATAAAGGTCATATACCATTTTAAGATAAATGCTAAGAACTTTTGACTGGCTAAAATACATGAAGTAAACACTTTTGACGCAGTGATTAATAAGCACCTTTCAAAAATCTCTTTTACCCTATTATGTGTAAAATCACCAAATAGTGAAGAATATACGACTGTCTCAAACACAATCATTGTGCCATACTCTCGCTACATCTACGAGTATATGTATTCGCGAAAGTGAGACAATTGTTAGTAGGGTAATAAAGCTCGAAAAGTAAGGGAAGCGCCACACAACTATTTATGTGGTACTCTCGCCACTTGAGTGCGAGAAAGGCAAAAAACTACAGTGTGTTATTTCCTTTAAGTAGTTGACCGTATGTTTAGTCGGATTCCAGATTTCCCTCCTAGAACATTCTCTTTAGCGATATTCTCGCTCGATGTTTTATAAAACACGAGAGTGAGAAGGACAGTAAAACGGTGTGTCCTTTCAACTAGTTGACCGAATGTTTTATCGGATGCCAGATGGAGGGTTTACTCGATGAAGATCCAACTCAAACACTTAAACAACTGGCAGAAGCATTAAATGTTGGTGTATCAACAGTGAGTGAACGTTTAAGGCCATGGGAATGATCCAAAAGCAAGGCAATTCCAAAAGCAAGGCAACAAATACAGAATGTGGGTTGGGAGATTCTACCGCACCCGCCTTATTCACCAGACGTGGCACTATCGGACTACCACTTTTACAGATCCATGACGCATGTCTTAGAAGAGCAGCACGTCCAATTGGGTCGTTTTTTCGACGCGGCATTCATCTATTGCCAGAAAGATGGGGAAAAGTAGTGGCTAACGATGGAAAATATTTTGATTGATGAATTTTTTTTATTTTACCTTTCGAATAAATGCGATTTTCCTACAAAAAAAAGGACCGAACTTTCCGAAACACCCAATAGTAAAAAAAAAAATTTGCATTCTGAATTTTTACAAATAAAATACTGTTATGTTTTAAATTATTGGGTTTATTGACCATATCTAGCAAAGTAATTAAAAATAATAGTTTGTATTTCGATCACATAAAAATGACTTATCTTGCAAAATACTACTTTTATATACTATAATATAATACTATATTTACATTTTGACTACTCGAGTGGCTGACATTTAATATTTGATTGATTTGATAATGCCGGACTTCTCTCTTGTTCCTGTTTCTTGCCTGATATCTTCTTATTTATTGGTAAACTCGGTATTCCTCGATTTCCTAGTTAGATATATATATATATATATATATATATATATATATATATATATATATATATATATATATATATATATATATATATATATATATATATATATATATATATATATATATATATATACTATATATATATATATATATATATATATATATATATATATATATATATATACAAGTATTATCAAATGTTGCTAGCCGAAATATGTCAATTCCATAAAATATAATAGCAATTCTATAAAACAGACACAATAATATTGAATGTGCAGTGTTAAAAACATATAAGAATATTTATTTAATCTGTATTATTAGATATCTTCAGTCTCCAAAAAAATATATTATAATTGACTTGAATATGACATGCACTCGCTTATTACAAAACTATATAGGTACCTGGAATAAATAAAATCAAATAAAACAAATGTTTGCTGTAACATTTTACCATAAAATACTATTTATCGTAACTGTCTGCGCATTATTGTTGCCGATGATGTATCGAACTGAACGTAAACAACCATTAGTCATAAAACTGTGACAAGTCACAACACAATCAAAATGTTTTTCAATAACGCGATAGCAGATTGAAGAGCCAATGCCAATTATATTAATGGTCCATATACCATACCTCAAAGACCCCTTAAGAAGTGAGGGGTCAGGGATTTTCTATTGCCGAAATGAAAACAAGAGGCAAAGATACGATCACATAATAACCACAAACCAGTTTGTTCTACCAACCACCAGTTTCTTTTACCATAGGTAACTCAAACCAATTGAAATAAATACTCCCATTGATACATTTAAAACAGTTGTAAATTTCTCTGTTAGTTGTGTCTCGACTCGACTACTGTAACGGTATTTACGCGAACATCTCTAAGAAACAAACTAATAACCTTCGATCTGCTTTTAGTACGGCAGCACGACTTATAAAAGGGCTTCCAAAAATCGTCACCTGAGAGTAAGAAGGTTCCAACTGACAAAAGTAAAAAAGCTGAGAAAAATGAAGTCAAAGTTTTGTTGGTTTCGGGTGTGTATCTTGGAATAAAAGGGTCCCATCTGAAGCAGATAAAATTCTTTTACCGAGAAGCGTGTAAATTTTCTCTGGCGACGCACTACATACGATTCGACCAATCTAGCTAGACAAAAGTCGAAAATCATTATGTTGAAATATTGCTTTTCTTAAGTATTACTATGCTCTTGAAAGTTTTCTTCAACCGATAACGCACTCCAAATAAATATGGGCGCCACAGTACCATTACTGTTGTTGAGCGAAATCGCTGTTTCGGCTTAGGGTAGCCCGTCCCCCGCTCAGCGTTACAGTGAACGTCGACGTGTGCGGATGTCTTACTTTGTTCTGTGTGATTTCAAGTACTTTTTAGTAATGGATTGTTAAACTAGAGGTAACTATTGATTTATTGTATTATTATAATCCACCAAAATACTTGTGAAGGCTTCGGGATACTGTTTTAAAGAACATCATTTTCAAAACCACAAAAAAACGCATAAATTGACTTTGGATAGTCTTAAAGTCTAGAGTCACGCCGGGTCACGTCATGATTTAGGTCTTAAGATATTTTCGCATCATGTAAGTTTGTTGAGAACATAATCGTTTTTTGCTATTATGTGCTAGAATAAAGATTTATATTTTTTTATTTATAGGTGCCCGGATTTCGCGAAAGTCAGTATTTGAATTTTGGCGTTCTACCCCGTTCAAATGCAAATTAAACGAAGTTATAACGTTTGTAAGGTCAAGATTTATTAATTTTGTCCTCAAACAAGATCAAGAGAAGCCCTTAAAGATCTTTCTGAAAAGGGAATGCGAAAAGATTCGTTCGAAATGGCTTCGTAAAAATAGACAATTACATTTATTTTTAAGTGCACACGAGGATTGGTTAAATGATGAAATTGTATTTAATATGTTCTACGAATCGCTCCCGAAACCGAATCCCAGTGTTGGCAGATCAAAAAAGCGTTCTGAAGATAGTTGCACTAAATCGAAACAGCGCAAAGTTCAGCATTTATTGGAAGAATATAACGATGCACAGCTATCTTTTGCTGCACAATTAAGTGTGTAAGGCAGTGGTAAACGAGACGCTGCTAATTTAATACAGGAAATGTCTACAGCTTCGCCAAGACGAGCTACCGAGTATAAAAAAGCTAGAAGAAGAATTACCATAAACAAAGAACAACGTCCTTACACCCCGGAGGAAGCGTTGGCTTTATTTGTTGCAAACAATTTCATTGTGCAGATGTACAAAAATATTCAACAAGAGTAGAATGAAAGAGGATTCCGTCTATACCCATGTTACGACCATTTAAAGTGAAAGAGCAGAGTTACCCTCCCGTCGAAAAACTAGAAAAAACGTCGAATTCAACCACATTCGTAAGAGAACCTGATGAAAACATGTACAGGTTTGGGATATCAAGCTTGCATGCTTATATCCGCACAATAGAATGCCAGCTAAATATTACTTATAGAATGGAAATAGCTAAGTGGCAAGTTAGGGGAGAGAAAAATAAAGAAATTTTTAAAAAGAAGAAGGATATGATAAAAGGTCAATTCAAAGAAGTTGGTCTCATTATAGACAAAATTAAACCAGGTTTTGGTACAAGTAACGATGGCAACACCGCAAGAGCGTTTTTTCACAATTATAAAACAACGGCTCGTATCACCGGTATTGAAGAAAATTTTATTTGACGTCTCAGTACTATTCTTGCAGCAATGGCGTCTGGCTATTAAATTGACTCTGATAAATTTAAACAATATTGTTTGGAAACTCGGGACTTATATCTTACTCTGTACCCATGTTATAACATGCCAGCTACATTACATAAGATTCTGGTACATGGAGCAGAAATTATAAGACATTCTATCATACCAATAGGTCAAATGTCCGAAGAGGCTTCTGAGGCAAAAAACAAAGAAATTAGGAAGGTAAGATTAGGTCACACATTAAAAACATCTCGTGTACGCACAAACTATGACTTAATTAAGTATTTATTAATGTCGTCCGATCCATACATTTCACTATTGCGGAAACTACCAAAAAAGAATACAATAAAACATTATACCGATTTAAAATCATTGTTAAAGTCAAATTAAATTATATTTAATCAAAAAAAAATTGTTTTATTTACTTCCATGTCTCGAAATTGCCATGAAAGATCATTTAAAATCATATGGCTTTGATTCTGAATTTTGTCCAGCTAGATTGGTCAAATCGTACACTGTGCGACGGTTGGAATAATAAAGTTCTAAGTGTAAATGAATCTTTCTTCAGTGAATCGTGTGTTTTGAATGATCAGATGGAACATGATAATTTTCGTAACATCAAAATGACGACACTTTTACATGTTTTTTTTAATTGTACGTATAGATAAGGTTAGTAAGAACCCTTTTCACGAAAAAAAGCCAAATGTGAAATTTTGTTAGTTGGAACCCTCTTACTCTCAGGTGACGAAATGTTGATATTTCCAAACATCTAAAAGATAGTCACTAGTTTAAATGTCCTGAAAAAATCCAGTATTAACTTTAGGTACTAGATGATTTTTAAACCACTTCACGGAATAGCACCAGCATTTCTGATCTCTGTATTGCTAATAGCCGTAAATTGAGGCAATCCACACTTCAATCAGCATACTCCTCAGAAATACAGAGATTAGTTGAGCCAAAGCGTAGCCCCCAAACGAAATTCGGAAAGAGGTCCATACGCTTGGAATATGCTCCCTGCACGCTTCAAATGCACTGAGAATCCGACTGATTTTAAACTTAACTTAACTTAAAAACCCACGTTTTCAAATTATCCCATAAAATATAAACAACCAATAACTGATCGCGAGTGTCAAATACCACACGCGCCCTTAATGTGACTTACTCATCAAAACGGAGCTATATAAATTAGCCTAATTATTATTATAATTAAAGATAAAATTTTATTAGATAAATTCAAACAATAAGTTATAAATTAACCGGAAAGGGGGAATGGCAAAGATGATGGACCATCACACAATAAGCGTGTCTCCTTACACACTTTTTCAGAGATAACTCGTATTATTCACAGTTGCCTGAGCAATTGTGCAAAACTATATATTCTATATACTGAGATTCACGATTTTAATGATTTTTTCATACAATGATAAAATTTCGTAAAAATTTAATATTTCAGAACTTATACTGCCATCTATTGGATTTATACCAAACAAAATATATAAACGTTAAAAACGATAAAATATGCAGATATTATGGATTTTTATAATTTTTTTAACTTTTATAATAACACCGTTCTTTTTTAGACCCCGCCTCCCCGAAAATAAGCTCAAATGGTTTTACTAAAAAAACGTTAAAAACTGTTATCATAATAAATGAAATGTGAAAAACCTACAATGAAATTTCATAAAAATGAAAATATTCCGAACTATACTGCCATCTATTGGATTTATACTAAACCATGTCATAAAAACGTACAATAGCGTAAAGAAGACACCTACAAATTAGCTTTCAAAAATTATCGTTGGCGCTAATGTCGCGTACGTAAAGGTCTATCCAAATAATGAATATGCAATAAGTTTGTTTTGAATGTGCACAAAATTCAGAAGCATAACTGACCGAATAAAAATAAATAATTAATTTAGTGTATATTCGCCATAACTTTGTGTTGCGGATTCATTAATGTTTATTTTCTTAACTTTGTACACAAACACTTGTGCTGTGTGTACAAGTTTAAAAAATTCATTAATTTCGTATTCAAAAAGGGCACCTTGCGTACCTGAATTCGTTGTTCATAATAATTATACTATAGGTAAGTAAGTAATTTTACATCAAAATTTTATAATTTTTATGTAAAAAAAATAGCATTGCCGTTAAATTAACAATCTATGAGTAATCATATATTTTCTATTTGTCTATTTCTTTTTTTTTTTGTTTATATACTTCGTATATACAACACTGTTAAAATTACATATCATACATGTTTCGGACAACCAGTCCTTCTTCAGTGATACGTGTTATAAGGATACATATTTTAAAAATGGATCTTTATAATATGTATCACTGAAGAAGGACTGGTTGTCCGAAACATGTCTGTTATGTAATTTTAATAGTTTGTAGTTACAAAGTATATAATAAAATAATAAAAAGACAAATAAAACATCTACAACACAAAGTATGGCGAACATAGAAGATATATCTTCTAATTTATAAAAATAAATGTTTATGTGTTCGTTCCCTATGCTTCACGGATCGATCATCCGATTGAATTGAAGTTTTGTACAGTTGTTGTTGGCAATATTGGCGTTTTAACTGACATCGTTTGGAGCTGATTATGTATTAAAAAATACATGAAAGGGGCATTGCAACGCATACCGGGCATTAACAAGTAACAAAATAAAATAAACATATTAGTTTATAATAAATAAAATTACCAAAAACATATATTATGATAAATATATGTGAGTAAATCAATTAAGTATTAAATTAACATCGGTTACGTGGGTGCATGACACTATGAAGGAATGTTAAGGAATCGAGAGAAGTATGTCAGGAAAGAACAATGTGGCGGTCTATTATTTTGCCTACCCACTCGGAGAGGCGGCGTGTTGGTTAGTTAATAAATATATATGGGTAAATTCAAGTTCCGACAAAAAAAATAACTCGAAGGAAACATTAATTTCTGAATAACTTTCAACATACACGGCACTCCAGTTACGTAAGGCTGTTCGCGAACTCGACAAGGCAACGGGAGAACAATCAACTTCCGATGTAAGCGTGTTGATCTATTTACGGTGCTTACATACTTATTGTGGTACAAATTACGTACCCAAGCACATGTGGTGCGCAACAACTTATTCTCCCAAAATTCGAGAATTTCCTTCTCGGGGACAATAATGAAATGTAAAAAAATAATCTGACAACATTCCAATTCGTTGCCCCAAAATTCGAGAAAGCCTTGCACAAGGATAATATTAGGTCCTTACATATGAAATTGGCGTTTTGTATGGGAGGAACATAAAGTTGATTTTTTTTTAATATAATATATTTATTTAATCAAAGTATGTACCATTGCTATCTATGCACTTTTGCCATCTCATAGGTAGTTCATCGATCCCTTTACTAAAAAAAACATTCGGACGGGAATCAATAAAATCTTTGAAGTCGGTTTGGACTGCCCCATCGGAGTTGAATTTTTTCCCTTGCAAGAAGTTATCCGAATTTCGAAAAAAATAGTAATCTGTTGGGGCAAGGTCCGGAGAGTACGGTGGATGTCTTAGACATTCCAATTGAAGCTCTTCTAATTTGGTAGCCGTCTGTTGGGCAGTGTGTGGTCTAGCGTTATCATGAAGCAGCAGTGGCCTAGAGCGATTAACCAGCCTCGGTTGTTTAGCAGCTAGCTTTTCCATCATGGTTTGCAGTTGCTGACAATAGACATCTGCCGTAATCGTCTGGCCAGATTTAAGAAAGCTGTAGTGAACGACACCAGCACTAGTCCACCAAACGCTCACAAGTAACTTTTTTGGAGTCAATTTTCGCTTGGGCCATGGTTTGGCTGGTTCGGCAGGGTTCAGCCATTGCGATGAGCGCTTCAGATTATCATACAGGATCCACTTTTCATCACAGGTAATGATTCGATTCAAAATCCTTTCATTATTGTGCCGGTTGAGTAATGCAACGCAGCAGTCAACGCGCGTTTGTTGATTTGCTTCACTCAATTCGTGAGGTACCCACCTTTCAAGCTTTTTCACCTTCCCAATTTGCTTTAAGTGGATTAAAACAGTTTTATCACTAACACCGCAGCCTGCAGGTGGATCTGATGGTGCTGATGGATCCGCTTCCACAATAGCCTCCAATTCTTCATTATCAACTTTGGTCTCCGGCCGTCCACGGGGCTTGTTCTGCAAGTCGAAATTTCCAGAACGAAAACGTTGGAACCAAAAACGCACTGTGTTTTCTTTTGCGGCACCGTCGCCATACACATCATTAATCCTTCGAGCCGTTTCTGCAGCACTGGTGCCATGGTGGAACTCGTACTCGTAAATAACGCGATATTTCAAGATTTCCATTTTGTAAACTGAGTGATGCAAAGAAAAAAACAATTGAGGAAAAAACAAATTAATTATAATTTTCGAAACACAAATACTTGAGTAAATAGCTGTATAAATTTGAATTTGGAATTCCTAACCAAAGAGAAGATATTTGAGATCAAAGTTGCCAGTACGGCAAAACGCCAATTTCATATGTAAGGACCTAATACGAGTATAATGAAATGTGATAAAAACAATTTGACAACATTCTAATTCAATTCTCAAAAATTCGATAAATTCTCTTACATGGACAATATTATTAAAAGTAACACATTACATGACATTTTCATATATATCATACATAACCATCAGTGGGTCATGGATCTTTAAATTAACACGTCGTTTCTAAATTTTAAAAATAAAAATCTTTAAATCAATATTAACACTTTGTGCCATCGTTTGTAAAATTTGTCATTCGGTATAAAACTCACTGTAAGTACTGTTTTATTTATGTAATGCAGAGACGCGATTATTTCGTCAAATCGAAGTGTGAGCTAAAAATTCTTCGATCGAATACAGATTCAATTATTAAGCTTATTTATTGTTTCTTGAACAATGAAGTTGTGTGTAAAATAATATTTAAAAAAAGAAAATACGTTAACGATGTAAATGGTACTAGAAAAAGTGGAATACTGTCAACTATATCAAATAAATTTAATATTGAATTTCAACCCCGCGAAGAGCCGGAGAAATCGACTTGCGTGACTGACACGATGTATGAATGTTGAGGAAGCGAAGAAAGTATGCCAGGAAAGAAAAGTATGCATTATTTCTGCCTACACCTTCGGGGAGACGGCGTATTGGTTAGATAGTTAGTTAGTTATTTTGATATTGAAGTAATTAATTCCATTAATTTTTTTCTAATACGGATAATTGACATGAATCTAAGATAATTTTAATACAGTAAAAGTAATGATGAGAGCAGAATAAATGCGGTAGAGATGAGATGTCCCTAAGACGTATGTGTGGTAGAACGATGGACAACAGAATCTCAAATGCTGATATTAGAAAGGAATGTAGAACGAAATAAGGTATTGTGAACAAAATGATGAAAGGATCGCCGCGTTGGTTCGGACATATGGAGCGCATTGGTGAAGAAATAATGGTTAAAAAAAGTATACGTTAACGATGTAAACAGAGTACGGAGTCGAGGTAGACCGAGGAAAACATGGCATGATCAAACTAATCAAATTTTAAAGGTTGCCTCATGTTAGATACCGGAAGAATATGACGTGCGTGTATGACTCGCGCATTCTCTCTGCCTACCCTTGCGAGGAAACGGCGTGATGTTTTGTTGTTGTTGTTGTTATTGTACAATTTTAGCCTGAGACAAGATAAGACGACGTTACAGTTAAGAATATTCAAATCAAATCAAATCAGTTTATTAACTTAAAAGACATTACAAACAGGAAAATGTTTAAGGCATCTATTGAGTACAGGTAAAATATTATAAAAATACAACAAAGTACCAGGAACGCATTAGAGATGGTTTGACATTAGGAAGACAACATACTTTCTAAAGTCAAGAGTATTTGTCCCCTGAACGTACCTTCACTAATATAAAAGACGTCGATCTCCGAGGAGACCGCGTTCAGAAGACTAATTGCTCTTCCCACCGGTGTCACCAGAGGCAGATTGGTTCTGGTGGCCGGTTGGTAAAACAATCTGTGCTGTCGCTGTCGGAGAAATCTATCAGGGACAAAAAGACCAACACCCTCTAGCACGGCCGAGTTCTCGAAATATCTCCTGATTAATTTAAAGAAATGGGTTATGAGATGCCAATCTCTTCGAAGCTGTAAAGAATTGGTTCCGAGCATTCCTAAAAGAAATGCCGTGGGATAGAGCCACGGATAACTACCATACTCCCTCATGTAGAGATACTTCAGAATTTTTTCTGAACTCTCTCCAGATTAGATCATAAAAGAAGGATGGATGGAATAAATAAATGTACTAGAGATGAGCAATAGGTACGACTAACATTTAGCAAGCGCGGTAATTTAAAATATTGTGGTATGGTTACAAGGAACAAGTAGTGACAACAATTACAGTAGACGCTCTCTTAACCGGCGCCGCTTTAACCGTCTCACCGCTTTAACTAACTTTTTTTTTAATTGGAGTGATGTGTGGCTTTTATCCTGCACATATTTTTTACAGTTAATGAAATGCTCATTTTTAATTTGTGAGTTTCTAATACAGAATAAAAGTTCTGTTTCCGTGGTGTTTTGAAAGAATGTGTTTTTTTTTTCTTGCGAAAGTGTTTATTTAAATGCGATTTTCACTACCTTCTCTTTAACCGGCTTTTTCGTTCTCCGGCCCTGGGTCGGTCTCGTTAATACCGGTTAAAAGAGCGTCTACTGTAGTACAAATTTGAGTTGGTTTGCAGACATTTTGGGTTCTATGGAGGTCGATACTTTTTAAGTTTAGATAAAAAATAATTGATTATAACGAAAACGTGTGTTTTCTAGAAGTTTAATTATTTATAATTTTATGGGAATGACATGTTTTGCCATGTTTTGACATTATCAAATGCGATATAAACCATGATTATATATTCCACTTGATTCAAAAGCATTCAAAAGCATTTGAAAAAGATGAAAATGGACAGCTGAAATAGAAAGATGAAATAGCCATAGCGAAGCACGTCTCTACGTAAAGGCAAACCAATGAAAAATAATGTTATTCATAGATCATCTCATAATCTCCACCTTAAGCACCAACATGCCAACAAAAGAATTTGTTAAAGTAAGTATTTCAAGTTTCTAACACAAAAAAACAATAGTTCACAATGATCTAAATACCCTACGAGTATTACATGCAATATTAACTAACTAACTAATCATCGTGCAGTCTCTCCGAAGGGATAGCCAGAAAATATGGACTGTCACACTCTTTTTTGTGACATACTTCTCTCGGTTCCTCATTATTCATATACGAGTATAGCGTCTTGCACGTACGTATATGTCTTCGTCTCTTCACGTGGCCAACATTTAATATTTGATTGATTTGATCGTGCAACGTTCTCCTCGGTCTTACACTATTTCTTGTTCCATTTACATCGCTGACATATGCTTTGAATATATATTGCTAGAGTTCGGATTTATATTCGCTAGAGAAGTAATAAATATTGTTTTTGTATGTCCCAACTATTATTTTATATTCTCGAACCTTACGATTACCGTTAACTAGAAAAAATAAGGTCTTATGTGTGACAAACTATTAATTGTATTGTACAATTATAATATATTATTTTTTTATTCTCGTATTACGGGGGTAAGACTCAGTCGACCTTTTCCCAGATTTTTTTAGTTAAGAACTTTTATCATTAATGGCTCTGTCCACACTTCCCTGCAGGATGGATAAATTAAAAAAAAATAAAACTTACTATACTCACGAAATTTATTGGGGACTTTTCGCTTGTCTATTCTTTCGTCATTTATGTTCAAAAAGAGACTACATATGATATGGGTAAAAAATATGACAAATAATTGCTCTCACCACGAAAACCTTGAAATATTCTTATTATGTTTTTTTTTATTCTCTGATAACTAGGGCAAAAGGTGGTCTATGGATTTCAAAACACAAATAAATTTAGACGAGTTTCAGATATTTGAGATATTTGGGAGTAGAGATCTGCAGCCAAAATGACCTTTATACCAAAGTACGAGAACAAGTCAATAAAGCCTCAGTATCAGTGCCGTATCAGTCTGTTCTGGAAGAACAAGCACATGCGTATCGACAGCAAGATCAGAATCTATAAAAAAATGCGTGCGACCTATCATGACGTACGCTGTAGAGACGCGGGCCGACCTTGTGCGAACCAAGGGACTACTAAGAACATCGGAGATGAAGGTCCTAAGATCAATTATTGGAAAAACTCTCCGAGATCGTGTCCGCAACGTAGACATGAGAAAAACTTGTGAAATAGAGGATATCGTTCAGTGGAGTAGATCCAGAAGAAGATACTGGAGGGACCATGTAGCCTGAATGGATGGTGACAGACTTGCATATACAGCCGTTTATGAAATCCCCTCCGGCCACCGCCCACCTGGAAGACCGCCTAAGAGATGGAGGGACAGCAGGATCTCATCATCCGACGAGACATGATTTCTGTGTCACAGATCGTCAGATCTATTAAAAGAAGAAGAATAAGAAATAAATTTAGTCTTTTTGAAAGTTACGCCTTGGAAAAAAAATATGCTTTTTATATAAATTCTGAGCCCTACAAGAAATTCATCAGTCATTTCTATGATGCACTATTTACTACGACTTGATATGATTATTAATTACGTGTTAGGTAATGTTAGTCATATTAAAGTTTAAACTTATATTTTTGCAATTGTTTAAGTAAAAAATTAACATAACTGGTAAACATGCGTCACTATTTTTTTGTTATCTGCAGCACTACAAATTCTGTAATTTCTGTCCCTCGAGAAGTAACGCATTAGTATCGTATTCGCGAGAACGTATTTTCTATTGATTTTGTTAAGTTATAAAAAAATTAACAACCGGACAGGTTCAAGACGATTCCCACCAAATAGAATCATATCGACTCCACGGTCGTAAAATTGCCCAAACGTATGACGAATAGTTGACCCCTAGTACTGTAATTCGCTAGCGGCATTTAAATAATGCTAAATATCATTACGTCACTAATAGAACGGCCTATAAAAAATTGCGAAATAACATTACAACTGAAACTCGAAAGATCACGTTAATGGTAAACTGTAATAATTTTTATGATATTATAAACGATTAATTAGTTCATGAATTTTAATTGTATTTCAATAGAGACGAAAATGCAAACTGGAAATTGAATATGGTTGATCAAGGTGTTTACAGGACTTATGACCTGTCATTGGTTGGGTTAAGATATTAATTTTTAGCATTTAGCAGAACTACTTTATTACCACAATGTGAAAGGCTATCGCCATTAGCGCATTGTTAGAAGCCGCCTGGAGATGTCACTCCTATATATTTATATGCCAAAGAATTTGTGAATATGTGAATTTGTGAATAACCCACCGTGGGTGAAATCCAGGATTCGTATACAAGTATAAGTACACATTCACAAAAAAATTGATTAATTAGTTGTTAAGTTGTTAACTGTTAGAAGGGGGAAAAAAAGAGAAGCTTAAATGTGGCCTGAAGTCTCTCTGATTTCCGTAAATGAAAAAACAATGAATTAATGTCAGTCCCGGATGGACGGGGGAGGGGCCTAGGAAGTGAATGATCTAGGCTGACGAAAGGGCGACGCTGCGCCCTATAACAGCCTCGGGAAAACTGTGGGTACCCCTTCTATGACTAATAAGTTGTGCGCATCACGATCTTGATCGTGTGTTAATTGGTTATTTGATATTCGAATGAGATACTGATACAATCAATTATTTCTGTAATGATTTGATTTGTAATAAAATATCGTTTTAAAAGTAACATTTATTCAAGCATGTCGACTTAGAATTTTCCGTATAGCAATGATAGATAGAGTAACATTTGCTTATCGGTCTAAGAGTTAATAAGATTTAAAAAATTTTTTGTTAATATACGATATTTTTTTTAAAGGTTTGGTTTTTAAACTTGCAACATCGATTCTACAGACTGTCAATTTAACAGTTGATTTGTAGTCAGTATATTTTACCATTTTATCGTAAATAGACTGACTTCAGAACAGCGCTTGCAAATTGTTCAAATTTATTTTGAAAATCATGACACGGTTCGCCAAATATACCATGCACTACGTCCATTTTACGGTCGACATGATCGTCCATCCGAGCAAGTTATTCGGAAGACCATGGATCTTTTTTGCACCACGTACACTCTAGTGGATAATACGCATCCACAAAGACGACAATTGTCGAAAATTGGACTTCACGAGTGCGCCTCATTCGAGCTAACCGTGGCGCTCATATGCCCGAAATCATTAAATAAAGCCAATAACATAGACATTAACATTATTTCAATGTGTTTTTTTTTTTCATTTTGATTATGTATTGTATACCTCTAAAAAATAACTAACTAACTAACTAACCAACACGCCGTCTCCCCGAAGGAGTAGGCAGAAAGAATGGACTGCCACACTTTTCTTTCCTGACATATTTCTCTCGCTTCCTCAACATTCATACATCGTGTCATGCACGCGCGTCGATTTCTCTGACTCCTCACATGGCCGACATTCAATATTTGATTTATTTGTTCTTGTCACGTTTTCCTCGGTCTTCCTCTATTTCTGGTTCCATTTACATCGTCCTCTACATTCATGCATCTTGTTATGCACGCACGTCGATTTCTCTGACTCCTGACGTGACCAATATTTAATATTTTATTTAGTTTTCCTCGGTCTTACTCTATTTCTAGGTCCGTTCACGTCGTTTACATATACCTTCTTCATCATTCTGTCTTCACACATTCTTTCCATGTGTCCAAACTATCTTAACGACCCTCTCGGTATTTTGTTTATAACACTTTCATTCGCACCGCATTCACTTCTTATACTTGCATTTGAAACGCATTTGATTTACCACACATTCGTCTTAGAGATCTCATTTCTACTGCATTTATTCTACTTTCATCCTTCTTTTGCCAGTTCCATGCTTCACTTCCATACATAAGGGTCGCCACAAGAAACAATAATAAACAACCGTTTATAAGTTACAAAATAAAAATAAAACAACACGTCGACCATAAAAACATAAGAAACAATTTTAAGTGCATAATAGTGAAAATAATGTTTTTACGTATATGAAAGTATTTTAAGTAAATATTAGTTTTACGGCATTTTCCTTCGCATCGGCGCCGGTTGTTGTTGGTGGGTTTTTATTATTCAGTCATAAGCCGTTGTTTTGATGCGAAAGATAAAATAAAAATTCATCGTGCATAAACCTGTAGGGTACAATACTTCGACAATGATAATAATTCGGTCGTGGCTAAGGTCGGTGATTATCTTAATACAAGATTAAGCCAAATCGACAGATAATAGCTAAAAAAAAACAAATACGACATTCACTTAAAATTTTACTACTGCGTGTACCACGTACCTTGTAGTTACGTGTACCGATAGCAAAATATGGTAAAAACAGAATCAGCACCTAAATCTTCGGAAAGGAAGTTATTGATTAATTATAAATTCTACTCACTTGCTGCCATCTGTTGTTGGTGCTGCGTAATCGCCCTCTGAAAAGAAAAATAATATTTTAGTACATATGGAGGACTTCACTTAGCTGGGTTCGTCTATAACAAAAGAAAACGGAGATCACAAGGAAATCGAAAGAAGAATCACAATTGGTAACAAAACATTCTTCTCTCTACTACCAGCGCTCAAATCAAGAAACGTACACTGGAAAACCAAAATCACCCTGTATAAAACAATCATCCGAACAGTAGTGACCTATGGGTGTGAGGCGTGGACAATGACAGCGAAATCTGCAGAGCGACTGGATACTTTTGAGAGAAGGGTGCTGCGCAGAATTCTGGGGCCTGTGAATGACGGTGAAGGCTGGAGAGTGCGGCATAATGACGAGCTGTACAATATTTACAAAGCTCCCAGTCTCTCCACACAAGTCAGACTGAATAGACTGAGATGGGCCGGTCACGTGCAGAGGATGCCGTCATCGCGAACCCCAAAAAGATTGCTGGAGTGGCACCCAGGTGGTAGAAGACCAATTGGACGACCAAGGCTGCGATGGGAGGATGAAGTTGGGAGAGATGGAACAAGATTGTTAAGAGCGTCAGATTGGAGGGTCGAAGCGGAGGACAGGAGGAGTTGGAGACGAAGAATACTGGAGGCTAAGGCTCGATACGGGCTGTAGGGCCATCGAAGAAGAAAGTACACATGTTTTAAAAATGCTATAAGTAAGAAAAGGTAATTATTAAAAAAATGTATATGTGACAAAGAAAGTGTTATGAACAAAATAATGAAAGGATCATTATGATGGTTTGGACACATGGATAGAATGAATGAAAAAATAATGGAAATTAAAGTATATGTTAAGAAGTAAACTACAAATAGAGGAAGAACTAGAAAGACGTGACAGGAAAAAATAAATTAAATATTAAATGTTGGCCACGTGAGGAGTCGGAGAAATCGACGTTTGTGCAAGACACGATGTATACATGTTTAGGAAACGAGAAAAGTATGAAAGCGAGAAAGAAAAGTGTGGCAGTCCATTATTTCTGCATACCCCCTCGGAAAGACGAGGTGGTTAACGACATAAAGAAAAGCCAATTAAAAAAAAGCTAGGATGACAGTTTACAATAGTGTTCTTGTACTGATCCTTACACATAAAAGTGAAATGTACAACTGGCAAAAAAAGATGAAAGTAGAATAAATGGAGTGAAAATGAGATCGCGTTTGATTCTCGCTACATTTGATAGTGCCTTAGTAAATCGAAACATGGCATTCGGATAAAATAAAATAAAACTTCTAGGTAACAAACGTTTCCATTCGTACTTAATATTAAATATGTAGATTTACATCATTGTTTAAAAAACGATAAATCATAAGATAAAATTCTCTTAGCGTTCTTGAAAATGTTGAATTTATACGAGTAAGTCTCCATTGTATTCACACGTGAAATTTTCATATCCTTGCATCTAATCATAGGAACACATATATATGCGTAGGCCAACTCAATCATCGCATTTACACTATGAGCTCATTGCACACAGCGCTTTTTGCTTGCTTTAACTTTCCACGTCCTATGATTTACATTTTTAAAACCAACGACGGTTTATTAAATTAAAAGTACAATAATTATTCGTATCCGCGGAAAGACACTGACTGCTAAAATTTTAATTGAACAAAAGTGACAAATAATTTGACATTGATACTTTTTTGTTTCAATAAAAAAATGTATCTAAACTAGGTCACAGTTGTAATAATAAAATGGTGATAACATCACTGAATATCATCAAGATGATAATATTTTACCGGTCTCAATAAAGCATGAATATCGTAATCTAATAAAATATTTTGTATTTCACACAAAATATCATATTAAAAATGTGGAAATGTTATCTTATTGGTTGTAAACAATCAACAATTTACTTACAATATATAATATAATTCCACAGATAAAACATGTAATTATTATGTTATTAATATTGGCTATTAGAATCAATTTGCGAAAAACGTGAAATGAAATAAAATTTGTAAACGGTCATCAGGAAACGATATTTTTAATTTGAAACCATTTAATTTATTAATAATTTTATCTAATTAATACGAATGGAACCACCTACTTCCGAGAAGTTTATTATAGTGTACATAATGGTAAAATGACATTTGATAATGCCTAAGCAAGACGAAACATCTTCTTCAAATAAAAATTCTAGAAAACAGATGTTTTCATTCGATTTGATCATTTCATTTTGAGTTTTAAATCATCGTTCAAGAAATAACATAATAATTTTATCATTTTGATAAAAACAATTTTACAGTTTTCCAAATATTTGTCCTTGGATACCTCATTCGAAAAAATATATTGTTAAGACCCATTGGAACACATAATACAAAAAAATCTCAGAACAATTCCTCCCTAATAGCTCACCACGTTATCCGCCAAACAAGATGGCCTTATGCAGGATGCTATATCTTAACAGCTCCCTATCCAGACACTGTTCCTCTTCTCTTTCCCTTGGAAACAGCCTCCCTTCTAAAATAATAAGAGTGATCCTATCATATTCTACATTCCCAACGTTAACTGGTATTTCATGAATGCAGGCCTCGAGCGAGAAAAAGTGGGACTTTAACATAGACCCTAAATTCTCCCTCGCCCACTTTTCGGTGGAGCACTCCGGGCCAAATCGCATTTCCAACAATGTTTCCAATAGAGGTGAGAGAAATAGCCATTAGGCATATATTATTTTATGCCCCAAATTGCCGCACAGAGGCCCTTCGAAGTTCTCCTGTATTGAAAGCGATTCGTCTCTTAAATGAGATTGCAAAAGAGATAGACCTCTTTGGATACAATTATGGCGAATTCGTAAATACCCTTACGATAAAGGCAGCAAGCAAATAACTGGCTTTTCCTATTCATAAGGTTCTATGTATATTTCCTTCGATATTCTTTTTTTTCCCCCTTCACATCGATTTGGCTCGCGCTGTAATGATGTAAGGAGTTTTTTTCAACAAAAAAAAAAAAATAATAATAATAACGGCTATTATTAAACATAGGCGAATATGCACAAGACACACGATTCGGTTTCTTTTTGATCTCCTAAATTGATTTATTAACAATACAGGCAGCGAGGAGGAATTTATGATTTCACGAACAATTTAAGGCAATGAATATTCAGCTTGAATACGAGATAAGATAAAGAAGTTAGGAATTGCTATCTAGCCATAGGTTTCCTTTTACGAAATTGTAATTGGAGGTAAACAGTAGTAAAATGTACACATACGAAGCGCGCACGTTCCTTTACCATATGTTATATTTATATAGTATACATACATGTGATCGAAAAGGTATAATTTTTTCAGGAACTCTTTTTTGTCGTATTACACCGAAGCAATCAGAATTTAAGTTCCTAATTATCATCTTTGGACTGCGTTAACTCACGCCGCCAGGTACCAAAATAGGTCAAAACTTGCGCTGCGTATGTCGCTCGGGCGATGGTTCCTGCCCGATTCAAAGAGCCGGTAGATAAACACGAAGATGCACGTCAGTTAATAAAATTTAAAAAAAGATACGACCGATTTACAGCAGTAGAGAGAATGGATGGCCCGTTTACTTAGTTTGACTTTTACTAAGTTTAACTTTGACTTGGTTTGATCTCTTTTTCTTATTCTTATTTTAATAGATCTGACGATCTGCGGCTCAGAAATCATGTCTCCTGGGATGATGAGGTCCAGCTGTCCCTTCATCTCTTAGGTGGTCTTTCAGGTGGACGGTGTCCAGAGGGGATTTCGTAAGCGGCTGCATATGCGAGTTTGTCACTATCCATTCTGGCTACATGGTCCCTCTAGTATCTTCTTCTGGATCTACTCGACTGAATGATATCTTCTATTTCCCAAGTTTTTTTTTGTATCTGCGATACGGACACGATCTCGAAGAGTTTTTACAGTAATGGAAATTAAGAACCTTCATCTAAGATCTTCTAAGCAGACCCTTGGTTCGTACAGTGTCGGACCGCGTCTCTACAGCATACGTCATGATAGGTCGCACGCATGTCTTATAAATTCTAACCTTGCTGTTAATACGTATGGCCTTGTTCTTACAGATACTTCTGACACCCTGACACGGCCGAGGCTTTATTGACTTGTTCTCGTACTTCAGTATTAAGGTCATTATGGCTGCAGATCTCTTCTCCCAAATATGTAAAGTTCATTACTTGCTCCACAGGCATATAATCGACATTCAGCTTACATTTTGTAGGTTGTCTAGATATTGTGAGACTTTTTGTTTTGCTGACTAATACGAGTATAGCCATATTAAGCCATTGTGATACTGCTTACATTGTGAAATTTATATAACATTATTTACACGTCATCTTCAGATTAAACTATTAACTCGGCATCGTATTATAGTATAATATTTTGATTTAAACTCGCAGTTCTAATTAACTAAGACAGAAAAAGGGGCACTGCGAGAGTTTCCTAGCTGATTGTGACATTCAAAGTCAATGGATACAATATATTTCTGCAGTGATTGCTCTAACCAAGAATCTGTGCTTTCCAAAGTCTATAAGGCACATGTTTTTTTTTAAACATTAAAAAAGCAGTGTACGATAGAGCTGAAAATGCTATAAATTTGATGCAAGACTTTTATGCTCTGATTACAAAAGAACAAAAAAAAAAATTGCTTCGAAATTTGAATTTTTAATTATTTAATGCGAATGAAAAACGCAATGTTCAAGAAAGAATAAATAAAATGAAATTTTAACTTTTCAACTGAATACTAATTTCCATTTTTTAAAACATGCGATATGTTTATTGCTTGTACCGCCTGTATTGCCTTAAAATCAACGCGAAAAATTGAATTTTGCAAAAACATGTTAAATGCTCCTTAGTTTTATGTAAGTCGATAAATTACGAGTAATATCATCCGATAGTCCAGAGAAGCGGTGATCTAATGAGATGTGCAAATAAACAAACAAACAAACCATCAGGCCATTTCTGCGAAAGAGTAGGCAGAGATAATGGACCGCCACACCAGTCTATCCTGACACACCTCTCTAGCTCCCTCTACATTCATACAGCGAGTCATACATGTACGTCCCTTACATGGTTAACCTTAAACATTCGATAAATTTGATTATGCCATGTTTTCCTTGGTCTCCTCGACTCCGCAATCCATTCACATCGTTAACGTACAAATTTCTTAAACATAATTTCTTCATCCATAGGTTAAATTTCTCCAAACCAACGCCGTGATCCTTTCATAATTTTGTTCATAGTACTTTCTTCTGATGAACATTCCTTCCTGATATCAGCACAACTTTTTAACACACATACGTCGAAGAGATCTCATCTTTATTGAATTTATTCTGTTCTGATAATGGAATGGAACCAGAACTCCATTGTGAACGGGCATTTTTAACGGCACGTGTTAACGTTATCCTCTAATCATTTCACAAATATATGCTCTATATGTATAATTTAATAGGAAGCACTCTTATTCACAATATTTCGACTGCCGTGGCAGAGTGATAAGAACTCTGTTTTCCATACCGAAGGTCCCGGGTTCGATTCCCGGCGATGGCAGTGTGATTGTCACACTGTCTTTGATCTGGTGTAAAATTCACGTGACAATAAAATGGCGATAGATTGGCTACGTATCACATGTCATAAGAATCAATATAATAGCTAAAATAAATTGTATATAGTACTTGGGTTTAAACGACCTGTTGTATACAAGGAAAATAATAATAATAATAATATGCGGAGATTTCAGGAGCTCATATCATATATCTGTGGGAGTGGGAGGATTAATCCCAAACACTCAGCTAACCTATGGCGCTAGTATGCTGGCAGCAGCAAAGTGCCCCTGGAGACAAGGACCCCATCTTTGCTTCCGGTCAACAAGCCAGGCAACACGTATTGTGTCGCACTGCCGCAATAAACAACTGTTTTCTAACCTGTGACTTTCATTTGCACAACCGAACCACATCACAACATCCTTTCATACACATATATCCATACACTTCTTAATTTGTATATTTTAATATATTCTCCTGTCCTTGATTTCGTACTTTATTCGTAATATTCACGTAGGTATTCATTATCATAAAAGAGGCCGACGTGCTAGAGGTGTGGTGCAGAAACTGGCGCATTACCATCAACCAGAGTAAAAGTGCAGCGACCCTTTTCAATAAAAGACACATTCCTCCAAACATTCCCAACATAAAAATGTTCGGCCAAGACGTTCCTTGGACCAAAACAATCAAATACCTTCGGGTTACCTTCGATTCTAAGCTAATATGGAGGCCACACATTACAAATAAAGTCAAAGCCGCGTCTAGAACAATCTCAGCCCTCTACCCAATGTTAGCTAGAAACAGTAAACTAAGCACCGACAATAAACCCCTGATATACAAAACGATCATAAGGCCGATCTTCACTTACGCAGCCCCAATCTGGGGCTATGCACCTTCGAGTCACATACGAAAACTCCAAATCCTGCAAAAGAAGGCTATCCGTTTATCGCTTGTTGCGCCTTCATGAACCAGGATCACACAACTGCACCTAGAATCGGGAATCCCGATGATAGATTGATTCATTATAAAACTTGCCGAACGTTTTTACAAAGGACACCCTTCACATCGTAAACCCCACAATAAAGGACCTTTCAAATTACGACCCAAACACCTCCAGCCGCCACAAGCGCCCAAAATCGAGGAACACTCCGGGCCACACAAATCATGCCCCCGCATAAACTAATAACCCACCAAATCACCTTCCAACAATGTTCCCATCAGAAGCTATTTGAGGAACGTTTTTTTTAATCGATAATTGTGCTAACCTTTTTTTTTTAGTTTTGTGAGTGTTGTTGATTCGGTTTTATAATGAGTGACAAAGTGTATTATAGTCAAAAAGGTGCAAAAGAGACACGTACATACAGCAAGAGACCGAGCTGAACCTCTGTAAGCCAGAAGATCCAAGTCCAAGTTTATTTATTAACATATTTTATATATTTTTTTCATAACACTTTCATTCTCTCACTATCGAAATTTGATATGTTATTATTTAATATTTTATCAATATATTACAAATCAATTTATTGAATACTAATGCGTTAGCACTGTAGAATTTCACTGTTTATTTGGGAGAATAAAGTGCGGGCCACACTGTGATAAACAAACCGCATAAACACGTGAAATCCATAGGGATTCGTGTTTATTCAAACAGTTATCTATCTCATTCTACGCCGGGTAAAATAATGCGAGGAAGAGAGATAAACGTACCATGTGCAACAAACAAACATGCACAACAAACGTGGTACGTTTATCTCTCTTCCTCGCATTATTTTACCCGGCGTAGAATGAGATAGAAGCCCTATACAACCGATGTTTATCCACAGTGTGGCCCGCCTTTAAGGATAATCTGTAACACTGTTTAAATCCGCTTATTTTTCAAGTAAAGATAAATTTGAATATAAAGTTTAAAATAAAGATTTTTTTAAATGCTATACATGGATGGTAATAGGATGGAATCATATATAAAATAAGGCAATTACGTAACAAACGAATATGAAAAATAACAACAGATAGAGTAAATACCTGCTCATAAAACAAATTCGCAGTTTTAAATAGCGTTGCTGTAAGTACATCAAGAATGGAAACACCATTTGAAGTATTTACAAACAAATTGACAGTTGTTCAAACCTATATTAATTGTTCAGACTACAAATATTTATAAAAACAATTGAACTACATCATTTAAAACACTCTGCCACTTATAATAATCACTGACTCCTCAACATTAGCATAAAAATTACAAAACAAATAATAAATTATTATTTTTAGTAGGAAAGAGAACGAATCGAATAATAATGACTTGTCATTTGATAGATTTCGTTTGTTTTATAAATCGAACGAATAGAATTTGTTCTTTTACAGATTTTAAATGAAAGTTGAATCGACTAAACGATCTGATACAATATTCCTCACCCTACCTGAATGGGGCGGAAGTTTGGAGAGTTGAATACATGGATTCGAAATTAATAACAAAATAAATAAATAAAAACATGAATTGATCATATGTATGGAAGCGAATCATGGAACTGGCAAAAGAAGGATGAAAGTAGAATAAATGCAGTTGAAATGAGATCTCTTAGAAGAATGTGTGGATACTCTGTGTATGATAGAGTGCCGAATGAAAATATAAGAAGTGAATGCGGTGCGAATGATGGTGTCATGAACAAAATAATGAAAGGATCATTAAGATGGTTTGGACATATGGAAAGAATGAACGAAGAAAGAATGGTAAAAAAATTATATGTTAATGATGTAAATGGAACCAGAAATAGAGGAAGACCGAGGAAAACGTGGCACGATCAAATAAATCAAATATTGAATGTCGGCCATGTGAGGAGTCAGAGAAATCGACGCGCGTGCATGACACGATGTATGAATGTTGAGGAAGCGAAAGAAATATGTCAGGAAAGAAAGGTGTGGCAGTCCATTCTTTCTGCCTACCCCTTCGGGGAGACGGCGTGATGGTTAGTTAGTTAGTTAGTTATAAATTGTAATGATAAAACAAAAGCATGTAACATGTACCTTGTACATAAGCAACTATCTGAAACTAAATTAAAAATTTAGTAAATTTTGAATATTTCTGTAGTCACGAATTAATTAATGTATTATTGGACTCGCGCGTTGTAGCGAGATTGCGTGATTGAGTAACTGACAAATAATTATTTATTGAATAGAGTTAAATTAATTTTGGAAACCATTATACAATTGATAACATCCACTGTAGTCGAAATACTCGAAACCCTACAGGAAACCTTCAAATTACTAATGTTTAACAAAATTATTCGCATTTAATACATAAAATAAACATGCTTACAAAAATGCACTGTTATATAGATATGTGGTCAGGTTATTCAATAACTAAAGAATTTTAATAAAATTTCAAAATGTGAGATTATATTTTTATAGTAATCTGATAAACGATAACAATATTTAAAAAAAATAATGTAAGTACAGTAGTCCATATAGTAGAACATACAGTAGAGCGTACAGTAGAACGTACAGTAGAACGTACAGTAGAACGTACAGTAGAACGTACAGTAGAACGCACAGTAGAACGCACAGTAGAACGCACAGTAGAACGTACAGTAGAACGTACAGTAGAACGTACGGTAGAACGTTCAGTAGAACGTACAGTAGAACTTACAGTAGAACGTACAGTAGAACGTACAGTAGAATCCGGACGTCAGTTAACCGGAACGTCAATTATCCGGACAAGTCGAGATGATGAAAAAATGACGTGCTGCAAAAAAAAAGACTAGAAAATCTTGTTCAAAAACTAAAACCTCGTATTATTTTTCCAGTACTGTAAAGTAATGTAAACCTTCTAATTTACATGTACTACATACATATTTGTTTATGCAGTAAAATTTGTAATTTCATATCAATAAATGAGCAGAGGAAAAAAACGATTTACACCTTATTTTGCTAAAATAATTAGCTCTTGTGTGATTATTCGGAACACCTTCGGTCCCAATTAGTCCGGATAAACGACGTTCTACTGTAATATGAAATACTATACTCAAACCAAAAAAGATTTTTCTGAAATTTAATATTTAAAAAATCGGAATTTAGTTTCAATAAACGTTTGTCACTAATCATTTTCAGCCGAAACAGACATCGTATGGATGCGTGTGATGGAGCTACTGAATAATTCTAACAACTCCAATCAAATTATTCACTAAATAGTTTTAATTACAAATATATAAGTTATGACATAAAATATGAGTGGCACTTCCATAATACTGCACAGAATATCGTGTGTACCATCAAACCGTTTGTTTTTCTAAAATTATCATTTTTAGCGGTGCCAATAATTGACAAAGTCCTCCTCTAATGTTTGAACATATATTCAATGCATGCTTATTTACAATAACATAAATATTGCGTGCATGACACGATGTATGAATGTTGAGGAAGCGAGAGAAATATGTCAGGAAAGAAAAGTGTGTCAGTCCATTCTTTCTGCATACCCCTTCGGAGAGACGGCGTGATGGTAAGTTAGTTAGTTAGTTAAATATTACGGGTACCCAAATAACGCCGTTTTTTTTTAAATCATTTCTTTTTTGTATACAACAGGTCGTTTGAACCAAATTACTGTATACAATTTGTTTTTAGCTATTATATTGATTATCATAACATGTGATAGGTAATCTATCGCCATCATAAAATGGCCGTATCAAGAATGTCATTAGAATTCTATACTTGACCAAAAACAGTGGGACAATCACACTGCCATCGTCGGGAATCGAACCCGGTACCTACGGGGTGGCAGTCGTACCTCTTGCCACTCTGTCGTGAAGGTCGTCGTTTTTCCTTAATTTTGATTACATTTTCATAATTTCCTATATTTCATATCACCTTCTGCCACCATTTATTTAAATCACCTTTTCCCCTCTCATAAAATTCAGAGGCCGATTTTTTTTTTGTCTCTGGCCGACGAACAGGAAGACAAACACGCGAAAAACGTAAAAACACGGCCTTACTGCTCAACAGACTGAGTGAGACTATTTTGAAGAAGTACATCGAAAAAACAACGTTATTTATGGGAACCATCATAATAACCCACAAAAACGCAAACGTTAAATTTCAAAAAGCGACTTAATATAAATGACGAAAATTGGAAATTTATATCATTAAAGTAATATGATTACTATCTAATAAAAACTTTCTTATTTAAATTCGTGTACAATGCGATTTATTTTATAGGTATCTCCTTATCAGGTAAAAACGATCTTAAGATACAAATTCGACATTTCGATTGCTTGAATTTCTGCAATCATCGGACAAGCAACTTTCTTTATCAATCGACTTGACTGTCGAGAATTCATATTTTACATATAACATGAAAATTACGGACATAAGATGAAACTAGGGAAGCAAAATCAGATATCAGAAATCCCCAGGAGAATAGGATAGAGGATGGACAGCCTTTGGAAAGATGAAACACATACTAAAGAATAAGGACATACCCATAAATCTGAAAAGAAAAGTATATGAAACATGTATCCTCCCCGTGATCACCTATGGCCTGGAAACCATTACGCTAACTGCCAATACGGTACATAAACTAAAATGTGCGCAAAGGTTCATGGAAAGACAAATGTTAGGCGTATGTCTAAAAGACAAAATAAGAAATGAACAAATAAGACGCCGAACAAAAGTCATAGACATAATGAACCTTGTCGCTAAACAGAAATGGCAGTGGGTAGGTCATGTCGCCAGACAAGGAAAATAGCGATGGGCACCCAGAGTCCTCAAATGGAGACCATGGAATAGAAAAAGAAGAGTGGGCCGACCCCAAAAAAGATGGGCCGACGACATTATCCCTGTCGCGGGTAAAATGTGGCAAAGAAAAGCCGAAGAGAGAGTGGCGTGGAAGAAAATGGAGGAGGCCTATATCCAGCAGTGGAGAGATGGCTGAGGAAGAAGAAGAAGATGAAAATTACATATGGTGAAGATGAAATTACAATTAATTTAAAAAAAACAGGTGTGTACTTACAACATTAATAGGAAGGGCGGTAAAATTATAAAAGAAAGATAATATTGTACTAATACAATATATTTATTAAATAAGTTCGTGTATTTAGGTAGTATGTTTACAAAAGATGGGCGAGTGGAGAGGGATATTGAAAGAAGGGTTGGGGCAGGCAACAAAGTGAATGGTGCACTTAAAGTTGTCATCGCAAACAAAAACCTATCAAAAAAAGTTAAATGGCAGTGCAAAATGGTGTTCTTCTACCGACCCTTATGTATAGAAGCGAAGCACGGAACTGGCAAAAGAAGGATGAAAGTAGAATAAATGCAGTAGAAATGAGATCTCTTAGACGAATGTGTTGATACTCGGTGTATGATGTGTATGATATGTTGAATGGAAATATAAGTGAATGAGGTGCGAATGATGGTGTTATGAACAAAATAATGAAAGAATCATTAAGATGGTTTGGACATATGGAAAGAATGAATGAAGAAAGAATGGTAAAAAAAATTACATGTTAACGATGTGAATGGAACTAGAGATAGAGGAAGACCGAGGAAAACGGGGCATGATCAAATATATCGAATATTGAATGTCGATATATTTGATATCGAATATTGAACGTGAGGAGTCAGAGAAATCGACGCGCGTGCATGTCACGATATATGAATGTTGAGGAATCGAGAGAAATATGTCAGAAAAGAAAGTGTGGCAGTCCATTATTTCTGCCTACTCCTTCGGGGAGACGGCGTGATGGTTAGTAAGTTAGTTAGTTTCTTTCTTCTTATTAAAAAGTTTTTACAAATAATATTGCGTAAAATATTCGAAATTATCCCACTAAAATGTAACAGTGCGTTTGATACTATTTTACACTTTTTACGAATGACTTCATTCATATCCTTAACAGGATGCACTCGCAGCTCTCAATTTCACCCTTTGCCAATCGCGTCAAAATAAGTTATATCAACAATTTTAAACATTTACGTATTTGTTTTAACACCACGTGATTTATTATCCAGAACCAAACGGTTTCGCTCACATCTTGTGTTCACGCTCAAGTTGAACTTCTCCTAAACGGCTGGACCGATTTTGATGAATTTTTTTGTGTGTGTTTGACCGGGTCCGTGATTCACAATTGTAGGTAGGCGACCTTTAAGACTTTTTGGGAGGTTCATGAATAATTGACCTTCTGAGAATAATGTTTGTTCACCATAGATGGCGCTGATGTCGAGTTCTGTGTTGCATGTGCAAAAACGTCTGTCAGGTCCGCTAGTGTTATTATAAAATAGCAATTTATGATGATTCCAATATATTGATTTTTACATTTAAAAACCATTTTGTATTTTTATTTTCAATTTATTATTTCATTTATTCCAACAGCTTAAATAAAATTAATATGAGGGGATATAGAAATATGCATTTCTATTAAAAGAACATCGTCATAAAATATAATGATAATAAAATATTTACTTTAATAAAACAAGATATTGATAAAATATTTTTTAAATAACTAGTGTTTATTTAAATAGAAAATGATAAATATCACAATCTTTTAACAAAAAAGTTTCCAATGTCATACTAAAAAAAAACAAGACCTCCATTTATGAAACTAAATTAAAATAATGTTATACTAATTTTGATGTATCTATCTTAAATGCAATAACCAATAATAAATGGATAGATTTTTGTTTGTGCGACATATTTCTATAGGGTTGAACAAAGATTATAGACATCATGCATTCAAACATATTATTCTCTCATTAATTATAAATTACAGAAGAGTCTATGAGACATGTATCCTTCCAGTGATTACGTATGGATTGGAAAATAAGAAAATATCAATCAACCTGAAGAAAGAAAGTGTATGAAACTGTCACAAACAAAATGCCGAGTTATTACGAGTAACTCAAGAACCACGGGAAGAGTCATGTTAGGAATAAGCCTAAGATTCAGAATCAGAAACGAAACGGTGAGAGAGAAAACAATGGTAACTGACATCATCCACCGTGCAGCGACTCAGGATGCAATGGGCAGGAATCATAGCTGGAAGCTCGGACGAAAAATTGACAAAAAGATTTCTGACTTGGAGACCATGGACGGCAAAGAGTAGTTGCAAGCCTATCGCAACTACGGTGTAAGGATGGCCTGAACCGACACGTCGACGTAACCTGGATGAAGTTTGCACAAAACGGAGTGAATGGAGGAAGCCTTTGTCCAGAAGTGGACGGGAATAGATTAAAGAAGTAGAAAAAGACCTATATGAATTACTAATGTGGAAAGAGATTATTTAACCCTTAACGTACCGTGTTCAAAACAAAACGCTTGCTCCCATGTGGTAAGTTCAGTTTACCGCTAACTTTATCTAAATATCAAGCATATGACTAGATGAATCAAAATTTAATTTATGTCATCTTGTAGGGAATTTCATTAGGAATAGATCGATATCTATAACATACATGGATTATTTGAAAAACATATCATTATTAATTTTTTTCTGGAACCATGCGATTTCTGATATGTAATGCGTCATAGCATACGAACGACTAAACATCAGGTATAAACTTGTCTGCGCGCCGCGGCCGGCGGGGCGAAGATAAAGGCACCTAGGCAAAATGTATAGTACGTTCAAGACAACGAGTACGTATTAATATTTGTTCCTTTTGGTAAAGTGTTAATATTTTCACAGTTCTGATATTATTAAGTTGCGTGCTGCGTTTCCGTCCACAGTCGGTATTATTACGTACCTATGAAAAGGCCAAACATATAATTTATAATACGTTCAAAACAGCGAGTAAGTATTTGTCACTTTTGATAAAGTTGTAAATATTAGCAAAACAAATTCTACCTTAACACGAATGAAGGTGAGGGCAGTCTTAGAAATTTTTTTTTTTTGGGATGAAGGAAGTAATTTTTTGCTTTTTTTTTATTACGAAATATTGAGAACACTTCAATGGAGGATTACAATTTTTTTTATAATATTATTGTCCATAGGTTTTAAGAAAATCAACTTTAAATTGGCAGTGGAAACTCAATTGACCACATGGCAACGCGACGGTTAAACCGCATACGTGTGAATATTTAAGAAAAAAATCGTCTCCCATTTTATGTATTTTTCTTTTTTTATATACTCGTACTTTGTGTATACAACACTATTAAAATTACATATCAGACATGTTTCGGACAACCAGTCCTTCTTCAGTGATATATATTATAAAGATACATGTTTAAAATATTATAAAATTGTTTACAAAGGTGATCAATTTTGACAGATTTTATAAAGATTTATTCTCTCCCATTAATTCATCGGTTAGTACCTAATATCTATTTGGGTTATATTATACCAGACGTGATATTACACGTGGTCATAAAGATTCGTGGATAAAATATCTTTTATTCAAGATAATAATATATGTACGATCCTCGTTTATTTCTGTCTCGGATATCTTAATCCAATCTCCGATAAAAATACATCGATATTAATTCACCAACGGCAATCACCTTTTATTTGCATTATAAAACAATTTAGCGACAATAATGATAATAACATGCCCACAACATAAATACTGAATGCACGATTTGGCGAAAACACGAAAAAAAATATCAAATTTTATTATACGAGTATTAATTTCAAGTTCACTCGTTCCATATATACGATATATGAATCGTTTCCATTAAAAAATTGCGTAGATTTTCACGATCGATAGCAATATTTATTTGGATCTTGGATATATCCGTGTAAATTGTCTTTCTCGACCGACGTTTTGGAGATCGTTGCAGACTGCATCTTAAGGGTAGTTATGACTATCCATAGTCATAACCTCCCCCTAAAGAGGGAGACTGCAACGATCTCCAAAATGTTGAACGAGAAAGACAAGTTACACGGATATACCCAAGCTCCTAAAAAACTTTTTTTTTTCCATTGTTTATTTTCAGACTAGGACTCCATATTTCTTGCTCATTCAAAGGATCCTAGTTTATGTGCATATAAACATATAACTTGAAACTAAGTCAAAAGAGTGAAAGAGAAGCTATGTGTCGTTTTGTAGTTATTGTGAATTCATTAAGTAACTTTGTAAGGTGTGAACTAGGGACGATTTTTGGTTATAGATTAACATTATTGCATCATGTTAATCCTTAAAAATAAAAGTAGATGTTTTATAGAATGATTGTTGCTTGTTTTGTAAAGGTATCGAACCATCCGAACAAGTTGCATGTTGCGTATGATAAGCTTCTACAGATCCATAATCTTAATAGATGGCGTTTAATACATTTAGATGGCGTTTGATACATTTAATCATAATAGATGGCGATAGTGTAGATTGACCTAAAAAATGTGAAGTGTTCTTAACATAGTAGCATATACGAGTATACATCTTTCAAAAATTTGTCAGACGTGGTGGTCGTAAGAAGGGCGGAATGGAGAACGTTGTTAACATAAAGTGATCGCTTAACCCAACCAATGACAGGTCATAAGTCCTGTAAACGCCTCGACTACCATATTCTGTTTCCAAAAAACAATTTACATCTTCGTCTCTATTGAGATACAATTAATCCTTATAAACCTATTTCGATTGCTCTTCCTCCGGACATTGTTAGAGACAAGTTGGTTCTGGAAGCCGAGAGATAAAATAGTATATGATAATTCCCACCAAATAAGAAAACCTAGCAGTTGTGTTTGTGTGTTATGAATAGTGGCCTACTGACTTGTGGCCTCTGGAATATGCAAAGGAGCGAAACCTGAAATTTGTATATACCTGTGTAATAATACTCTTTACGGTGCTAAATTCAAATGTTTGCTGGACTCCATCTAGCTAAATATTATATGTGTATTTTAAATTGATATACGTGACTATAGGATCGATAGATTCGAAAAATACTTACTACAAATTGCGACTTAATTTTCACTGATTATTAATATTATATTACTTCGGTGAAGTATAAAAAATTAATTTGATAAGAACCGAGTTATAATGGACTATTAAAATGCATATTAATGGATTCTTAGTGTGACACGCAAATAGTTCTATTATTGCTAGGGGCGTTATAGTTTATATTGGTGTGAACTAATGTTGTTTTATTTCAGTGTTTAATTGTGTGTAATGTAAGTCACCAAGAGATGGCGCTACAATCTGTTTAAAATACAGCTGTCAGGCGTCAGTAGATCTTCAAGACATTACTGCACGTCTATTCAAGCAAAAAATTAAATCGTTAATGAATTTCATTGTTAAAAGATTATGTATTTGGAGAAATACGTTGTTTAGTGTTATCCGTTAAATGGAATAAATTAATTGATATTTTAATTAATTTATTGTGTATGCATATAGCCGCATATAGCAATAGTCGGTAGCAGTTGTCGGGTCTCTAGTTTGATATAAAAATGAAAAATGATTTTACCTTTAATCAAACGTGTAATAATAAATAATAAGTGCAAACATTTACGCGACAGCCGCGACAGGAATGAACTCGCGCTTTACTGATTGATCAGTAGCCATCACCGTTCGACTACTGTTAAAATGATGCAATCCTCAAAAATACGCGTGTAATAAAAATCACTTCCATTATATTATATTATACATTTGTCCGATAAATATTTTGGTTTATTTTTATATTCTAAATTCATTTAGTATTCGCCTCATTAAAATTTATGCTAACTTATTTTATGATTATTTTAAGAGCACCTACTCTGTGAATAATATAATAAAAAGTGGAATATATATTGGGTATATGTAAAAAAACAAGATGAATAGTGTCATGGATCTGGTATTTTAAGCGGATTGCCTGTCCAATGTCATAATTTGTGACATATTATGTAAATAGTTGATTTTGTACGTAAAACTTTTAATATACAAAAAAAAATGTTACCTAATAACTAACTAACTAACCATCACGCCGTCTCCCCGAAGGGGTACGCAGAAATAATGGACTGCCACACTTTTCTTTCCTGACATATTTTTCTCGCTTCCTCAACATTCATACATCGTGTCATACACGCGCGTCGATTTCTCTGACTCCTCACATGACCGACATTCAATATTTGATTTATTTTATCGTGCCACGTTTTCCTCGGTCTTCCTCTATTTCTGGTTCCATTAACATATAATTTTTTTACCATTCTTTCTTCATTCATTATTTCCATATGTCCAAACCATCTTAATGATCCTTTCATTATTTTGTTCATGACACCATCATTCGCACCGCATTCACTTTTTATATTTTCATTCGACACTCTATCATACACAGAGTATCACACATTCGTCTAAGAGATCTCATTAATTTTAATTTTAATAAATATTCAAATGTATTGTTATAATAAATAATTATAATAATTGAATGCAGTGAGAATGAAAGTGTTTTGAACAAAATAATGAAAGTGTAATTAAGACGATTTAGACAAATGGTGAAAAATTATGAAGAAATAATGGTAACAACGTAAACGGAACAATAAATAGAGGTAGACCGAGGAAAACGTGGCACGATCAAATCAATCAAATATTAAGCGTCGGCTTCGCGAGGAGCCGGAGAAATCGATGTGCATGCATGACACGGTATACTAATGTTGAGGAATCGAAAAGTATGTCAGGAAAGAACAGTGTGGTGGTCTATTCTCTCTGCCGACCCCTTCGAGGAGACGTCGTGACGGTTAGTTTAAATATAAACAAAACACTTGTAATTGTTTTCCTGTAACATGTAGATGTACCTATATTAAATTTTTACAAGAAAAGTCAATTTTTAAGATGGAAAATCACAAATTAATTAAGAAATCCATTGTTTTGGCGGAAACACTTTGATATTTCAACATTATTAACTGTTTAATTAGAACACTGTTATATATTATCACAATTGATTTAATTTCTTATTTAATTGTCGCGACATCTATTTCGCTAACCAATGTTAGCATCGTCAGGTGTTAAAATCAACTATGTAAATGTTGATTGTAACACCTGATGATGGTAACATTAGTTAGCGAAACAGCTGTGGCGGCAATTTCATAAGACATTAAAGCAATTGTGATATTATATAAAACTGTTTTAATTAATTATTTAATTAATTAAAATAAAAAAATAATAGGAAAACATTCAAAGCAAATGTAAAAATATTAGGAAAAATTGGTTTACAATAAAAACTAATTAATTTCCTAATTAATTCATCTTCCTGTTCTGAAGTAAAACGTGTGGGCTTCTCCGAGGCGATATTTATACCATAATTAGCCAATATTCCAAAGTGGTTGTTTCACCGTGAACCTGACGTAATTAGTAATCGGAGCGTTCATTTGGAAAAATGTGTCAACCCCGTTGAGGCTTTCCATAATTAGACGTTAGATTTACACCGTTAAATTTCACCAGTGTCCAAAAATAGCTCCGTGAAGATTAGATGTTCTATATTATATATTTTTATCCACATTATAACTAAGATTTCATAAATAAATTTATCAATATTATAATTAATTGATATCAGGATTGCATCCTGTTTGTAATGTCTTTTGAGTTAATAAACTGATTTGATTTGATTTGATAATATCAAAGTGGTTCTTTTATATATTATATATAATACAATATATATAGACCACTGTAAGGAAGAGCTTAAAGGGTTGGATGCAGGTGCCAAAATGAGCGAAATGTCAATAAGTTGTACGATGTATGCAGACGACGCTGTGCTTAATACTTGCAGACTACAGGTCCTGGCGTCGATTATGAGGTATGTTTACGAAATTATATGATGACGAATGTGAATAAGTCTAAAGTCATTCATTCATTTCTCGGCGCTACATCCCGGTGTGGGACTTGGCCTCCTCCACAACGGTCCTCCACTGACTTCTGTCTCTGGCCATCTATCCCCATTCCCCAGCTCCTTCCATTTTCTCCCAATCTTGTTCCACGCAATCCGCCCATCTTTTCCTCGGTCTGCCTCTTGGTCTCTTTTCGCGGGGCACCCATCTGGATATAATTTGTGATGTTCTACCCTCTGGCATTCTTTCCACATGGCCAGCCCACCGTAGGCGTTGAGACTTACAGAATCTCACTACTGTTTCCTGGTTAATCAGTTCTTCAAGTTCAAGGTTTCTTTTAATTCTCTAAGTCCCATGCTCCCGCGTGGGTCCAAAATAAAAGAATAAGTCGAAAGTAATGATTTTATATTTTTTTAAAAAAAGAAGAAAACACGACAGTTTGCGACATTAGCGTGAGAATTCGGAGAAATCACGTGTGTTGGTGACACGATGTATGAATATTGAGGAAATTAGAGAAGCATGTCAGGAAATAACGGTGTGGCTTTCGGGGCAACGTCGTGATTGTTAGATAGTTTGTAATTAATATCTGAAAAATATTTAAACAACAATAGTAATCTCAAAGAAATAAAATAATTACTTGTTGCAGCAAAGTCCGCACTCCGCTAAGCTCAAGTGAACGCGTATCCAGAGATTTACTGCGAGGTTTCGGGACACCTGCAAATGGATCATCGTCTTTTTTCCCTCCTTTAATCCAACGAAAATATGCCGCCATTTTCACAAAACTCAATAATCGAAGATACTTTCAATTAACTGTATATATTTTATGAATGAAAATTTATAGTAAATAAAAATCACTTGTAAAACATTTTTTTTAAAGAATTTTAAATTCCAACACCGCCCACCCTGCAATACCACAACAATTGGCCACTCGCTAGCTCCATTGTGTCGCGGGACCGCCGCTCGGTATTCAGCGAAGTCCGCGAGTCGCTAAAGAAAACTGTGCACGGCAATTTCGGTGATAAGAGCCGGCGAGGAGTACGCGATGGTGCGCGCCGGCGGAGCTGAGGAGACTGCGGTTATCAGCGCGGCCGTGGGCGGCGTGCTCCTAGGGCCGCGCTGGGCGGCACTCCGCGGCGGGCGTTGCGCAACGCCGGCCGCCCGCCCGCACTAACCGAGCGGTCACGAGGAACTGCTTAATGCTGAAATTGCTTTCAGGGCCCGCCGCAACAGGTACTAATCCGACACAGGCCAAGCATAACGGTGTTTTAAAAAAAAAACTTAGTATCGATAATTAAATAAAACGATGTTTTTTAACTACTTCCACTTTTGTCTTTATTTAGACAGCGACCGATTTCACCAGGCTCGCTGGCATCGACAGACTGGTCTGGATGCCAGCGAGCCTGACGAAACCGGTCGCTGTCTAAATAAAGACAAAAGTGGAAGTAGTTAAAAAACATCGTTTTATTTAATTATTATTTAAAATGAACTTCCATCAAGAGATTTCAGTAAAATCATTTGATTATCTTAATATCGATACATTTATTTAATAATTAAATAAAACGATGTTTTTTTACTACTTCCACTTTTGTCTTTATTTAGACAGCGACCGGTTTCGCCAGGCTCGCTGGCATCGCTGTCTAAATAAAGACAAAAGTGGAAGTAGTTAAAAAACATCGTTTTATTTAATTATTATTTAAAATGAACTTCCATCAAGAGATTTCAGTAAAATCATTTGATTATCTTAATATCGATATATTTATTTAATAATTAAATAAAACGATGTTTTTTTACTACTTCCACTTTTGTCTTTATTTAGACAGCGACCGGTTTCGCCAGGCTCGCTGGCATCGCTGTCTAAATAAAGACAAAAGTGGAAGTAGTTAAAAAACATCGTTTTATTTAATTATTATTTAAAATGAACTTCCATCAAGAGATTTCAGTAAAATCATTTGATTATCTTAATATCGATATATTTATTTAATAATTAAATAAAACGATGTTTTTTTACTACTTCCACTTTTGTCTTTATTTAGACAGCGACCGGTTTCGCCAGGCTCGCTGGCATCGCTGTCTAAATAAAGACAAAAGTGGAAGTAGTTAAAAAACATCGTTTTATTTAATTATTATTTAAAATGAACTTCCATCAAGAGATTTCAGTAAAATCATTTGATTATCTTTATATCGATATATTTATTTAATAATTAAATAAAACGATGTTTTTTTACTACTTCCACTTTTGTCTTTATTTAGACAGCGACCGGTTTCGCCAGGCTCGCTGGCATCGCTGTCTAAATAAAGACAAAAGTGGAAGTAGTTAAAAAACATCGTTTTATTTAATTATTATTTAAAATGAACTTCAGTAAAATCATTTGATATATTTATTGTTTCTTGAACAAAGACGACCTTCGTGACAGAATGCCAAGAGCTATAACTGCTACACCAATGGTCCCGTGATCGATTCCCGACGATTGTAGTGTAATTGTCACGCTGTCTTTGGTCTGATGTAGAATTCACGTGACAATAAATTGGCAATAGATTAGCTACCTATCACATGTCATGAAAATCAATATAAACAAACGACCTGTTCTTTACGTTGTACTCGTATATGTTGATATTTAATATTGCTCATATACAAATGACATGTTTCGCCTTTCTAAGGCATTTTATAGTGCTCCATATTGAATAATTAATACGAATGATTAATATACAGCAGACTAATTGCTTTTCCCACCGGTGTAACTAGAGGCAGGTTGGTTCTGACGGCCAGTAGGTAAAACAATCTATGCTCTCGCTGTCGGAGATATCTATCAGGAATAAAAATACCAACTTTCTCCAGTACAGGCGAGTTTTCGAAATATCCCTTGATTAATCTAAATAAATGGGTTACATGATATGGAAAAGGAGCCTTTTCAACAAAATCTTGAAGGTTCAGGTCCAAAAGGTAAATAAGGGTTTGTTCTGTGCAGAATCAGGTCTCCGGGAAATAGAATATCGATATGAATAATTAATTCGAATGAAAATGGCTGTTTTCTATAAGTAACAAAACAACAACAAACCATCACGCCGTTTTCCCGCAGGGGTAGGCAGAGAATGGAGCGCCACACTACTCTATCCTGGCAAACCTCTCTAGATTCCTCCACATTCATACAACGAGTCATAGACGCACGTCGATTCCTCCGAATTCTAATATGACCAACCTTTAAAATTTGATTAATTTGGTCATGCCATGTTTTCCTCGGTCTGCCTCGACTCCGTACCCCATTTACATCATTAACGTATACTTTCTAGCTACTACATTAATGTATTCTAGAAGTATTATTTTAATTTATGGAAAATAAATGTTTCGCCTTTCCAAGTCTTTATCAAACGTGAAGTTTAAAAAGGCACATTTTATCAATAAACCATTGATTAGAAAATTTACCAATAGTGTCATGAATAAATGAAAATATTTTTTTTCAATTATATTTTATAAAATGGGGAGAAATACAACAATTATATTTTAAATTGTCATTTGAATATGATATATTTTTCATTGTAAAATGCAAATATAACATGTGAATCCAGTGTGAATGAAAGTGCTATGAACAATATATTTTCAATTTTCAATTTCAATTTCAATTTATTCAAAAATATATAATAGTCATTAAGATGGTTTGGACATCTGGAAAGAATGAATCATAAAAAAGTTTATGTTAATGACTTCAAAAAAATAGAGGAAGATCGAACAAAACGTGTAATAATTAAATCAATCAAATATTAAATGTAAGCCACGTAGAAATCGATGTGCGTGCATGGCACGATGTATGAATGTTAAGGAAAGCGAGAGAACTTATCAGGAACAGTGTGGTGATCCATTCTTTCTGCCTACCACTTCGGAGAGATGGTTATATTTTTAATTGAGTTTAGTTTCCAGACTTCGGGTGTTGTATAATTCCCTAGTAAGAAGTCGGCTGGAATATAGTTCCATTATTTGGTCACCGCCTGGGATCCGATATTCTCTGATGGTGGAGCGAGTGCAGAAAAAATTTCTGCGCTTTCTTTACCTCAGGGAGGGCGGTTATTATCCGTGGCTTTTTCCGACTGAATTCTTGCTAGGTATGCTAAGCTACCAATCATTGGAGAGAAGGAGGAACATTCACTTGGGAGTTCACTTTTTTCAGCTGATTGGCGGCCGTATACAGAACTCGAATGTCCTGAGTGATGTAGGTCTATTTGTCCCTATTTGACCTTCGTCAAAGACAGCACAGATTGTTTTATTTGCCACGCTGCAGAACCAACCTGCCAATGGTTATGCCTGTGGGTAGGGCAATCTTATTGCTTAATCGGATCGCCTCGGAGGTCGACACATTTTGTGATAGTGTGAGTTGCCTCAGGGATGCAATATCAATGTTTTGATTTTTTCTTATTTTTATTTTTTTAATGCTTCTCTTTTTATAATGTAATTGCAAACGATTTGGAATTGTATGTCTGTAATGTTTGTGATTTTTATCAAAATAAAAGAAAAATGAAAAATGAAGGTGATCGTGGCATATGAATTATGTTTAATGGTCAGCGAGCCGAAGGTTTAATATATTATTATCCGTTAAGTGTCCAAGCGCATGCACATTAGCACTATCTCAACTAACTTTCTGTAAAGCAAAGTGCATACGAAGGCCAACTCTACAAAACACAATAAAAAAATCCATTTGCACTCTGTGTATGACTGCCGCTCACTGATACGTGACTGATTTGAATTTATTTATTGATTATAGAAATAACTAAGCTTTTAAAATAGAAAACTAAAGAAAACTATTTAGAAAATTGTAGATATAGATCAAATTATAAAGCTAATCAGTTATGCAGGGCCCATCCTGGGTTACGCAATAAGAAAATTTCAACTCCTGCAAAATAGGACTATCCGACTACAGCCGGATGCACCTTTATGGACCAGGATCACACAATTAGAGCTAGAATCTGGGAATTCCTATGATAGACAAAAAATTTTTACAAAGGACTCCCTTCATATAGGTACTAACCCTACTATAAGAACTCTTAAATTAAGTTCTGAACACAATCGCGGTCCGTCACGATCCCCCGAAATCGAATCTCCTTCAGAGGAATACTCCGGGATATAAAGATCAAGCTTCCGCATAAATCATCAAATCACTTAAACCATCAAATCACATTTTCAATAATGTTTCAAGTTTTTAGGACTTCCGAGATGACGACAATGAGAACGATAGCAGGCAAGATACTGAGAGATCGCATGAGGAACACCAGAATTAGAGCGATATGTGAGGTTGAGAATATTATAAGATGGAGTAGACAGCTAAGAAGAGACTGATACAGTCATATCTAAAGAATGGACACCACCAAACTTCCTTATATTGCACTACATAATCAGCCTCACGGGACTCTTCTCGTGGAAGGCCTCTTAAAAGATGGAAGGACAGCTGTGAATCTACCTCACGGGGGGAGCAACACTTTGGAGAACAAACCACATACGTCTACAACAATGAAGAAGAAGAAAAAAAATTGCAATTCAAGAAAAACTTTACACCAATACTTCAAAAATACTTCCCTGAGCAAAACAAAAGCTAAACAATTTATAACAAAAGACATTCATAACAGAGTGTGAAAGAGATGCACATTTCAAAAGTTATGCTGAAAACTTAACTCGATTACTTACTCCAAACATCTGGGATATGTATTTGAAGTCATAGACCCTCCATCATAATTGGATTTTTATCATATTTTGTCTTATGTATCCTATCGGGTCTGTCTAGCATTAATTGTCCTTAACTGTCTGAAATATTTCTAAGTAGGAGTATTCAAACCATTCCTGGACTAAGGTTTCAAATGATGTTAAACAATAATATGATCTGAAATAAATTCTTATTGTAAAGGAATGTTTATTAATTGAGGATTATTTTAGGTCATCCCCAGAATCGAGTCCACATCTCAAACGTCAGGCCATGAATTCTGTCCCACAGACCATCATCTGGTGATGTTAAACTACTAAAACATACTCATATCAATATCAGTTTATATGTATTCAAAAGACCTAAATTAATGTCTCATAATATAAATAACAAAAATTATGGCACTCACTCCAGTACAGATCACAATAGACAACTCGGGCTACAAAATAGTACTGAGTAGAGAAAATAAAACCGCAGAAATCAACCAAAGAATTGGTTTGGAATGGGTTACCTTCCGTAAATTTGCTCATATATTGAAAATACACAAACCTCCATTAACCTTAAATGGAATGTGTCTGACTGCTGTGTCCTACTGGTGTTATCTTATGGGTTTCAAATTATAACATTGTATAAAAAAAAAGAGGAGGAGAGCAGTAATTATGCCCTTGTACAAAGGAAAAGGATCGCGTATGGAATGTGGAAACCACAGAGCTATTAGTCTTTTGAGTGTCGTTGGTAAAGTCTATGGCAGAATTTTAATAGAAAGAGTAAGAAAATTGACGAGTGACAAAGTTTGGGATGTGCAAGGTGCCTTTATGAATGGCAGAGGATGCATGGATCAAATTTTTGGACTTCGTACATTGACAGAGAAGTTTCTGGCCAAAAATCGCAAACTTTTCTGTGCATTTGTCGACTTACAAAAAGCATATGATTACATTAATAGAGAAAAGTTGTGGAAAATATTGTCTGAATATGGAATAAGTACAAAACTGATCATGGCCATTAAGTCGCTATACACGGAAAGCACTGCTAGTGTCAGAGTAAATGGAGATCTTACAGCCTGGTTTGATATCAATATAGGTGTCAAACAAGGTTGCGTAATGTCCCCGTGGTTATTTAATCTGTATATGGACAATTGTATGAGAGAGCTGAAAGGGTTGGATGTAGGTGCCAAAATGAGCGGAGTGTCAGTAAGCTGTCTCTTGTATGCGGATGACGCTGTCCTACTTGTTGACAACGAGCATGAACTACAAGTCCTGGTGAATTGTATGTATGAGGTATGCATGCGAAATGATCTGATGATGAATGTTAATAAGTCTAAGGTAATGATTTTTGAAAAGGAAGAAACCACGACAGTCTGCAACATTAGCGTGAATGGTGAAAACTTGGAGCAAGTAGTTGAGTTTGTGTATTTATGTAGTATGTTTACAAGAGATGGGAGAGTGGAGAGGGATATTGAAAGAAGGGTTGGGGCAGGCAACAAAGTGAATGGTGCACTTAAAGTTGTCATCGCAAAACAAAAACCTATCCAAAAAAGCTAGAATCCCAGTGCACAATGGTGTTCTTCTACCGACCCTTATGTATGGAAGCGAAGCATGGAACTGGCAAAAGAAGGATGAAAGTAGAATAAATGCAGTAGAAATGAAATCTCTTAGACGAATGTGTGGATACTCTGTGTATGATAGAGCGTCGAATGAAAATATAAGAAGTGAATGCGGTGCGAATGATGGTGTCATGAACAAAATAATGAAAGGACCATTAAGATGGTTTGGACATATGGAAAGAATGAATGAAGAAAAAATGGTAAAAAAATTATATGTTAATGATGTAAATGGTACCAGAAAAAGAGGAAGACCAAGGAAAACGTGGCACGATCAAATAAATTAAATATTGAATGTCGGCCATGTGAGGAGTCAGAGAAATCGACGCGCGTGCATGACACGATGTATGAATGTTGAGGAAGCGAGAGAAATATGTCAGGAAAGAAAGGTGTGGCAGTCCATTCTTTCTGCCTACCCCTTCGGGGAGACGGCGTGATGGTTAGTTAGTTAGTTAGTTATAAAAAAAAACAAATAAATTTATAATTATTCAAAGAAATCGATGGACAAAACACCTGTATTGCTGGTGTCCCAGAACTGCGACCCGAAACACAGGACGTCCCCAACTGGACGGAGGGACGATAGTAAAGAGACCGCCAGTACGACATGAATGTGTGTTGCCCAGGATCAACAGACATGAAAGCAGGTGGAGAAGGCCTAGGTCCAGGAGTGGACAGATATAAGCTGATGATGATGATGATGAATAATAATAACTAACTGAAATTTATTGTAAAACCTAGGATAACAAAAAAAACATTAAATAAGTACATGAAACTGGCTATTAAAAATAAGATTATCAAGATAAAGAAAACAGTAACCATGTAACTATGAATGCCATTAAATATTTTATTGCCGCATAACTTTTAAAAAATGTAAATTTGGGTAGCTGCACAAACCGACAAATGCACAAAAAGATAACCATGAAATACCATGACCAAATGGAACCGATTCGCGAGTAAGATCTAAAAATCAGCACAAGAAACTGCTGACTGTTATCAGTGTACAATATGAGTCAGCGTGAAATAATCAAGGTCGAAGACCCCGGCAGCCCTGACCTAGACATCTGAAGAACAGATGCACAGTTGCGTAATCTGCACAGTAGCGTAATCTAACACCTCTTAAGTTAGAGGCTAACAATAGAATTCTGTGTAGGCATATAAAATATGATTACTCTTGCACATATAAAATGGGTATTTAAACTGATTTTAAAAAATGCATGATTGAAATGGAATTCTTTAAAAATTGTGTTCAATTTATCTTTGTTTTAAATACAATGCAATGGGGCAAATCTATATCGATTTATTGAAAGAAAGAGACATCTTTGTTATTTTATTCTGTCCATACCATTTATTGAAATTACGCACCCTAGGTGATGATATTTTATTATTATTTAGAAAATATTGAATTTTTTTATTTGTTTTAAATATTATCTTATAAAATATAAAACATTGTATACATCTTTAAATAATTAAATAAAAATATTTACAATAAAAAATTTTCATTTATATTATGTTGGATGAAATTTAATAATAATAATAATTAAGCTAATTTGTACAGCGCCGTTTTCGTGAATAACTCACCTAAAGAGCATTTTGACAATGTTTTAGTATACATTGTTAAATTAAAAAAACTTTGTTTTATGTATCACAATTGTATTTTTGTTTATTGCGAAATAAAGGTTCGAAAAATCACAAAAATTTGACAGTTCTAATATTATTATAACACCTGATGATGTCAACATAGGTTGACGATAAAGCTGTCACGAAAAACCAAAAATACAATTGTGATACATAAAATAAAGTTTTTTAATTTAACAGTGTATAATGTTAAAGTATCATAGTGTTTCGGCCAAAACAATGGACTATTTAATGTTTTAAGTCATGAGAGCTGTATCTGACACCAGCAATCAGATAATAGTTGTTTAATTTTTTTTAAAGGTTAGATTTAAAATCAGTCGTATTGTCAATGCATATTCCAGGCAGATTCAAGTGTTTTTAATTCATCAGTGTAGAATTACCTTCAAAATACTGCTCTTCATAAAATAAACATACAGAATCTTAATTAATTTTCTGATCATAAAAATTCTTTACCTCACATCAAGAATATACTTTTAGAAATAAACTTCTCAAGTTTTGTCCTTCATTGTGTTTACTAATTATGACAACTCTGAAAAATATTCACTCACACTACGCTTAAATACAGTACCTTATCAGTGTCGATTAGGGTGACTGTAAGGAGCTTTGAATACTTTAAATTAAATTAAAAATGACACTTTATTTAAAAAAAATTAACAATATGATATACTTTTAAACAAGTAGTTGGGCATACGGCAACATTACTTTTATTCTTCTTTGACCTTTTCCTATACCTTAATAGTGAAACAATGACTCTTCCAGATGTACCCAATTATGTTCACACACTTTCTTCCATATTTGGAATAAGAATGTTCGTTTTGGTCCCACAATAAATTGTAAATTATAAAACAAAACCTGTTTTACGATTGCATAAAAAAAAAAAAAAATTATCTCGAATCTGCATCTTTTTGTAGCGATATGTTGCTTTATATTTTATCTACCTTTAAATGAAACTAATGATTCATCAATGCAAAAATTTCTAGAAGGATAAAAGTATTTTTTAAATTCCCTACACAACATATCAACAAAAACTCTTATTTTGTACGTTGTGTCTCTCAGTTCTTGTCTTTAATTTTATGAAAAATGCACCATTTATAGATACATAGATATCTCTATACTTCTCCAAATATTGGTGATGATATTAATTGAACAATGTTTATAACTGTGTAAACAACACTTACTTTATTTAAAAAAATTAAATACAAATGTGTTCTTAGACACAAAAACTAACAAAACACTGATGAAGGGGTTCTGTATCCGAAACATGTTTGTATTTTAAAAAAAAATTAAATTAACGCTATAAACATTGTTCAATAAATCTGCAAAACAAAGTTAAGGAGAATATAGAAAAAATATATATATAAATTTATCAATTGACAAATGTATCAATTGTCAAGGGAACAAACACATACATCTCCTCAATTTCAACATCTTTCCATTTGTGTAATAACGAATTAAGAGCTAGAATAATTTTTTTGTGATTTAACACTACTGCAGTATCTATTCATTTGCAACACAATATGTCGATTTAAAAATAGCTCGAAATAATCAACTTCGCGACTCTCTGCATTGATAAATTCATAATCCTTTAACCCAGATTGTTCATTAAAATTACGTACCTCTTGTTAATACTGCTTACCTAAGTGGGCCAGAAATTAGTGAAATTTATTTTAGTGAAGGGTTCTTCTAATATTTCAGAAATCTCAATTTCCTTGTCACTCTTTTCCGACGGTTTATCCTCCATATTTTCTGGATAAATCTGAATCGCAATCTAGCAAAAGCTTTTTAATATCTTCCTTATTCATTTTTAAGACTCGAAAATAAAATTATTATGTATCAAAATTCCCAAAAAAAATGCAAAAGTTGCTAACAACTAAATGTCATTAATTTAACTTTGGTTATGAACATAATTTTTTATTTTAATCAGATGGAATCATTATGCTCATGTAAATATTTAAAAAGGGAAATAAAACATGTGTGTTCTTTCTTTTTAAATTAGGAGTGAGATTAAAATAAAGATACTCTAAAATATACAAATGCACCACAAGGATATCAAGTACAGATAAGGGGCAATGCTGAAATTGACACCACATGGTGAAAGGATGATTGCAACTGTATGAGAATGGCTGCAATGTACTCGAAGTAATGAAGATATGTGTCAAAATATATATATATTAAATTCATCTGTTTGTTAAAAAGAATTTCTGATAAAAGGGTATTGTTGTAAAATCTTTACTTTAGGATATCATCCTTTTTTTATAGATCTTTACTGTCAAATTAACGAAATACATGAGGATGAAAGTAACTTATATTCATACTATATTTACAGTTGGTCATACCATAGGAGAAATTTTCTTGCACTACCATTGCAGTTGGTCGTACCCTATGGGTTAAGAAGTATTATAAGTATTGTAATTAAAATATAAACAATAAACCTCCCGTGTTAAGAATCTCGAATACTGCTTCATCAAATCTACAAAATGATATATTCTATAAGTTGTATCTTTTTTAGTGTATTTGTCGTGCACGTATATCTTAGAAGCGTGGGTTTATTTTACAAGAGTAGGACTTTGGAATATTTATCAATTATATGTATCTTGCATCCATATTACCTGAACAAATTGTACATAAAAACAATTATTATTATTTTAAAACATAAATTTACAATTATTGATAACTGTTCATAGTCAAATGATGTGATTTTACATATTTTTAATTTAGACTTAACGTTTGATGAAGGATAAAACGTTTCTACAAGTATAACACAGATGTCAATGTGTGTCCAGAATTTTAATTTTACGGTGAATTTTTTATTGAAATTACGTGAAAAGCAACGGGAAGCTACCACATTAATAAGGCCCAGTAGCATCCCAAAAACCCGCAAAATTGTTAAATAACTTTGCTGCAAACGAGATGATATAAAAGAAACATTAAACTGTGCTGACCTGGCGACGTTTATCGGGCTCCGAATTCACTCCTGAAGGTCCCGGCTTGCTTCTGAAGATATCCATCACCTTTGTCATTGTACTAGGCCTTCGAGTTGAGCTTGCTGCTGTCACCGTGTGATAGTACTGGAAAAATTATTTAAAAAAAAAACAATGAACTTCATTAATTAAACTATGGGTATTTATTTTTATAAATTAAAACACTGCTTTTTCCACTTTTGAAGGTTTGGCACCATCATCAGGAAAACCACATAAATTATCGATAAAGAGAAAAATAAACTCAAAAGTAGAAATATAATATTTTAATTATTTATTGTTTATTGAACAATGACTGTTTCCATAATATATTATGGGAATGACATATAAGGAGTAATATAAGGAGTAAATGTCGCAGAGATGAGAATTTCCATGAAAAAACAAAAAGAGCAGTGAAGTCAGTAAACCATGATTTAACAAAATTAAACCAAATTACTATGTTCATCACTTGACAGAAATTGAAATGGTGCTTTGTAAAATTATTATTATTTTATTTAATAAATAATTATCGATAACTTTAGATAAGTGCATGGATTATCAAAGAATCAATAAACACTCATTTGAGATCGTGGAGAGCATGACTTATTAAAAATCAGTCGCTGAGGGCATAGAGTAAATGAAAAAAATAAAAACTTTTGAATGATGAAAAATTGACATCGAAACACATGACAAATTTGGGGTTAAAAACAAGCAGTAACTTATACATATAATCAATTTAATATCTTGAGATTCTTTAACCAACTAGGGTTCATCTGCCGCCGTACTTTGCACGTGTATCGGTGAAAAGAAGAATTGGATCACTAATAGGAACACCTTACAATAGTTAAGATCTTTGAAAACTACTTTTTGAACTCTTCTTGTAAACAAAATAAATCGTATAAAATTACCTTAACGTCACTGCCTCCGTGAGGATGGGCCGAACCGTCTTTTGTTGTCGTAGCAGAGCGACCCGACCCCATATTCTGAAATAGCATATTTACATATTTAATATATAATAGTTTATCATACATAGAACTTTCGTGAGTGATGGTAATGCATTTTGAAATTTAGTGTTTGTTGGGTAAGCACATTCTTATTATATAATGTATATATGGGTATACCTACAAAAGCGATTTTATTTTCTAAATGTTATAATTTTTTATTCTTAATTTATTTTTGTTTCCCTATTATATATACCAATACACTCTTGTTTCCATATAGAATAGCGAAATAAGAGAAAATAAAAATAAATTATTATATATTTAATTTTATTCCACTTGCTTTTTAGTTTTGACCGGTTTTGTGACCATTTTAAACCGGTCGAAACTAAAAAAAAATTTAAACTTGCCATTTCTCCAAAGAGGTATGCAAACCGCCACACTTTTCTTTCCTGATATACTTCTTTTGCTTCCTCAACATACATACATTGTATCATGCATGCATATCGATTTCTCGGACTCCTCATGTGGCAGACATTTGATATTTGATTGATTTGATTCTGCCACATTTTCCTCGGCCTTCAGCTATTTCTTGTTTCCATTTACAGCGTTAATATATACTTTCTGTATCATTCTTTCTTTCCTATCCAAACCATCTAAATGACCCTCTTATTATTTTTTCCATAACACTTTCATTTGAAATTGACACTATCATATACAAAATTACCACACATTCATGTGAAAATAGAGTATAATCATAACAAGAAATCTCATTTCTACAGCATTTTTTTTTATTATTTATAGTGAACACCAATAAATTTCAATTCACAACATAATACTCTTGTTTCCTTTACGATATTATTTTGGTCAAATCAACAAATCTTAAATTTTTATTGTATTAATATATTATTGAAAGTATAAAATATTGCATATTTTAATTTTTTAAGTGCATATACAAAATCACATGCATATATTAAATTTAGAACTTTGCAAATATTTCATATAACTAACTAAACATACCGCCTACCCCTTCGGGAAGACGGCGTGATGGTTAGTTAAAAATCACCAGCATGATACAAAAAACACAAATATAATGAGTTAAGATTTTTTTTCAATTCAAATATATTAATGAAACAAACAACAAATAATTAAGGTGGAATTAGAATTAGGAGTAAAACCAAAATTTTTATTAATATTTTCAAATATTATGATTTAAAAAAATACACAAACTTTATAGAAAAAACTAATTAAAAACTCATCAATGATAATAAAAACACCTTAAAAAGACTTGAACCCATAATGAAGAAAATTAATTTGAAAGAATAAAACATGCGACCCCTTGGGATGCTGGGAACACACTGACCAGAGTCAAGCTTGCCTTGTTGAGAGGATAAAATATTAAGGTGCAAGGTTTCAAGTTAAGAACATTATTTTCTCCAGACTGTTTATACAATGTATCTGAGAAGCCAACAAGTCCAAACAGTTATTAAAACTCTTTTGTTTTTAACCCACTCAACATTATTTAATTAATATTCCTAGAAAGTTCCCGTGCAAGGTAAAATATCCATTAATAAAAAGTATTGTGTAACATTTATTAAAAGGATGCAAAACAATTAGGTTTTAATGAAATAATACAATGATACTATTTTTTTTTTTTTTTTCATTTTCCAACCAACATGATATGAACCACAGACTGTAGTAACTCTTATTAATAAATTAATAATAATTAAAAAACAGTTTCTCCTAAAACACTAAACACTGATGAAGGGCTTCTGTGTCCGAAACATGTTGGTATTTTAATTTTTATGTTCATATTGTTTACAAAGTTTAAAAAACAGTTTATTTAAATTCATACAATCCAAATAAGGACTGTACTTTCTTTACCGATGATATTCAAAGTATTGATGTATTGATGATGGGCAATTGACCACAGTTATAAATATAAACTATGATTTAATATAAAATATATTACAAACTAGTTTATAATCAATTAATTATAAACCTTTAATGACAATAAATATATTGAATAGTCCATTGTTTTGGCCAAAACACTATGATACTTTAACATTATTACTGTTAAAATTTATAACGCTGTTATAATATCACAATTTATTTTTATTCACTGAGAATGTTGCTTGGAATAAATACATGTAAAAAAAACATCTATTGATTCTCTCCGTATTAAATAATTGAAATAATATAAATGAAAACATATATTATATAGTATAAATGAAAACATATATTTTCTAGGCGTTTTATTAAATTTTTATGGAATGACATGTTTCGCCCTTCTAAGGCATTATCAAATCAACATTTGATTATGCCTTAAAAGGACGAAACATGTCATTCCAATTAAAATTTAATCAAACTCCTAGAGGACAGACGTTTTCATTAATATCTATTGAAATATTATTTACCTGTACTGCGGCTTTGACTTGCTGCATGATGGAGAGCTGTTTCTTGCTGTCAATGGACTTGGGTTCCTTATCTTTCTCCTTTGTTTCATTTTTTGATCTTGGACGGAATGCTCCAAAAAGTGCAGGACGACGACTGACCCCAGATGTACCTAAAATTATAATAAAATAGATATTACTTTGGGGACACCATAAAGATATTATTTTGGGGAAAACATAAAACAAAATTTTCACCAGCAAGAAAACTTCAGAAAATGCCAGTGACTGTTAAAATATACTCGTATACACTATCTGCTTCTGCAAGTTTTTAGCCCCGGTCAATATGTTACACTTGCACATAAGATTCAACAAAGACAACCGAGTTTGTAATAGTGTAAAAATGTTATTATATAATCCACACTTCACATTTATGCAGTCTATGTATTTTTCCCACTTCTATCTTGCCCAACATAAATTATCCTTGATTTCAATCTTTCTACCTTAATTCCTAAGTTCTTAATTTTAAATACTGGGGTACAGATAAGTTCTCGCTGTTTTCCTTATTGATGTTGCATTTTTTAATGTACACATATGGCAATACCAAAATCCTATTTTATTTTAAAGCTAAACCTTTAACCTCAAAACGTTAGTACGTGTTAAATTGGCAAATGGTAAAGAACATTTTTAACATCGCCTCAAACAGGTCGTTTTTCGTATTAAAAAAAAAGTTTTCAGTTTTATTTTTAATTTAAAATTTAAAGAGAGAACGGCGAGAACTTATCTGTACCCCCTAATACATGAAAATAATCCTTTTATAATTGTGTCAAATCATCATCTTGGCAAAATTTTATATTTCGTCATATAATGTTTCTGACATCATCTCATCTATTTTTTTTAATGTATTTAAAGTATCTTCTTCTTCTTCTACTTGCGCCATATCAAGTTTTCTTGATTTTGGATATCACTTCTACAAAAGCTTCTCTGTTTTGCGACGCCCGGAATAACTACTCCATGCTCATTACTCCAGTCCAGTATTTAATGTTGAGTAGCCAAGAAGTTGTTTGCCTTCAATCAGGACCACGTCGTCCTTCAATCTTGCCCATTATCATGAGTTAAAGGACCTTATAGGAAATTTTACAGCCCTTATGCATTTCTTCATCTTGAGCTCTGCTCAGGACTTTTGAAGCATTTAAATTATTGTATATAAAATTTAATGTATTTCTATGTACGAGTATGTTTTTTTAACATTGTCATATTTGAATATATTTTTAAAAACAAAGTATTTTCACAGCACTATTTAACACTTTTCACAATCATGTTTTGGACCGCAGACGTCCTTCCTCAGTGTAAAAATTTAAACATGTGTCCCAAAAAGTTATTAAAATGTGAATCCACAACACAAAATGATATCAAATATAGAAGAGATTATACTGATACTTTAAATAATATACAACATAAAGAAACAATATATTAACAAATATTAGAAATAGTGTGAGATTGAAAATTATTATGATAGCAAAAGAATTGCATGCATTCTCCTGTAGAAATAGTTTCATTTTCTAATATGTACCCAAGATATGCACAGAAGTGCATAATTATTAATCGTTGCATATTTATTTAGTTAATTATACATAGTTCCAGTAGCTACCTTAAAGATATGCTCCTTTAAATTGTTTGCTCGCCAATCCAAACAGGTGTATGTATTTATATTTCTGATTTTAAATAGGTAACTGTTACAGTGTGTTTAGAAATATAAACAATACTATCAGAGTGTACCAACGTTTTATTAAGATGTTAAAGCAGAATTAATGCAGACCTCTGACAATTAGGCTAGAATATCGTATTTCAATAAAAGAAGAGATAAAAGTGTTATATACAAAGCAAAAATATCAATAAGAATGTTTAGGCAAATGTAATGAATACATGAAGGTAGAATATTGTGAACAATGTGAATGCAATATGAAATAGAAGAAGATAAAGTATTATAAAAACATGATAAAACTAAAATGATTGAATTCTAAATCAGCCACATAGTGTGAGTCCTAATTGATATAAAGTCACTATATTAATGAGATAAATATATAAGAGAGGTATTTAATTACAATGACAATGTAAATAATCGCTCAGATTTTCTGTAAATATTATCCAGGGCAAAGTTATAGATACAAACTCAAATTTTTTAGATAAGAGATAAAAATTATTCAATGATGATCTTGATTCAATATCAATCAAATCATATGAGCTGTCAAAATTATGATTACGTGGATCTATGACTTAAAATGTGGGACAATATAAATAATTCCTTAGAATATCCGTATACAATCTAGAACAATTTTTTTTTCAGTCTGAACATGGGCACTAATTAGATCAGTCCCATGTTTTCCATGGCCTTTCTCGTCTTCTATTCAAACCTTTGTACGGAAAAGAGAGATGTACCACATTAAAGCATAATATTGACGAGGTTCACGCAACAGCAATGAAGAAGATGAGATGGACTGGTGATTTGATCAGATTAAATATATCAGATTAAATACACTCAGAAGACCTAGAAAACCACAGGGAACTTCCCTGGATCTATAATGATCAGCCAAAGAATTAGATCTGATCGAGATGGAGGACAGTTTAATCTTCATCTTCTTACCAGCCGTCGGTCGTCATCTGCGGAATGTAGGGCACACCCAAAGCACGCCACTGCCCCCTATCTACTGTCATTCTCATCCATCCACGTCCTGCAATCCTTATAATATAGTCAGTCCAGTGGGTAGGGGTCGTCCAACTTTAAGGAATCCTGTACAGGGTCTCCACCCCAGAATCCGTCATCACCTTCGACTATCAGTTCTTCGACAAATATGGCCAGCACACCGCTGCTTCAGCCTGCTTATCCTCAGAGCCGCCTTGGTCCCCTTGGTTCGTTGTTGGATAAATTCATTTCTGATTCTGTCCCTAAAGGTTATTATAAACATGGCTCTTTCAATGGCACGCTGGAAGACTTTGGTCTTAAGACATTGTGGTATAAGTGAAAATATAATGCAATTTCCCAACTGAATTCTACAGTTGGCTACTTTCTCAAAGCTGTTTCTGCCTAATAGTACGATTTGGCCAAGATATGTATATTCTTGCACCACTTTGAGAGCCGAGCCATCTCTACGGTTATAGGTTCCGGGACGATATGTGCAGTACACATGACTTTTGTATTGTCCCAAACCTAGTCGTCTGTATGCAGTGTTCAGGTTATTAAGCATGCCTTAAAAAGTTAAATGCTATATATGAATAGATACCGTGAATAGTCTGCTGGTAGTAGGGCTGCTCTTCCTCTGATCCCCTCCTCTCGCGGGAGCTGCTCCGCGACCCGCCCGTGGAACGCGATCCCCCGCTGCTTCTCTCTCTTTCCCTCTCTCTCTCTGTAAATAAAAACATAACACAATCCTTTTAATTCTATTTTTACAAAAACAAAACAATCAAAAATAACCCATAATCGACAGAAAATCAAAGAAAATTTGTTTATTAATATAATTGTAGAAACATGTATACAAATTATAAATTCTGCTTGTAAACATGCTTAAAATAAAAGTGTTTTCTTTTCAAATAGAATTTCGAATGAAACCTTTGTAATACATCAATAGTTAGGCTTTAACTTCAAGTGATTACTTAAGGCTGGTGTGCGTAAATAAAAGGAAGTGTATTTCTAAAATTTCAAAAATATTCCTATAATATAAGAAGAGAAGCATAGAAAACATATATTTGAGATATTCCTAAGAATATATTTTATACTTGTAGATAACTAAAAAATTTAGATTGGCAATTGCGTAAATTCAAAACGTCTTATTTATAGTATTAGAGCTATTAAAATAAAACAATTTATTCATTATACGAAAAAAAAAAATTAACGAGTGAAAGGATTAAATAAATTAAATATTAAATGTCGGCACATGGCGAGTCGGAGAATTCGACGACATGATGTATGAATGTTAAGGATCCGAAAGAAGTATGTCAGGAAAGAACAGCGTAGCAGTCTATTTTGTTCTGCCTCACCCTTCGAAGAGACAGCGTAATGTTAAATTAGTTAGATGATTATATAATTACATTTTTAGTCTTGTAATCCGTCATCAGTGTAAATTTATAATTCTCATACATTAATAGACATTAGAATAAATATATCCACAAAAATTTTTTTTGTTAAGTAGCTCTTTATATCACTACAACGCGAGCCAATTCGATGTAAAGGGTATATCAATTGTATTGATTATTGTAGCTAATCTATCGCCATTAATGTCACGTGAATTTTACACCAGACCGAAGACTCACACTGTCATCGAACCCGGGACCTTCTGTCACGAAAGTCGCCGTTTTATTTTTATAAATCTCTGAAACTTATATTTTAAAAAACGCAACAAAAACGAAATAAATACGCACGTAAAATTTGTAACCGAATGAAAAATCTTTCACACCACTGACAGCCATTACTTGCATAGCATCTCTAGGTAGTAAGGCAAATAAAGCAACCAAAAGCAAATATTTCAAATTAAGATAATTTTCTATAACGACTATGAGAGTAGATTAACACGTTTAATTTGTTAGATCTTAGCTCTGTCCCATGGTTCATACTGCCACTGATTACGCAGATGGTTACCGTCTTCCATCTTCATGATAGTCATGGACATCTTTATAAAAATAAAAAAAATCAAGAAAACTAGTTCTTTATAACAATCTGATTTTTGTTCATAAAATTAATCTAACTAAAAATGTAGCATATAGCTATGAAATACATGACTATTTGACGAGAGGTCGTGATAGATTCTAACTCCGGAGACCCAAACTTGAAAGTACAGAGAAAGGTGTTTTTTATAGGGGATTTAAATTATGCAACGAATTACCAAATGAGGTAAGAGATGCCGGTTCTCTTGCGATCTTTCGTCGAAAATGCTTTCAATATGTTCTAAGTACCTACCGATATTCAATGTTTTGTTGTTTTTTTCTCATTTGCGATATTTATATTATTAATTGTTTATAAAATATTGTTTTATAAGTTGCAAAATGTTCCAGTATTTTTTTATAAATTTATTTAAAAAAAAAAAAAAAATTTAAAAAATGGCATATGAGGGCATTGCTCTTGTCCGTCCGGTCACCACAATCGCGCTCAGAGTGTCAGAAATGAAGACGCCCAGAAACATATTTGGCAAGACACTACGAGATAGAATAAGAAAATCAAGGATGAGGGAGATATGCGAGGTCGAGGATGTCGTTAGGTGGGGAAGGCAAAGGAGAAGATACTGGTATGCACACGTGAGGAGAATGGATCCATCCAGACTCCCCTTCATTGTGTTACACGGCCAGCACCATGATAGACGACCCCCGGGCAGACCACCAAAGAGATGGATGGACAGCTGGGAGTCGACTTCGACAACTCCTCTTAAGAAACAGGCCACTAGGCATTAAACTAAGAATAAGAAGGAGAAGAAGATATTATATTTAATGTTTCTTTTTTTATATACTTAGTATACAACACTCACTTTATTTAAAAAAATTAAAATTAAATACCAAACATAAATATTTAAAATATTATATTTTTTTTTACAAATAAGGTTAGTTTTGACAGATGTATGTATTATATAATATATTTAGTTAAAATTTACTAATGTTTGTGTCTTCGACCGGTTTCGATAGCTCGCTTTCATCTTTTGGTTCTGCAATCTTCTTCTCGCCTCGCTTCCATCTCCCCGAAGATGGCAGCGAGCTGCCGAAGCCAGTCAATACATTTTTTTTTCATAAACTAACTAAAAATCACGCCGTTTCTCTGAAGGAGTTGAGAGAAAGTTGAAGGAGAAAAAAAATGACGGCCACACTTTTCACGCGGCCGATATTCAATATTTGATCATTATGATAGTGCCACATTTTTATCAGTCTTCCACCATTCCTTGCTCCATTCATATCGTTAACCTAAACTTTCTTCATTCATTTACATTTTTCCAAACTATTTTAATTGACCTTTCATTATTATATTCCTATTTTACACTCTCGTATTTTACACTCCATTATTTCCTGAGCGATCCGCATTCAGGCACTTCTCCCACTCTTCCGGATATCCTTTACCGTTCTCGGGCACCAGCACAGAAGTCGCCATGCCCACTTTTCATCTGGCTCACGAGCGACGTGTCCCGCCCAACGCCACTTAAGGGTTACTGTCAACTTGATGACGTCGGAAACGTTTGTCCGACTCGTATGTCCAGATTCCTGACTCTGTTCCGCAAGCTATCATAATACCCTGGTTCTCTACTTTGCTCTCCTTATGACTCTCAGCTTGTTGGCACTTTTTGTGACATTGTGACTGTTTTAATGCCATACATGAACACTGGCAGAATACTCTCATTTTTAAGTTGAATGTGTATTTTCGAATTCTTCAAAATACGACCAAGATTTTTAAACGCAGTCTAGCTTAATTCAACTCTTCTATTCAGGTCTACTGTCTGGTTATTGAGCCTTAGCTTCAGTATTCCTCGCCTCCAACGCCTCCCGTCTTCCTTTTCGAACCTCCAATCTGATAATTGTAATAATTTCACCGCATCCCTCCCAACCTCATCCTCCCATCATGTTTATTCATGAAACACGCCATCATCTGGATAAAATTAATTTGTTAGACGATCTATGAAATTTTGGATTTAGGAATTACGCTAAAAATAAACGTTATACAAAATTCAATGCATAATTTATCGCGCAAGTTAAGATATTGCCGCGTCTTGTTTTATGCATTATTTGAAAATAACATTCACTTATGTAAATGTGACAATTTAAAAACAACTCGTGCTGACGTCAATACCAAACACCATATTGGAATGCTCTTTAATATGTCACCACTCTAGGCAAAGAATAAAATTAAAAATATTTATTGAAATATTATATATAACGTATTATATTTAAAATCACAAAAGTTTAGAAAACAACAAACTTTTTTTTAAATAATAATTAAATAAAACGACGTTTTTTAACTACTTCCACTTTGTCTTTATTTCGATAGCGACCGGTTTCGCCAGGCTCGCTGGCATCCATAGACTGGTGCCAGCGAGCCTGGCGAAACCGGTCGCTGTTGAAATAAAGACAAAAGTGGAAGTAGTTAAAAAAACATCGTTTTATTTAATTATTGTTTAAAATGAACTTCCATCAAGAGATTTCAGTAAAATCATTTAATCATCTTAAAAAAAAAATCCACTTTTTAGTTAATTTTTCTCGACGTGTTTCGAAGGTTTGATACTTTCATCATCGGAAGAACGATATAAACTTTAGTAACTATAGTTTATATCGTTCTCCCCGTGATGAAGGTATAAAACCATCAAAACATGTCGAGAAAAAAAATCTTAAAAGTGGAAAAAACAGTGTTCAAAAAATTCTTTAAAAAAATCGTCATTATGGAATTCCATAGTGTTAACGCCGTTAAAGTTTATCTAAAATTTCTAAATTTAAAATATTATTTATTGTGATTAACATTGATTCAAAACATCAATTAACATTAATGATTTCCAGAAGTTTTATGTGAAGAAGTTTATTAGATTTCGCCTTGCGTTACGTCCACACAGACCACACAGTAAATAGAGCTCTGTCAACCATCCAGAGGAAGACCTAGGAACACATGGATGATTCAGTGCAATAGCGTCTTGCGGAAAAATGGCTTTAGTGAGGGTGAACTCAGAACCGTACGAGGTACAGCCTGAGATCGAGAAGAGGCGACCCCAACAGTCAATACAGACGATGAGTTGGGATAAGAAGAGCCTTGCGTTACGTCGTTTTCGTCGGTAAAGATTTAATTTTCATTGTTTTAAAATATTAGGAATATTGAAATAACATTATAAAAATCATGTTATTCACACTGTTTTTCTACTTTTTCGTTTATTTTTCTCTGCGTGATTCCAAGGTTTTATATCTTCATCATCAGGAAAACCATATAAACAAGTAATTTCGTTCCTCCGATTGTAAAAGTAATGAAAACAAATGTGGAAAAACAGTATTATGATTGATTAAAAAAAACATCATTATGAAATTCTAAAGTGCCAAAAGTTTATCAAAAAAATTACTTTAAAAATCATCTACTCGAATAATGTTTTACATATCAAAATATAAAAAGTGATTGTAATTATCGCACTATTAAAAATAATGTATCAATTGCGTCAAAATAATTAAATTTCCCGAATTCCAATTCGGGGCCAACGATTTTAAAATTGAATTTTTTATTCAGCGATCCGAAATGAAAATAAATTTCACATAAATACTAACTCTGCATCAACGCTTATAAAGTATGCATTCGGCTGATTTTTCGCATTCCGAAATCCACGTACGCGCTACTGTAACACACACTTAAATTCAAACATAACAAAGGTTTTGTTTACATCCTTGGACGAAGATATTATACACACAGATGTACAAGCAAATTTGTTTCGTTCTTGTGGCAGATAGTTACTTCACAATCAAATATGAAATAAGCAAATGTACAAGAAATAAATACATGAGTTGGAATATTCAAATGGACCCTCTATCGAAAATAATCATTTCTACAACTTGCGCCAATATTACATTAGTAATGCCAAGGTCAAGAATAATAAACGAAAGAGTGAATTAAAACAGGTGGAAATATTTTAATTCCACATGTTAACAATTTATAATGTTTACCTGCAGTTTTCTGTTTCGCTATCTTTTCTTTCTTCGCAGACTTCTCTTTGTCCTTGCTGACAACTTTCTCCTTTCCATGGCTGGCTGGTGTTGGCTTTCCGTCAGCTCCAAAATTTGACAATTCCTAAAAAGGAATAAAAAAAATCAAGATTATTTTTCATTATTTAAAACAATAAATAAACGGAAAAAGCAGAAGTATTATGATTATTTATATGATTGTCTTCTGGGTTATCGTAATGAGATTAAAAACTTAGCTACGACATTTTTCAAATCAGTCTAGATTAAGTAATACTACTTGGAGATTAAACTGTAATTTTTAAATTATTAAATTAATAAATTTAAAATATATATTTAAACACATCAATTTTTGATTTTAACAAGTAATATGATAGAATTCCCTCCTTTGCATACTTTGTCTTCGGCAATGGGTATAAGAAAATACGGTTTGATTTTTTTTTGTTGAGAAAACATTAAACTTAGAACACATTAACATAATTCGAAACGCGACACATCTCTGAAGAATTAAGTCACTTTACATTTTATATGTACTTTTCAAGCGCTACAAGTGAAGGAAAATAGAGGAAACAATGGTACATTGGAACAATACATTAAAGTTACGTAAAAAAAATAAATGAAATCATCATTTTCCTACACACATAAGAGCGATTAAATTGTGAATTTAAAAATTAATTTAAATTAATAATAAAGTATGATAGTATTTTTTTATTATTATTATGAGATACTTACAATATCCAAACAAAAGTATAAAAATATTTTAAGGTAAAATTGAGATCATGCTATTATCACCTCAGTTGACTCGACAATGGTATCCAATTTCGGCATGTTTAATTACTTTATTTGAATGAACTTTTTCTTCTTGACCCAAGCTCCGCAGATCTCCCTTCTATGTCCGTGAGTAAATACAAACTCGTTATAAAACTAGATGCCAGATCTATTACACACTTAGAAACAATGAAGACTCCACAGAGCCTAGAAGAGCGCGAACCATTAGCAGTGCGCTGCGACTGAGAATCTCGGATGTGAAAATTAACCTTGTTATATTATGTGGACGACCCCAAAGGTATCAGAACTCGGGGTACTATGTATTTTGTTTATACTCCTCACTACAAGTAAGCAACCCCTTCAATACTGACTCCAATACACGCGCTACTTTTTATTACTATACAAATGTGTATAATGTATATTTATGCATACAAATATCAAGGTTAAATTACATATACAACGATGGAGTACTTCCACATCAAAATTGCCCAAGTACTTAACTGCATACAATGAAAATCAAAAGCTTGCGAAAGTGAAGGGTTAACACTAATCTTTTAACAAATATATATTTTTTAATATGCATTACTTTAATAAAAATGGTTTTAATTTTACTAGATAAAAATAGAATGCACAAAGAAAAGAATTATTCCTCCGTTACGATATTCTTATATGTACACAAAATTTCTTATGATCGTGATCATATATATGGTAAATGGAAATTGTTTTTGGCGCAATTTTGCACCTGATCATTGAGAACAAAGTAGAGGGTCAGCGAGGTGTTGAGAGGAGGCAAATCTCCTGGCTCCCCAACATAAGCGACTGGACTAGCTTAAAAAGCGTTGAGAAACTATTTCAAACTGTCAAGGACAGAGACGCCAACTCTCAAGTGATAGTCAACGTCGAAAAGGCGTATAAAATACCATATATTTAGTAAAAAAAACACAGGATGTATAAATGTAACATCTTCGTGCGTACCGCCCACTATGAGGCCCTGCAATACCGAGACAGTTAGCATATGGCCCCACGCTTGGGGCGCTATGATTATTTCTCAAATATTCCCAGATTTTGTCAGAATTTGGACTTAAATTGATTAAGCAACGCAATTAAATCAAGTATCGGCTAGTTACATGTAACATATTATCTATTGAATAAACTATGTTTCAAAAATATCATTTACTCGAGAGGTAAAGAGTACACTACTCATATTAACCGATATATTTATGCAAATATTAAAATGGAAAAATATTTCTGATCCCACAGTAGCTCATTGCCGAGTGTATGCAGCGCGGTACGAGAAGATGGAAGACGGTATTATGCATTTACAAATTAAATGACATTTTAATTCATTTGTATGAAGACTGACATTAATGGCTCCTAACAAAGAACTTCGCATGACATTCACACAACAGAATATTTCGTTTAAAAGCGGCCAAGAACATGAAAATAATTTAATTAAGCAAAACAATTTTATTAACTATAAACCGTGTAATACGATAACAATATTAATTCTAAAAAAAAAAAACTAATTAACCATCACGCCGTCTCCCCGAAGGGGTAGGCAGAAATAATGAACTGCCATACTTTTCTTTCCTGACATATTTCCCTGGATTCATCAACATTCACAGATCGTGTCATGCATGCGCGTCGATTTCTCTGACTCCTCACATGGTCGACATTCAATATTTTATTTACTTGATCGTGCCACGTTTTCCTCAGTCTTCCTCTATTTCTGGTTCCATTTACATCGTTAACATATACTTTTTTTACCATTCTTTCTTTCCATATGTCCAAACCATCTTAATGATCCTTTCATTATTTTGTTCATAACACCATCAATCGCACCGCATTCACTTCTTATATTTTCATTCGACACCCTATCAGACGCAGAGTATACACATCCGTCTAAGAGATCTCATTTCTACTGCATTTATTCTACTTTCATCCTTCTTTTGCCAGTTTCATGCTTCGCTTCCATACATAAGGGTCGGTAGAAGAACACCATTGTGCACTGCCATTCTAACTTTTTTGGATAGGTTTTTGTTTGCGATGACAACTTTAAGTGCACTATTCACTTTGTTGCCTGCCCCAACCCTTCCTTCAATATCCCTCTCCACTCGCCCATCTCTTGTAAACATACTACCTAAATACACGAACTCATCTACTTGCTCCAAATTTTCACCATTCACGCTAATGTTGTAGACGGTCATGATTTCTTCTTTATCAAAAATCGTTACCTTGGACTTATTAACATTCATCATCAGATAATTCATGACCGTTGTCTGCAAGTAGGACAGCGTCATCCGCATACAAGAGACAGCTTACTGACACTCCGCTCATTAAATCTAAATTAATTTAAAATATAAAACACTGTTACATCGATATCCGTTTTACATTTTTAATATATGCCTATTGGTGGCGATGAGGTTCGCAACCCATCACACCGCGTCTCCCGCGGAGCGAAAAGAGAAGGATGGAGTGCCGCATCAGTAAAAGTGTGACGGTCCATTCTTTCTGCCTACCCTTTCGGGGAGACGGCGTGATGGTTAGTTAGTTAGTTAGTTATATAT